>CAXDID010000747.1:0-429654 GCA_963988835.1 Hexamita inflata | reverse complement strand
TAAGACTTTGATTTGATATTCCCATTTTTATACTATAGAGACACCCACCCCTCTTCACTTACAGACACCCGAGGTGCTCAGATACAGACACCTTCGATATTTTTTTAATAAAAGTGTCTGTAAGTGAACTGTAAAAGGGGGTTGATTGATGTGAATATATATATATATATATGTGCGAGAGCCCATGTTTTGCTTTCGAAAGTCTCAATGAAGTCTCACGACTCAGTGAGGGCCCTATTGGGTCTTTACTGAGTGGGCATAAATGACGGGTTGAGCCCGTTTGAAAGTGGAAACACTGGCGTGCGAGAGCCCATGTTTTGCTTTCGAAAGTCTCACAGTCGTTCGTTTGTGCCGTCTCGAGGAAGTGAAATGAATATATATATATATAATTATCAATCGATAAACAATCAATTTAAATATTCGCGTTATTAAAAATATTATTGATTTAAACATTATTCCTGGTGGTTTTTTATACTAAATTGTAGTATAAATTTCAATAACGGGTTCTTCCCTTTTTATTATATTTTAATTTTCTAGTGACCACTGAGGAACTTTATTTATCTTGGTTTTATTTCTCCCACTTCAAATTTAAATTAACTAAATTTTCTAAATCAGGAATATTGACATATTTACACCTATTAATATGCATATTAATCTTAATAAAAGAGTATATAAAGTGCGATTACTTTTATAGTCTCTCTATTGATAAAGATTAATTATCAAAGAACTATTTATATAAAATTGAAAAGCAATATTTAGGAACTAAGTAAGAACGTTCAAGAATTTAGAAATTATTAAAGAATCAGTCATTATATTTATAATATTTAAAAATTCTATAAATATGCTTTTGAATTCTATTGAATTCTTAAACAAGTTGTGGTGACATAATAAATTCACTAATCACAACTAAAATAACAACATTACTCTTTCACATATATCCAATAAAATACTAAAATATTATTTTTAATTATTTCACAAATCATCATTTTCCTCCACAACATTTTTTTCCTTCTTTTTAATATTAATTTTCTTCTTCAAATGAGGAATTGTTTGAATGAAAAAACAAAAAACAATTGAAACGACTGAGATTAAAATAATAATCCGTTCCACTCCACTTTTAAACGCTTCAGAATCAATTTCGGTTAATCGTTCAACAGTTGCGAAATCAACCAGTTCATCATTTACAGTGAACTATATTATGCTGGAACTTAAAAGCGAATCACGCTCAATGCTTGATATATCAAAATTCATATCGAATTTAAACTATATTATTTTTTATATTGAGCCAAAAATAAGAGTTACGTTTTGATTATCATTTATAGAGCAGTTATGAGCAAATATATTTTATTTTAAATTTATGCTCAAATTTAATTTATCAAGGGTGATTTACGCACTGTCAAAGCAAGAATCAGTCACCTGATTAACTCGCTTACTCATTGCTTAAATTATCTACCCGTTTTTGTAGAACTTGAGAATCGCATCAAACTAGTACTTATTATCGTTGTAGATTTTAAGTCGCTCGAACTCAGACTAGCAGTCGGATTCCTATATTTGGTTACAATTAATTGCAATATTTTGACTCCTAAAACTAAAATCAGAAAGAGTTGTTGTAAAAGTTAGTGGCAGCTCCCTAGTATGAAGTGATACTGAAGAAGTCTCAAATTTCTGCTCAAGAGTCAACGCTGGATGAATTGAGTTAGAATAACCATAAAATTAAAGTTCAACTTTATCAATTTGAAAACCATTCAGTAATTAATTATATTAACTTTAATGCTTATCGTTTAACTGCAAATCAACGTAAATACTATTACCTTGTGTTCTCATTTAAATATATTAATAAGCGTTTTAGTATGAAGCGAACGTGAAACTTCTAACTTAACGAGTAGCCATCAACGGAATGCCTTGGTTTTCAAAATATAATTGAAATTACAAAAATTATAGTGGCTCTTTCATAGGTTTTAGCCCAATATTCGGAATAGTTATATTATATACGCTTGGAGATGTTGATGAAAGCTATTCTTGTAATAAGAGATTAGTCCCTATTTCTATCTTCTCATATCTATCAATTGTGCCACTTTGATATACAATATATACGTCAGCTAAAACAACTTTCTTCAAAATACTTGAATTTATATCTGAAATTAGTTATGGACAACTTCCTGAAGGCTACTAGGTTACAGATATATAATTTAACGAAATTTGCATAGAAGCACGCCTAAAACAATTTACTTATTAACCTGCTTATGTTTATACAGCACCTACTAAGAACTTTGTAAAATGAGAAGCTGACTCAAAAGTAATAATTGCTTAGTTGGATTATAAATATGAGTCATCAGTACATTAAAAACATGGAATTACAATTCCTATCGTTGTTGCATAACTAAAATTAAATAATACAAATGAATTTGGCTAGAATTCTTATTACTTATTTAGTAAATTATTAGCAAATACAGTTATGTTGATACCTCTTGGAAGCTACGCACAATCTGATTTACCAGTCTATGTTAAATATAATCTAAAAGAGCGAACGCCTCTTATAGAAATCAATCTAATGCTCGACTATGTTTTGTAGCAGTCAGTTATTTCTATTTTATTTTCAATAGATAACTCAAGTAGTGCAACGATATAAAACATTCAAATCAATAGTGAAGTGTTAATTTAACATTATTATTAATTTTACGTATTAACTAATAGTCCAATTATTGTATTTGGTTTCAAATAGTATTTGAATTATTTATCGTGATAATATGATTTAATAATATTATATAAAACCATATTGTAAACACAAACATATCAAGTCTCATTTAGTAAATTAAACAAAATAAATTAGTGTAGTTGTAATTTGTAGTGTAGTCTCTATTTTGTTGTTGATTGTAAGCAAATTATCGAGTATTATATATTAATATTATTATGGATGTTAGATTATTTAAATGAATATAGCTCATAACTTTAGTTCTCTGATAATATCTTCTGTTTCGCCGATTTCTTCTTCCTCGAATTCTTCTTCTTGTTCTTCTTCTTCGGTGAAGTAGTTTTCTAGGAGTTCTTTTTGGTCGTCGTCGTTTTCTATTTCTTCTTCTTCTGTTTCTTTGTGTGGTGCGGCTTCGGCTTCTTCTTTTTGGTCTTTGTATTGTTTTCCGAGTTCGAATTCTTCGAGTTTGAATTCAATTTTTTCAGCTTCGAGTAAATCGATTCCTCTCCTCTTGTTCATTACGAGCTCTGAGTCTGCTTGTAATTGTTGTTTCAGTTTTTTGATGCTTTTGATCATGTTCTTCTAGAAACCGAATTGGAACCCGGAATATTCGAACTTGAAGCCGAAGTGTTGGCACATTTACTTCTGTTCAACGCATTTGAGCAGTTCGTTCAGCTGTAATCTGAACGCGTTCGTTGCCTCTGGGTACGTCACCGGTTATATTTGGAGTCTACGGAGGAAGAAAATGTCAATGGTTTGGAACGTAAGGTTCACAATGGCCTCTTTGTAAGCAAGGGTCTTTGCGAATTGTGAGGGGACGCAGAGGATGCGGTCGAAGGTTACCTCACCGACGTCGTTGAAGAGCTTGGCCTTGTACTGCTACGGGTTGATCTCCAAAGTGGATTTAGATAATGGGAGCGCGCAATTTAATAGAATGTTTATAAAAAGTTAAAGGAGTGGAACGTACAGGTTCAGCTTCTTGCACAGGAGCTGAGACAGCTTGAGAATGAACGGGAAGGTCTTTGGATACTGTTGTAAGTAATTCAGAATGTTGAGGCATATTTCAACAATCGGGTAGTCGACAGTGCCGTCGTTCATAGCCAGGATGAGCTGGATGAACTCGTAGACTTGCTTGGCAGAGAGCCTCTCGGCTGCTTTCTCCTCGTTGGAGGCCTCGTCAGTGGTGTTCTTCTTGTATGTGCGGTTAATCTTCTTTTGAGAATTTGAGAAGAGCTGAGCTGCTTTAAAAGCCTTCGTTTGCATGGTGAACTAGTTAAGCTCACGAGTGAAGTTGATGATGCAGGCTTGCTTGAAGTCAGTAGCTTGATTCTTGAGCATTTACAAATATGTTTTCCTGTAAGCACTGAAGCCGTCCTCAGAGTACAAAAGCACCTTGGTAAGACGACGCATCATTCTAACCCTGGTCTGAATTGGCAGCGGCAATCTGAAGAACTGCGTTAAGAACGCAAGCACGTAACCAGACTAATCTTGCACATAACAGTCAACAGCTGATGAGAATAAATTTCTCTGCAATGATTCAGACATCAGTTCCAAATGCTTAGCACAGGCACCAAGGTACAAACTAGTAAGTTCCTCCGGGACAGCACCGTGTCTACGCCCGAGAGCATTAGAGATCTAAGTAGTTTTCTCAAAATTAGTTTGTAAAATAAAAATAAGAAGACGACGAGCGGCATTTATATCCGTTTCAGCTCCTTGGAATATCCTCAATAAACGAGATAATGAAGTTGACTAAGAAGCTGAATCTAATTGCTTATAAGTAGCTTCAAAGCGATCTATTTCTGCTACATCAAACTCAGACGCGTTATCAGATACAGAATTTTCGGTATATTCCTCGATTTCCTCAGAATGCTCCATTTACATGAATGAAGTGGAATTTGCTAAATGTGATACAAAACATACTACAACCACGCACACCACACCATGCTATATTAAATGAAAAACTTTGCATTAAAAGCTAATGGAGCCAAGATACATTACTTCTCCAGCTAATATCACCATGGTTGCCTTGTTACTAACCTAATCGAATCTGATCCATCATGCTGTTGGTTTTCCTCCGCATATACACCATTACCACAGCATGTTGTTATAGAATTAGCCAAATCGATAACCTTAGAAAAAATTGGTATCTTCATGCATGGTGATAATAATTAAAATCCCCAAGAAATTAAATTTTATACATCTGCTGATGGATAAGAATACACAGAAATCGTTTACGATACAGTTGAACAAAGAGCTGGCGACTTCCTCTGGACTGTTCACAAACAAAATGTAAAATATATAAAATATGAAGTGCTAGAAAATTATGGAGGTTCTGGTGCATATACAACTTAGATTTATTGTTACGGTTCTGAATGATCTGGATTCATATTCGTTATTATTTCTATAACGCTGTACGAAATAAATTAAATAGTAAACTTCTAATTTTATCTCGATTGTATTTTACTATTTGTTTATATGGTTGTATACAGTTTCATAATATTAATATTTTGTTTATGCAAAAGAACTAATAAATGCAACAACCAATTACCACTTCACTCAATGGAACCAGCAATCTTAGATTTGTCAGATCTATCAGATCACCCATCTGAACGTTCCGCTCCTGAATTCGACTAAAAATAATAATAGGCACCATCGTAGAAAGATTTATCACAAAAAGCTAGGTAAAAATTAACCAAATAATCAAATTACTTTAAAGAACAATTATCGGTACTAGATTAATATTTTTAAGTTGCAGAGTCGTCAATTAAAGAATTAAGATCTACAACAGATCTTTAATAACAAAACGAAGTTGATAAAAAAGCCGATAAGAAACGTCGTCAAGCATTAAATGCCGGTTAAGCTGCTTTAAACGCTGTTAATGACAATTTAAAACCATTACAAAATATATTAGATTAATAAAAACATATAGAAGAGAAAGAATGGGAAACGAATCCCAAATTATACGGAACATACACGGCAGATTTTAGAATTTAATAAGAATTATTACAAGCAGCATCTAAAAAATTTGTTGCAGTGTGCCATTCTTTTTCAGAAGCTTCTATGGGCACCAAAGCAGCATTGGAGTAAAAAGTAAAAAGAATTTTTAGGCTCGTGAATTCTTCACTAAGCGATCAATAAATAGATCAAGTTCTTGAAGCTGAAGGTCCAGAGGCTCTTTAACAAATGATGACGATGAGTTCAAACTAATATGATGCAATACTTTTAAATGCTAAAGAAAAGCATTAGACTTGTGTAAATATTAATAGAACTGCTCAAGAAATAAAGTAAATGACACTAGATTTTGCAGCTCTTGTTCAACAATAATCTGAAACCATTGATAGAATAGAACAATAAGTATGTATGGCAAGAGAAAATGTTTAAGAAGGAATCAAAAACTTATAAAAAGCTAATGATCATGCTAGGAAAGCTAAAAGATGCATGTGCTTTGGAATATGCTTGTTGGCTGTTGGGGCCGTAGTAGTTTTGTTAATAGTAATGGGAGTTATTAAAGCCATCAAATGAGTTTATATATCACTTTAGTTTAAAATTAGTTAATAATATGAAGAATAAGTCATTCTCAACCATTTTTACTGAGTATAATAGGTGAAGTAATCAATCTGTATAAATCTATAATATAAATACAGTATAACTGTAAAAATGGTACTGTATGTCTTTTATTTCACTCCACTTAATTAATGTCCAACGAAAACAGCACAAATAACGATGAAAAGAAGGATGTCAAGATGGTTGACACAGAAGAAAAAATAACAATCAAAGTTAGCGACGATCACGATAATGGCATGCAATTTAGAGTCAAACCAACAACACAATTGAAGAAAATCTTCGATCACTTTGCTGCAAAACAATCTGTTTCTAGGACTGATTTGCGTTTCTATCACAACGGTGTTAAACTGTAAGATACCGATACACCAAAAGACGTAAACCTCTAAGAAGGTGATACCATCGAAGTGCTTAGATAATAAATTGGAGGATTGTGAAGTTATCATCTTATTAATATACAATATATTTAAATATGAAAATAACAGATGATACCTATGAATAATAATTGAATGATACGATAAAAATTATATAGATTATTTGATTAAATGAAAGCAAAAGATACAATCGCAAAAGTAAAGTTAGGTTTTACTATAAATAACTGAACATGAAAACAGATTTACTGAATAATGTAATATTGTCTTTCATTTGTTCGAATGAGAAATATATCATAAAAATGCATGTATAGTTTCCAGTTCATATGAAACATTATTATAGACTATTTAATATTATATGACTATTTAAACTGATTGTTAATTTGTGGTTCAATATATAAATGGTTTCTGAACGAATAATTTCTTCTTCACTCAAGTTTTTCGCTTTCCATGTTTTAAACGTGCTGTTCCACCAGTTCCATGAAGACGTGCTCCATTCTGACGGCCTCCATGGACCACGAGGAGTCCAGGAGAGAGTGCTTGTCCAGGGTCTCCAGGACCTGCTGCTGGGAGGTTCCTCTGAGCACCTCGACGATCCAGACGTCGCACATCTCGTTTCTGCGGACGCTCTTGGTCTTCATCTCGGCGGCCACTTTCCGGACCGTATCCTCGGACTCGCGCAGGGTGAGCTCGAACTGGACCTCACAGGCCTGTCTGAGCTGGCCGACGCTGCCGACCTTCAGGACCTTGCCCAGGTTCATGATGCAGCACTGGTCCACGAGGGCCTCCACTTCTTCCATGTCGTGAGTGGTGAGCATCAGTGTTGTCTCGTTGTTGAGGACCCGCAGAATCGCCTGGTGCACGAAGCGCTTCGTGGTGACCCCCAGGCCGCAGCTGGGCTCGTCGAAGGCCAGCACCTGGGGCGCTGTCGTCATGGCCATCGCGATGCTGAGCCTCCTCTTCACGCCTCCGGAGAGGCTGTCGGCGGGCTGGTCCTTCACCTCGTCCAGCTGCAAGGCGCTCATGAGCAGGTCGAGGCGGACCGGCCTTTGGAGCGAGTTGAGCTTCTGCATCAGCTGCAGGTGGTCGATGACGGACAGGTTCGGCCAGTAGATGTCGTGCTGGGGGACGATGGAGAAGTACTTGGACACCTGCTGGAACTTGAAGAGGTCGATGACGCCGTCGGGCGTGTCCATCAGCGCCTTCCCGCCGGTGGGCTTGTAGATGCCGGCCATGCAGTGCATGAGCGTGGACTTCCCGCTTCCGTTCGATCCAAGTAGCCCGAATATCTGGCCTTTCGGGATGTCCAGGTTAATTCCCTTCAGGGCGTACGTGCCAGTGTCGTAGATGTGGTGCACGTTCTGGACGACTAACATTGAACTTCCTGTATTTTCTACATCAGGTGTTTCGGCTTCATATTATTCAACACCATTCACAACACTACCTTAATGTTTCGATTTACATAATTTTTTGCTAACAATCATTTTTACAGCATCCCAGTTTACCATAACTACAATTATTACGATTTACAAAACAGATATTGATACGCCGTATACAAAAATGGGGATGTTCAAAAGTAAGTGCTAAGTAGCCATTAGAAACTCATAAGACATTGTATAAGCTGGTAAAAATAACCCAAGAAGATACGTGAAAGTAGTGCTACCGAATGACATGAAGGAAAATAGCATTACGAAGAGTATTATGAAAAACGAATAAATTACAGCTGTGCGCGCCTTTTAAGTTAATACAGCAAGTAGCATCCCAGTTATTATAGATTCAACGGATTCCACGATATATAGAATAATATTAGTCGGATTCGACACTAATTCTGGTAGAAATATCCACTCTCCAAGAAGGTTAATGATAATAATTATGGCAGTGATAATGATGTAGTAAACCAAAGAATTGATAATCCAAGAAGTTGGGCTGGTAAAATGGAACTAAAGCAGTCTGAGAATATTAGATTCGATTTCTCCTCCAAGTTTAAGCCCGCTGTACATCATTGGAATCATACCAGCCGCGACTATTTGCATTATCATGAATGACATAATCATATCGTTTTCAGAAGCTTAAGTGGATTATACCATGTTTGGATTGCCCATAAACGACATTGTTCTGGCTACAAGCGAGTAAGCGAATTACCAAGGCTTTTGATCGTTTACTGGCGAGTTTTGGAATATCTGCTTACGGATAAAGGCGCTGGTCAGAGCTGTTAAAGGCTCGTTTTGAATATCAAATAGTGTTACATGGTCTCTATCTGGTAGTGATTACAAGAACACTGTATCTGACCAACTTTATCCGTGAGGTCTAGGCATAGATGGTAATACATAGCATTCTGAGTCTGAATAATACTTATTCTTGATTCCTTCATCACAGACGAATTCTGGGTAATCTAAAAATTTTGCGCATTATTTATTCAGCATATACCCATCTCCAGTAAGGCCTCTATTTGGAACTGGGTGTTGCAGTTCTAGTTGAATTGTTCCAGATAATTTACCTTTTTATAGATTTGCTTCGTACTTATTAAATTTAAAGTTAACGATATTTTGTAAAAGTCCAAAGTCTTCTCCAAATTTAATTAAGTTATTTGAATTCCAGTATGACTCGTTACGATATTCTAGCTTTCCAGTCATAGTTTGTTTGTAAACATTGAGGGCTTCCTGATCATTTTTAAAAGTTCGAGTTGAATTTCTCATAAAAATATTCCATCCTGAGTTGCAACTATCATATTTGCACGAAATTATGCATTTATTCATGTCAAATTGATCATAACATGCTTCTGCCTAGTATTATAAATTATAACAAGTTTATCTGCATATCCAATATTCTTCACACACATTTGATGTTGTATATTCTGCGAAAAACTTTGGTAAAATATATGGTAAAACTCCACCTTCTGTTTTATTTACTGATGGATCAAAATTAGAAAAGTATTTCTTAAACTAAGGATAAACTTAAAAATGTATGCTAGAATTCGACTAAGTAACAATATTATTTTTATCAAACAATAACTGACTTTGCATTGATTTTTACTTAGTGGCGATTTCATGCTCATTAATACTAAAATGATAGTTATGCGCTTACCTGTTGTTGTAACGGTAATCACCCATTGCAATGTAACTATGCTATGTAGAGTCCAAACCTAAATAATGCATATACCAACCGCATCTATTATTTTATGAATAATAATTATCATTAAAAGTGAATAATTTTTCTGGTCTATTAATAATACATTAAGCAATACCTTATGGACTACTAGTACTACATCCACCAAAACATCCAAATGCATTATCTTTCTATCTATTTTAAATGATGTTGGCTTTTGTTGAGATGTCAATAACTAGTTTCATCAGCAGAACGAAGTAATGAATAATTAGAGAAATTAGAACGCACACCAACGAAAACATGATGATGTGAGGGAATCGGTGCTTGAACTCAGATAAAATGGATTTTTAGAACAATGCAGCTATTCTATTCATCAACTGGTTTTATTTGATAGGAATTGTTTACTGCAAGTCTTACTGTTAATCCGTGATGCTGGTGGTGATTCTCTTGTACTTGATGGTGTCTATGTACACGTCGTCCAGCTTGGCCTTTTGGAGGATGTAGTCCTAGAACTTGTGTTGGGTCGTGAGCTGAGATAAGAACTGGCTCAGCTTCAGGACCTGGGGCCCGCTGAGCTGCTGCTGGACCAAGATCTGGATGCCGTGCGGGGATACCGAGTCGATCATCACCGAGCCCTCGAAACCCATCTCCCGGCCGATTTCCTGGACGATGTCTTCCGCGAGCTGGTTCGAGCACGTCGGGGCCTCGTTGTAGAACTTGACCGAGTATGTGTGGAAGTTCTGGCGCAGGTCGAAGGGAGACTGGTTGCGGACGAGCGTGAAGCCCTTGTCCATGATGGTGATGCGCTGGGCCATCTCGGCGATCTCGCTGGTGTCGTGGGTGCTGAGGATGACGGAGACATCGACCCTGTTCTTGAGGTCTTGGACGCACTTCCAGATCTTGCGTTTCACGACCGGGTCCACGCCCGCCGAGATCTCGTCCAGCAGCAGGATCTTCGGCTCTCCCACCACCACGTTGCACAGTGCCAGCCGCCTCAGCATGCCGCCGGACAGCCGCGCGGCCGTTCTCTTCTGCACGTCCGGGTCGTCCAGCTCCATCATCCTGAGGGTGTCCTTCGTCTGCTGGACCGCCTCTTTCTTGGAGACGGACCTGCGCTGGGAGCTGGTGCGCAGCAGGAGGCTGAAGTACACGTTGTGGAAGCAGCTCATGTTCATCCACACGTTCGAGAAGTCCTGGGGCAGGTGTCCCACGAAGGGCTTCACGAAGTAGGCGTCGATCGGGTCGGTGAGGTCGTAGTTCTCCAGGATGGTGGCGGTGGTGTCGTCCACCAGCCTCAGGGCGGACAGGGCCTGCCGCTCGTCCTGGGCCTCGAAGTACCTGTCGTACACGTTTTGGGAGTCCAGGTCTTCCAGCTTGAGCCCGAGGCGCCTCGCCCTCTTGGCCGCGAACTTCTTCAGGTCCAGCTGGTTTACCTCGCCTGCCAGGTAGGACATCGTCGTGCTCTTCCCGGAGCTGCTTTCCGCCACGAGAGCCGAGATGGTCCCGGCTTCCTGGAAGTAGTCCAGCTGCGCTAGGGCCAGCTTCTTCTTTCCGAGGGCCCTTGCCCGCACGTCGGTGTTCTTCTTGCAGGCCTTGCCCTTGGTCTTGAAGCCGACGCTCAGGTTCTTCACGGCGATGACGGGCTTCCCGGGCGTCAGGGCGCTCCTCTTCTTCCAGAAGCGCCTGGTGAACACGAAGAAAGACGGCAGGCCTCTGAAGCCCTTCTCGGAGACCGTGTAGCTGTACCACAGAGACAGCAGCGGCAAGAGAACCAGGGCCTGGAGGGACGCCAGGAGCACCACGTTCCCGTACAGCGGCTGGTGGTAAATGCATCTATTATATATTGGAGATATTTCTCCATGTTTTGAATTACTGTTCATACAGAATCTGGTCGTTGAGTGGTATTTTTTGTAATCTGTGAAAAGATACTTGATTGGAGTTACTTTTTCTTAGATTTTCCAATCATATTGCGTCAGAACAACGCTTCTTGTGAGTGGATCCAGCGAACTTGTCATCGAGTCAATAAGTCCCATCAAAGAAAAAGGAGGAAGTAACGTCATTGAAAACCAAGTGCCCCACTACGGAACTAACGTAGGATCCCAAAGCGTAGAGCCTTAAAACATTCCAGCGTGGAACATCGACGGCAACATCAATAAGAAGTAGCTTAGAAGGCAAGAAACGACAATGGCCCCAGAATGCGACTAGCCCATCAGACACGATATGAAGATACTGCATGCTGTTACCAGAAACGCAACCACAACGTGAACAAGCATCCCAAACCCAAAAGTTATGGCGGAAAACGGGAGTAATGCTGTAGAGTACCAGACTATCTGCATAAGCAAACAACTTAAAAGAGTAGGAATCAAGGTAAATGTGTAATTAGCGAGATAAAAGTTAAGTTCTTTAACCCCAAGCCTGCGAATGATAACTTGGTTTTTCCCTTTGTTGTTAATGGAGAGCAAAGTAGCAAGAATGAATAAAACACTCCAGGAGAACGCGATTGTTATCTCAAAGAACATTTCAGCTGAAATAAAAGAATTTATTAATTTATCAACTCTTTTGTTACTCGTTTACAGATCTATATTTGTGTGTTTCTTCAGAACTAATTTGTTCAGGTTTTCTTATAATGTGTAAGAATAACCGGTCCAAAACGGTTAAACTGGGTTGTTCCCGAACTGCTTCGAGAGCGAGTCCGGATAGTCGACGATGGTCTTGTCCAAGATGGTCGTGTTGTACACGATCTCGTAGGTAATGTTCTTGGGAACCCCCTGGATCAGCTCGGCGGACTCGAAGAAGTTGATGTGGAAGAGGACGTTGTCTTCGTAGAGAGACATGTTCGGAGTGAGGTCGTCTTCGGACAGGTTGTAGTACCTGCGCATGATGTCCTTGTAATCACCGGATAGGTCAACGGAGCACTCCGCGTGCTTGTCTCCGACGTAGGCCCTGTAGTCCTCGCAGATGATGGAGGAGTAGAAGCTGGAGTTCTCGTACCTCTCCTTCGCGAGCCGGCCGACGTTCTTCACGTTGAAGTAGTGCTCGGCCTCCTCGGGAGACGCGAAGGCCCTCGTGCGCGCGTTCTTGATGCCGTTCAGCGCGAAGATGTTCTCGACGAAGGCCTTGAACTCGGGTTTGTCGGGGCTGTAGCTGAAGTACACCAGGTTCTTGTCCGCGTACGCGACCCGGTCCAGCGACGGAAGCAGCGGCGCCTCGAACGGCTTCACCTTCACGTCGTCGATCGTGTTCATGAAGCTGATCATGATCGCGTATATCACGAAGGGAATCACGACAGGCACCACCAACAGCAGCAGTATCGTCAGCCACTACGACTTGGCTTGGTACATGTAGTAGCTCAACAGTGGATTCATTTGAAGTGGATTATAAAAAAAATTATATTTAAAAGTTGCCAGTATAGAAATGTAATTTTATGAAAATAATCAAAATCAATCAGAAGATAAAGATAAACCAAGATACATGTTGAAGTGTACATTTCCTAATCATAAGTAATAAACGTAGTTGGATAAACATTCGGCTTTACATTAGTATATGAACATGGTATAAAATAGAATGAAAATTAGAACTGATATCTTGATTAAGTTTAAATTTACAATAATGGTCTGTATATATTGCGTAATTATTTCATTTGTGAAAACACCGAGTTTAGATTATTTTCATAGCGTCAGCCCGCATTTTCTGAGCATTAGATTAACTTGCTCGAGTGCGCATTCTTCTTGATTTAAATAGTGGAAATCGCACTTTAAATCAGCGCTTTCCATTTACCCCGCGCTGACAATGTCATCAAAATTTATGCACAAATTCGATATTTGTCCGAGCCCGCACAGCCCAAGCAGCATTCTAATATCCTCCGTATTCGTTATGATCAAATGTGTGTCCTATATAACCATATCTGTAAATAGACCCGGAATGTCCTCCGAACTGCTCGCGACCACCCTGCTCCCAGGCTATATTTTCAGTTTATCGCACCCATGATAGTTTAAATGGGTGACGAAAACACGCTGCGTTTTCACTATCACCTTATTTTCAACGCGCGCGAACGCGATTTCAACCGGTAATTTCAGATACTCGGACACTTATTCACTTATTATGCTCATGAAAATGTTCTGGTTGTCAAGACCAAAATTTTGTATTGCTAAAGCGTTCTATTTTCGAATCAGCTCAATCAGCTCCTAGTTCAGGATTTAGTTGCTTTAGCTGTCGTCCAGGTCAGCGAGAGCCCACGCATCAGCCCAGGAGATGTGCTTCGGAATCTTATCCTCCCAAACTCGGCACTTTAAATCAAAGCCGAGACCCTTCCAATTACGCTTCCCCTCAGCGCGGATGCTGGTAAACCCATTGATCGTTTTCGTACTTATTGGACCGAGCCTGCGCCTGAGCTCAGCTACGTCATTAAAATTAAGCAAGCATTACACGTTCAAACGCCAGAATTTGCTCTTTTGCATTTAAAGAGCGGATTCTATCTCCTAATACGTGAACAAAAGTGGAACTGAATCAAATGGCTGCCTTTCAGCTCCTATTTAAATTACTAAATCGTCGGGCACATCCAGAGGTAGGCAGAAGATGCAGAAAAAAGCTACGTTCTCAGTTTTAAGCAAAGAACGAATATTTTAAATAAAATCGAGTTATAAAAGTGTATTTTCTATCTTATCCACGTCGCGAGTGTTCCTATTAACACGTAACACGCACCCAGGAGGATAAGTTTGTTATGCATTGTCCGCTGACTAAAAGTTAGTCAAACTGGTGAATGTAACCACGTTTGTGGGTAAAGTGGATTCCAGTTGAACATTCGATAGATCAGGTTGTTGTAGTGTAAGGAAGGTTTGGTAGTTTATATTCGCTTTCATGGGTCTGGTTTCGATAAAAATTGGTTTCATGGCCAAATTAATCTTTTTTATTGTTTCACGGATGAAGTCTTCTTCGCATCACACCTATGATGACCATACCTTAAGCGTAAGCTATTTTATAGTCCTTAACCGTGATGATAAGCTTCATTTACTCGCTGATTTCGTCGGCTGTTTACAAGAAACCACAATAAGCTTATAAATGCTAGCCTTCGTAATAAGGCCGTGAGAGCCTTTTCATAACCGAGAGCGCTTCTTTGTTAAACCTTATTAGGTCCATTTACTCATTGCTAAATTTTTATTCTTTTTAGAATATATTCATCTGCGCGTTTGTGAGTTAATTCTTGTTGTTAAGTTTTGGCTCGAATATGTGATCTTAAACTGCCGCGAGAACAGAAACGTAATACCAGTTATTCGTTGATAATACCCGAATCAGAATATTCTGCTTCTGAATATTCGGCTGCAAGAGTAAATGAGAAATCAAATCTGGTAGTTAAAGTGTAGATATCTTATAGATGCAGCAAGGATTAAAGTACATTGGAGTGGATTATTATATATTTAGCGTGTATTTTTTAAATATGTGATTTTTCAATTCAAATATTAAAAATGATAAATAATTATGTTATATGTATAAGTCACTGGATTTTAGAAGTTGGATTAAAGTATTGTGTGTATAGATCGTGTGCGTCTTGAACTGTAACGTTTTGTGGTCCTTTTTCTTTGATGAGTTTGTTCAGCTCTACGTATATTTTGCTGTTTTGTTCTTACTATATTTCTGTGAACATGCTAACGTCCCATTCGAGGACGAACATTCCGATTTTGCCTCTGTGGACCGCGCTGGTGAATCCGAGCACCGGTTTGTCCCACACGTGTGTGTGGCTCGAGTACCCGATCATTTGCGCAATTGGCCCCTCCCCCAGGTCCATTTTGCCCACGTTCGAGCAGATAATTGAGCACTCGGGCCCCTTTTTGAACTGTATTGGCCCAATTTCGTTCACGAGCGTTTTCTGCCAGAACTTTTCCTCTGTTAATTCGCTGTTTGTGAACTAATTTTGCAACTGTTCGGCCAATTATTACAATGAAGAGTTTATGGTACCAGAAACGAGCATTCCGGTTGTGGTCGCTGACTGACCGAGAACGTTCTCAAAATCAACCGTTTGAACGAACTTCTCCCTCCTCAAATCAACGGCCGCACCCACGAATTTCTGATTTAAATTAATATTTTTGTTGAAATAGGCGTACCCCGCGAAAAGGGCCATCTGAATCGCGTATAAGGAGAAGGAATACTGCACTTTCGGAATCCGCGCCATATCACATTCGTTGTAACAACGGCACCTCAGCTTGAACTCGTCCATGAATTTTAAATTGGACCCGTGAGGGGAGTCGAACTGGCCTGAAATCTAAGTGAACGGGTAATTTTAAGCTGAGGGAGTTTATTGTATTGATTAACCGCTGTAGCTCATCACCGGCCTGAAATTGGATAACTGAATCGGAGCCGGAATTTGATCAAAGTTGAAGCTGGAATCGGAGTAAATCGTGTTGAACTTCTTCAAAAGCTGCATCACAGAAACGCCATCAATTAAAGTGTGATATATCTTAATTGAAAGAGCTTACCTTACCGTAGGCATCTCTGGAATATTAATACTAACCACCTCCCAGTGAGAAAGCTTCTAAGAATTTAATGAGTGAGAGGCGGCTGCGATGAAGTCACCGATGTCTTGAAGTGAATTGAGAGTCTTAGATATTTGTAAAGATACCTCTCTAACTGGCTGCTGAACATAGCGCATCCACTACGCTTCTTCGTCGTATCTGATTCCATAGGAGAAGAAAGGATACAGGCGCATCAGGTGGTTGATCACCTTGCTCGCGCGATCTAGGGACAACTCGCCTTCGATGAGGCCCAAATCGCAAATGGTCATGTTTCGCGTGCTTTACTTCACTTCGTACGTTGTTAAGAATCTATTTGGGTCATTTAGTTTAATACTTGAAGCATCAAATGGTGGGTATACAGTTTTTTCTTTAGCCTAGTAGTCAAATAGTGACTCAACCTAAAACATATTTATAGAAGTGGTATATATATTAATATATAGTCATTGCGCATATTCAAAATGAAATACAAATAGAATTCGAGATATGAGATTAACAATACAATTAGATACAATATAAAATAAGTATATTGTGTAGCATTAAAAAGTACTGTGCGCTACTGATAATCACAAGTCAGCATTTAATGTTTTTAAATTATTTAACCTTTATGTTATCACGTGAAATTATATTATCATTTTTGTATTATGTGAATATTATGGTTAATTACGTAGGCATCAGCTAAGATATACAATATTGGGTTATTAAAAATATTTTTGACTTGACCCCCAGTCAAATATATTCAAGGTAATCTACAATCAACAAATGTGGTAAAACAAAGGAATTCCAGCTATTTATTTATGTATTAATTAATTAGGTTAATGTTTATTATTTTTGCATTATAGTAATTCTATACAAACATATTCTATACAAACACAAAATATTTTGTAATACATAAAATACAAATTATTATTTCATATTTATTATTCAATTAATTATAATATAAATATAGAATATGTCTTTTATTATCTCCTACTCCGATATTATTCTGTTTGAGTGTTTTAAAGTATTCTCTCAACTTATAAATAGAAGTGAAAATATATAATTTAATAAATACTGTATAATACCAATTAATCAGATGTTATTCGTGTGAAAATCCCTAGTGTTTTCAGTCAAATTGATATATAGAGTGACTAAATCTCACTCTTTTGTGACTAAATAATTATTAACAAAATAGTTATTAAACGAAAAAATTGGATCAATCAAGATATTATTGTTCATTTAACACTATTTGTATAAAATTAAAGATATAGATTGATTGCCACTTCAAATGAATCCACTGTTGAGCTACTACATGTACCAAGCCAAGTCGCAGTGGCTGACCATACTGCTGCTGTTGGTGGTGCCTGTCGTGATTCCCTTCGTGATATACGCGATCATGATCAGCTTCATGAACACGATCGACGACGTGAAGGTGAAGCCGTTCGAGGCGCCGCTGCTTCCGTCGCTGGACCGGGTCGCGTACGCGGACAAGAACCTGGTGTACTTCAGCTACAGCCCCGACAAACCCGAGTTCAAGGCCTTCGTCGAGAACATCTTCGCGCTGAACGGCATCAAGAACGCGCGCACGAGGGCCTTCGCGTCTCCCGAGGAGGCCGAGCACTACTTCAACGTGAAGAACATCGGCCGGCTCGCGAAGGAGAGGTACGAGAACTCCAGCTTCTACTCCTCCATCATCTGCGAGGACTACAGGGCCTACGTCGGAGACAAGCACGCGGAGTGCTCCGTTGACCTATCTGGAGATTACAAGGACATCATGCGTAGGTACTACAACCTGTCAGAAGACGACCTCATTCCGAACATGTCTCTCTACGAAGACAACGTCCTCTTCCACATCAACTTCTTCGAGTCCGCCGAGCTGATCCAGGGGGTTCCCAAGAACATCACCTACGAGATCGTGTACAACACGACCATCTTGGACAAGACCATCGTAGACTATCCGGACTCGCTCTCGAAGCAGTTCGGGAACAACCCAGTTTAACCGTTTTGGACCGGATACTCATATACATTACAAGAAAACTTGAATAAGCTCGTTTTGAAGAAGCATACTGGAGTGGAATTAAACGTATAAAATAAACGATTTGACGAATTAAAGACCTCATTGGTTGGGGCGGAAATGTTCTTTGAAATATCTATTTCGTTCTCATTCACCTTCATGATCATATTTAGCACCTTATTGGCTGGGAATAAATCGCCCATATTACTTAAATTAGGTATTAAACAGTATTAACTGTATTTATACAGATACATGTATACTACGGTACCATGTTTAATAAGCGCATTGATTTGTGCAGGAGTTTGGCATTTTACAGGAGTTCTGCCATTTGCGTCAATCACTTTTTGGTTTGGCATGTTCGAGGGCCTAGTAATTGGTTTACTTACATCATCATTAAGCATGTTTATCTCGATTATCTTCAAAACTAACTCTATTGTTATGGTATGCCTATTAGCTTTCTTTTTCATAATAATGCCAGTTATGTTCCATACTGGAGCATTTTAAGGTAAAACTCTTTGGGACCCAACTATCGTACCACAATGGGGAACCTGGTTATCTATGGTTTTATGTCCAGTTTTTACATTAGTAGGTCTTCTTGATTCTATGACAAGTACAATTGCTGATACGACAAGAGTATACGCTATCTCTTAATATGATTGGAAAGTTTAAAATAACTTAGTTCCTATAGATTATTTATTTATAGACTTTAACCATTACACAAGTCAAACGAGGATGTGTCTTAGTGGAAATTCTAAGCATGGAGAAATCTCGCCACTTACAGGCAAGTGCATTTACCACCAGCCGCTGTACGGGAACGTGGTGCTCCTGGCGTCCCTCCAGGCCCTGGTCCTCTTGCCGCTGCTGTCTCTGTGGTACAGCTACACGGTCTCCGAGAAGGGCTTCAGAGGCCTGCCGTCTTTCTTCGTGTTCACCAGGCGCTTCTGGAAGAAGAGGAGCGCCCTGAAGCCCGGGAAGCCCGTAATCGCCGTGAAGAACCTGAGCGTCGGCTTCAAGACCAAGGGCAAGGCCTGCAAGAAGAACACCGACGTGCGGGCAAGGGCCCTCGGAAAGAAGAAGCTGGCCCTCGCGCAGCTGGACTACTTCCAGGAAGCCGGGACCATCTCGGCTCTCGTGGCGGAAAGCAGCTCCGGGAAGAGCACCACGATGTCCTACCTGGCCGGCGAAGTGAACCAGCTGGACCTGAAGAAGTTCGCGGCCAAGAGGGCGAGGCGCCTCGGGCTCAAGCTGGAAGACCTGGACTCCCAAAACGTGTACGACAGGTACTTCGAGGCCCAGGACGAGCGGCAGGCCCTGTCCGCCCTGAGGCTGGTGGACGACACCACCGCCACCATCCTGGAGAACTACGACCTCACCGATCCGATCGACGCCTACTTCGTGAAGCCCTTCGTGGGACACCTGCCCCAGGACTTCTCGAACGTGTGGATGAACATGAGCTGCTTCCACAACGTGTACTTCAGCCTCCTGCTGCGCACCAGCTCCCAGCGCAGGTCCGTCTCCAAGAAAGAGGCGGTCCAGCAGACGAAGGACACCCTCAAAATGATGGAGCTGGACGACCCGGACGTGCAGAAGAGAACGGCCGCGCGGCTGTCCGGCGGCATGCTGAGGCGGCTTGCGCTGTGCAACGTGGTGGTGGGAGAGCCGAAGATCCTGCTGCTGGACGAGATCTCGGCGGGCGTGGACCCGGTGGTGAAGCGCAAGATCTGGAAGTGCGTCCAAGACCTCAAGAACAGGGTCGACGTCTCCGTCATCCTCAGCACCCACGACACCAGCGAGATCGCCGAGATGGCCCAGCGCATCACCATCATGGACAAGGGCTTCACGCTCGTCCGCAACCAGTCTCCCTTCGACCTGCGCCAGAACTTCCACACCTACTCGGTCAAGTTCTACAACGAGGCCCCGACGTGCTCGAACCAGCTCGCGGAAGACATCGTCCAGGAAATCGGCCGGGAGATGGGCTTCGAGGGCTCGGTGATGATCGACTCGGTATCCCCGCATGGCATCCAGATCCTGGTCCAGCAGCAGCTCAGCGGGCCCCAGGTCCTGAAGCTGAGCCAGTTCTTATCTCAGCTCACGACCCAACACAAGTTTCAGGACTACATCCTCCAGAAGGCCAAGCTGGACGACGTGTACATAGACACCATCAAGTACAAGAGACTTGTTTCCAAATTCAGCGAATCTTAATCATATATATCAAATACAGAGTAAAAACAAAATCCGTTTGTAAACAGAGCTGTGTCAATGTTTAGGAACTCTTTCATGCTTGAGTTTCATAAGAAGATTCCGGTATCAGTCATATTGGGATTAATATGCGTAGTTGTATCAGCATTGATTTTTGTGTTCATTTCGGTAATGGATTCAGTATTTTTACTTATTGACAGGATGAACACGATCACTAACCGTTAGAAAGAGCTGGCTCTAAAATGCTTTGATTAATGTGGATCTGATATTTAGGACTGCTTCGTCAACAGACCGGCTGATTACTTCCAGATGAAATAAGTCTCGAAGTGGAACCTAAATAAGTGCGGCTGGTACATGAACTACCTCGGGCTGGATGTGATGGATTAATCACTAATAGCAATTGGTGACTTCCGTTTTAACAACCAAAACGCAAGAAATTACCACTTCAGCTTCACTCATAACGATCTTGCAACCAAAGAAAGTGCAAGCATTAATTAAGATTTATTCGCACGTTCAAAAACTGTTATCGTGAACGGAACCACATTCTAATTCAAAACTCAACCAAAATTGTAGTTCGAGGAGCACGACCCAGCTGTTGATAAGGGCATAACAGGAGTTTTACCGTTTATATAACCTAAATATTTTGCTTTATCAAAATAAACTCAAACAGAAAAATGTTGGCATTACAAAAAATGCAGATAACTATGCTTAAATTTTACTTGGCAAGCGGATATTAATTGTAACGAATCATATGACTTTAATGAATGCTACAAATAATGCGAATATGATCCTTGTACTAAAGGACAGAATATTATTATAAGAAATTCTAGCAGAGTATTAAGTAATGAAGCCGAAGTATTAAACGTATACAAATAATCTATTTCTGGAAAATAAATCAAAATTGATTATTTGAAGAGCAATCCATTTTAAAATATAATGTTCGGCGACTATGTTGGAAATATATAAAATTTTGTTAACTTCAACTTTTTAGAATATCAGCTAAACAGTGATAATCAAAAAATTGTTGGTAAAATTACAATAGATATTACTCAACCTGTGCCTAACAGAGGTTTATCATCTTAGAATTACCAGCTTAATAAAATGAGCGCTCTTTTGAAATCAGATACTGAGTACATTTGCAACGGATAGTATAAATCTGATTACAACAAAGAAGTTTGGTTATTCCTCCCATCTCTTGTTCACCCTCACGACCAGGACTGGGCGAACTCAGTTTTCGCGCAATCTCTACCAGATAGAGACCACGTAACCCTCTTTGACATTCAAAATGAACCGTTCACAGCTCTAACCGGAGCCTTAATCCGGAAGTAAATATTCCAAAACGCGCCCGTAAACGACGAAAACCCGTGGGAATTCGGGTACTCGCTCGTTTCAAGAACCATGTCGTACATGGGCAACCCTGAGATAGTTCAGTCCAGCACCAGAAGCAAATCAGACTTCACCACCTCATTCATGAACATTCAAATAGTGGTCGCCACCATGATTCCGATGATGTACAGCGGTTTACAACTGGCATTATAACTAGAATTCTAAATTGAAAAACTCTTGCAACTGCACTTCATCACGCAAACGAAAATGCTCTTGCACATCATAGTTTACAACATTCTAATTTCATTTGTGATTATGGGAATAAACATCGCTGGCGAGGCAATTTTCCTAGGCGAAGTTATCACAATTCCAAATAACATGATGCTGTACATCATAGGCTCGCTGGAATCTGTACTTAACGGAATCGTAATCGCGGCAATAATCAGAAACTCAAAACAAACCGTTATCGTAATTTTCGTGACTATTCTTTGCATTCTAATATGCGTCATGCTTGCAATTGGTAGTCCAACATTAAGCTATATTGTTGGAGCGTTTATACCATCGTTTACCACATAATATGAGTACTATTTGACTATTAGAAACATAGAGATAAATACACCAGTGTTTATCTACGGAATTATCATATCAATAGTCTAGATAGTTCTCTTAATAGCTTTTTACTAAGCAAAACGGTACTTTACATTTACTTCGTCCAAATAACTCAAAAAGATTCAAAAGGACGATGAACATGTTCCACTTATTGATCGCAACGCATCAGATGTTGAAAATTGGAATGATTCTAAAATGCTTGTCCAGAACGTGCACCACATCTATGACACCGGTACGTACGCCCTGAAGGGAATTAACCTGGACATCCCGAAAGGCCAGATATTCGGGCTACTTGGATCGAACGGAAGCGGGAAGTCCACGCTCATGCACTGCATGGCCGGCATCTACAAGCCCACCGGCGGGAAGGCGCTGATGGACACGCCCGACGGCGTCCTCGACCTCTTCAAGTTCCAGCAGGTGTCCAAGTACTTCTCCATCGTCCCGCAGCACGACATCTACTGGCCGAACCTGTCCGTCATCGACCACCTGCAGCTGATGCAGAAGCTCAACTCGCTCCAAAGGCCGGTCCGCCTCGACCTGCTCATGAGCGCCTTGCAGCTGGACGAGGTGAAGGACCAGCCCGCCGACAGCCTCTCCGGAGGCGTGAAGAGGAGGCTCAGCATCGCGATGGCCATGACGACAGCGCCCCAGGTGCTGGCCTTCGACGAGCCCAGCTGCGGCCTGGGGGTCACCACGAAGCGCTTCGTGCACCAGGCGATTCTGCGGGTCCTCAACAACGAGACGACACTGATGCTCACCACCCACGACATGGAAGAAGTGGAGGCCCTCGTGGACCAGTGCTGCATCATGAACCTGGGCAAGGTCCTGAAGGTCGGCAGCGTCGGCCAGCTCAGACAGGCCTGCGAGGTCCAGTTCGAGCTCACCCTGCGCGAGTCCGAGGATACGGTCCGGAAAGTGGCCGCCGAGATGAAGACCAAGAGCGTCCGCAGAAACGAGATGTGCGACGTCTGGATCGTCGAGGTGCTCAGAGGAACCTCCCAGCAGCAGGTCCTGGAGACCCTGGACAAGCACTCTCTCCTGGACTCCTCGTGGTCCATGGAGGCCGTCAGAATGGAGCACGTCTTCATGGAACTGGTGGAAAAGTCAACTAAAAATGATGAAGAAAATGTTAAGAAATGAGAAGAAAAATTATTGTATGTTATTTAAATAACTTTTTATGTGCATTAGAAGAATTTTCATGTTTTGTAACATATCTTGCGTAGATTAAACATGTAAACTTAACTTCTAAGGTTACATTCAGGTAGATCGCATATAAGTATATAAATAATGTATATAAATATAGCGAACCAGATAAAAAACATAATTAATCCAAAATTGACATACTGTAGTGTTTACGCACACATAGTATTTACGTTAATAGTAGGATACATAACTATGTAATTTTTAGAGTATTAATGATTTTACACGATATAACTAATAGTTATATTTTTTATAATTATGGGTAAATTACTATAATTATTATTCGTGCGTACATTTTATGAAATTATAAATATGGTTTTCAATTATGAAAAATATCAAAAGCGCAGAATTAAAGCATTTCATTTTCAATACTTAGTATATTGTTATTGTAGTGGAGTATACAGAAATTATTGATTTGATACTACAAATTTATAACACTAAAATAAATTTGACAGTATTGTATTATGACCTATAATGTTATTACATTTATTTTGTAATTGTTGTCAATATTTAAGAAACCATGAGAGGTTTTCAATTTTGAAAATTATTAAAAAGCACAGAATCTAATGGTATTTCATGTCAATAGTATATTATTCCTCCACTGTACACAGAAATTATGATAGATTTGATATTACAAATTTATAACACTGAAATTTATACATCAGTATTTTATTATTGCTTACAGTGTTGTAATTATTGTCATATTTAAGATACTTTGAAATTGATTGCAGTAATTGAACTAGATTTAAACACACTGATTAACTGCAAAATCACAGTTATACGTGAGATAATATTAAAATATTTTTCATTTCAATGTTTCAAGTTGACTGCCTCTTCGACTTCCGTGCTACTGATCAAGCAGTAACCCCTTCGATGAATGAGCACTAGATAAGTATCAACGAGCCTAACAGATTCCTTACGTCATACGAAGTCAAACAAAGCACTAGGAACATGACAGTGTGTGAACTTGGCCTTGTCGAAGGCGAGTTGTCCCTAGATCGCGCGAGTAAGGTGATCAACCACCTGATGCGCCTGTATCCTTTCTTCTCCTATGGAATCAGATACGACGAAGAAGCGTAGTGGATGCGCTATGTTCAGCAGCCAGTTAGAGAGGTATCTTTACAAATATCTAAGACTCTCAATTCACTTCAAGACATCGGTGACTTCATCGCAGCCGCCTCTCATTCATTAAATTCTTAGAAGCTTTCGGATTGGGAGGTGGTTAGTATTAATATTCCCGAAATCGCCACCGTCAAGCAGGCGCTCTGCGTTAAAGTATACCATACCTTGATGGATGCGGTCTCAGTGATGTAACTACTGAAGAAATTCAACGAAATGTATCAAGATGTTGACTGCCGCTTTGACGACGTGGAGCCAGTTCAATTATCGAATTACAGACCTGTTATGAGCTACGACCCTGAGCTAGGCATTTAGTCTCACAGACAAGAATCGCACGCGCACGGCCCTCGCGTTAAAGTCACCCAAATCACGGGGCAGTTCAAAGACACCCTTGGATCGGCGTTGAAGCAAATGGACGAGTGCAGTCTCAGGTGCAGGTACTACAGATCCGAGGACACCGCTAGAATTCAGAACGTGCAGTACTCGTTTTCGTTGTACGCTATTCATTTCGCTCAAATAGCTGCATACGCGTACTTCAACAAGGATCTTCCCAGAGACCAAAAGTTCGTTGGCTGCGGTGTTGATCTGAGGAGAGAAAACGAAATGCTGAAAACCGATTTCGACACCATTTTGGGCCAGTCTGCGACCGCTTCTGGTGTTTACATCCAAGCTTCCTTGTAAACCACTTTGTAACAGCTCGCTGACCAGATGCAAAGAAGTCACGATTCCAAAGACAAGAGCCCCGAGAAGTTCTGGGAGTAGGCGCTTGTGAATGAGATGGGCCCTGTTCAGTTCGACAAGGGACCGAGCTCCTGCTGCTTGTTTGTGTCCAACATAGGCAAGATGAATCTGGGCAGCGGGCCTATTGTGCAAATGGTGGGTTACGCGTCTCATACGCACGTGTGGGACCAGCCGATGTTGGGCATTGCGAACGTTGTGAACAACGGGAAAATCGGCTCCTTTATCGTTGACTGGGACGTCAAAATGTTCACCGAGAACCAGTAAGAACAGAACTCGCAGATCTATCTTGCGCTGAACAAATTAGTAATCGCAAGAGGAGCGGAAAACGTTTGTGTTCAGGACGTGGTTGGCATTTACGAAAGACTGTTCACGCGCAGCGAGTGATCCCTATTTCAATGCATATAAAATACAATGATAAATAAATAAATAAATATATAAATAAATAAAGCAAGAAGATAGTTGGTTAGATGTTGAAATATTATTTAAAACTTTAACTTAGTGATGCTAATTGTGTTTATTATTTCGTATTAACTATTTTAACATTAATTGTTAAATGTCTAAAATTAAAATCTTAGATTTTAGAGTGGGGTATTTAATTTGTATAAATGACAGCTAAAATAGCAGATGAATAAATCAGCTTTCTAACATCATCAAAAAAGTGACGTTCTATTTAGTACATGGCTACAATTATTCAGAGATACATATTTTAATTAGAATAACAGAATGCTGACCTTTAGTTCGCATAACTAACCGATGCATTAATTTTAACGAATTTTTATATTATATACGTTGATATAATTTATAAAATCTTAGAATAGTTTAGTACAAGAAACGAACTCGATATCCACATTTCCGATCATCCTTTAAAGTGCGCCGAATCCGAATATAAATTTTGGATTCAGATGTATCCGTTTCGGCTATTCAATAGCACCTCTCTTTTATACTTGTTCGGGCTTCACATTTCCACTTTTATTTAATGTTCAGCGCGATTGTCTTAGGTGTATTCATGACCGAAGTCGAGGTGTACGCGACCACCGCCGACTTTTTCCTGAACCTGACCAAAATGCCGTCGGTGCAGCTGGAGGCCAAAGAGGGCCGCGTTCCGTCCATCACGGTCGACAAGTCCACGAAGTACCAGGAAGTTGACGGCTTCGGCGCCTCCATCACCGACGGCGCTGCCTGGCTGCTGTCCGAGAAGCTCACGGACTAACAACTCTAAGAGACCATGGAGCAGCTGTTCGGCCGCGAGAAGGGAATAGCCCTATCTTTCCTGAGACAGCCCATCGGCGGCACGGACCTCTCCACCAAGTTCTTCTCCTACGACGATCTTTGTAATCAAACAGATGTCGCCTGCACGACTCCGCGCGGAGTAGAAGACAAAGAGCTGAAGAGATTCTCGATCAGCCACGACAGACAGTACATCATCCCAATGGTGAAGAAAGCCCTGGCTCTCAACCCGGACATGAAGATCATGATGTCTCCATGGAGTCCGCCGGGTTGGATGAAGTCGAGCGGGAACATGATCGGTTGGGACCACGTGAACAACAACGAATCTGTTCTCCTGCCAGAGTACTATGACTCCCACGCCAACTACATCAGGAAGGCGATCCAGGCCTACGAAGCAGAGGGTATCAGCATTTATGCGATGACAATTCAAAACGAACCCATGTTTGCTCCGAATAATTATGGTGGAATGTTGATGGTTGCCGAAAACCAAGCTATATACATAAAGAAGTTTCTAGCACCAACTTTTTAGAAGGCGAATTTGAAGACCAAAATCATGTTATATGATCATAACTGGGATTTACCATCTTATCCTGAATCTATTTTAAATGATAATGAAGCATTTGATTTAGTAGTTGGAACAGCATGGCATCACTACGCTGGATATCCAAAGGTTATGTCCGAAGTTAAAGCAAAATATCCTTAAAAAGATCATTGGATTACAGAAGCATCATCCTGGAAGGATGAAACTAGTGAGGCTACAATGGAAATGGTGGCCATAGAATTAATCGATGTTATGCGTAACTATGCCCGTTCCTATATTAAATGGGGATTAGCTATAGATTAAAATGGATAACCTCATACTGGAGGATGTCCAAACTGTGTCGGAATTGTAACTGTAAACGGAACAGTTCCAGAGAATATAGTCGTTCAGAAAACGTTCGACTACTACGCTCTTGGTCACGCTTCAAAGTTTTTGTACAAGAAAGCGGTCAGAATTGATAGTAATGAAGACGGAAAGGTTCACAACGTAGCGTTCTTGAACACGGATGGAAGCGTTGTTTTGTACACGTATAACCAAGACAAAGAAGATTAAAAGATAGTGGTCAAAGTTGGGGAGAAGAGTTTCGAAGCAACTGTTAAAGCGGAGGCGATCACCACCTTCGTCTGGAAGAGCGATAAAATGTCTACCGGGGCACTGGTTGGAATCATCTGCGGCTCGGTTGCTGGAGTGGCCGCAGTTATAATCTTCGTCATCTGCTGCATCAAGTTCAAGTGGTGTTAAAAGAAGCACAACGAGGAAAGAACGCAGTTCATCGACAACGAGATCAACAAGTGACGTCATCGTATTATAAAGAATGTTATTAGATAATTTATGGATTATTCATGTTATAATTATTTTACATCACTTTTATTTACAGGCTCTAAAATGACTAGAATAATAACAACTTAATTATGAACTTTATTTTTAGAATAATATTATTGTTTTTAAACTCTAATAATAGTATTCTATATAATATTTATAATTATCATACTAACCATTCACTTACGTTTCAGATTTATTATGTACATCACGATATTTCGCTTGAAATAATTTTTATTTTTCGAGATCATACAAAATGAGTTCGCAATAGACGTCGGACTATCATCTGTCATCTATTCCATCAGCTATCTTAAGGTTTCTTTGTCTTCGACATCAATCTAATTGTCATACAACACACGTTAGAAGGACTTTTAGTAGTACTCACGTAGTTACTTTATTGTCTTTGTCGGAATTTGTTCATTTAACTATTTCCAAAGATCTTTCTAACCACTATTTTTGAAATAATCATTGATTTATATACACAGCTCTTGATCATTTGTAATCATAGCTCTTGGCACATATGTTACTATGATTTCTTTTAGCTTTTACGAAAATAATTATTGAAATTCGACATATTCTTGTTTTATTGCTCTTTAGTAAGTTTGTCTTACTTTCTTTTTACCAATATTTTGTTGAGAAGCTTCTTATTACGTGTTTGTTATTTATCCCAGTTTTTCAAGAAGAGATTGCATTTATCCTCCATTAAATTATGTTCTTAAATTTTCGTTTTTGATCTACTATTCAGCGTTATTAAATATGTAACTTTTCATAATTTCTGGATTTACAATAGGATCTGAGTTTTAATTAGTAAGCCACATTTAATTGTTCATATGAAGTGAAAATTTAATTCTGATTTATTTATCATACCTATTTTATATTTATAATATTAAAATTTAGTTTGAATGTATTTTTTGTAATTTTTAAAATATGAGGTTCTAAATCAAATTATAACCACATCTTTGTAAATTTATTGTTCATATATTATATATAATTAAATTTTTGTAACACACCACGAATACTCACAATGAATACTTAATATAAAATCTTAACAATGTATAAATTGTTATTAGACTATTCTAATGTTGGTGTACTATGTGTTATTTAAATAAGGCAATCCGCTTAAATTACAATAACGTATATATAGTTTACAAATAATAGTAAAGACGTAAGTGTGATGTCTTTCTATAGTTTACAAATAATTAATTATGATGGATTAAATATATATAAATATGATTAAATAAAGATAACCCTAAACTTGTGGTCCAATACTCTGTGAGTATTAATTAATATATATTTGTATTATAAATATTTGTTATATAATTATTTTACAATTATATAAATAATATTATTATAAATAGATTTAATAAATAGATTAAAAATTAGAGCCACCCAACGTTTCATTTCTAACGTACATTAAGGATTTCTAACGTTTTTCGCGTTAAAACACAAGAACTTGCTCGCGCCCTGGGCATGTTCATGAGTTTTTGTTATAAATATATAATATATTACATATAATGAGATGTTGACGCAAAATCCACTCCAATTCCTAATGATGAAAATGCACTTCACAAACTGAAACTTTAATAGTGAGATTTTTGTGCACAAAAAATTGAGTCATCAGGGTCATGACAGCAATGTATATATGAATTTTAAAGCGATATTTATTATTCAAAAACGTGGAATAACCTTTGAGTCAATAGAATGTTACACTAATTATGATGATCTTTAATGATCGGTAAATATCTGGAACTAACTTACAAATTCTACGCAGAAAAGTTGCCAAATTATAAATTGAATTGATGCTATTAAAAGTTAAAGTAGAAAGACTTCTAATCATGAGTCTGGTTGAGCAACTTTTTTCTGAACTCACAGTAAGTGACAAGTTGTTAACTTTTAGTATCAGCTTTATCTTCTAAAAGAAATATTTTTGGAAACTTAAAAAGTAAAATTTAGAAGAAAAAATTATTTTACACAAACATAATCGTGAATTATTACAGAATCATCGAATTCAATTCATTCCCAAATTATCGAGATTACTCGTGTTGTCATTGTTTGCAATTTAGATTTTAACTATGTTCACGAAACTGTAACAACCAAGGAATTAAGAGAGTTTATTTCAAAACTACAGAGTTAATAATAGATGATTGTTACAAAAATTAATAAACATTTTTAATTTTAGTGATTTGATAGGATGATATATTGTAATGTTCATAATAATTGATTACACTAAGGAGTGAATTACTATTTATTATTAAATTTTATTACTGTAGTAGTACGTAATCATTATAGAAAGCTATAACTATTTAGCACTAGTATCCATCCCACTTCACGTAATGGAATTGATTTAACAAATATCTTTTACATATTCTCAATTAAGAGGAAGAAAGGCTAAATTAATCAAATTTTATTCCTAGATAATTAGAATTATGTTACCTGAAATATTTTAAAAATAGATATAATGATTTTGTGCATAAGTTCAACATTTTAGAGATTTAATAAATATTTAGAACAAACAATTACTATGGTTCATTATTAATCTGCATATAAATTATAAATATATAATAAGAAAACTAAAAATTTATTTTGTCGTTTCTTATTTAACTAATTTATAAATTATAAGCATTGAATGGCTATTTCAATAGCTATCAGTGATCAACATATATTAATGTATTCTCTGTTGTATAATATTGTTTATTGGTTGTCATGGTCTTATTAGAATAATTATTATATTTCAAACTACAATTTGTATAATATTTATAATTGTAATTTAAGTCTGCAAATATACATTTAGCTTAATAATGATATTATAATTTAACAACTGTAGTATTATTAGAATCTTTGATTTATATGTGTTTAATATTTTACTTCATTAATTTTTATATATAATTTTGTAGTGAACTAACGTTCAATATAAAAAGTTAATTTTCTTTATTATTAAATGCTGCAATTACCATTTACTGTCCTAATAAGATAACCACAAAATTTAAGTACTACTAACATTATTCGAAAAAGAGTGAATTTTACCTAAATTTAAAAAATATTTTTGGATTAAATCGGTACTTAACCAATATTATTTTAACTTGATATGCAACAAAAAGTTGCTCAACCAGACATCAGAATATTAAGTATTACGTGAGTTATTAGCAAAAATAGTGTTGAAAAATACAGTGAAAATAGAGTGATTTTTATATTTCTTCTACCAGCTATTACGGACCATTCTCTATGATATAAAGAAACAAGATATTAATACTATTTACCGTTTATGTTATAGAGAAGATGATCAAATAAATCTGTATTGAGATAAATTATGAAAGTGCAAAATATGAGAAAATAAAAGAGATGAAAAATTATATCAATTTTGGGGCCAACAGTACATTAGCTCCTGTTCGCTATTTTCCCTCAATATAAGCATAGGTTGCTTTGTAAAACGCGAGCGATCTCTTGTGTTAAAACACTTAATATATTCTATGTGGATTGACTTATTATAGTATTATACAAATAATAATATACTATTTCCCCACTTCACTTAAAATATTTGAAATATTTAAAAATATTCTTTATGCCTAAAAATGATGTCAAGGAGTAATTTATATAAATTATTTTATTATTTATAAATTTATTATTTATAAATTTTACCAAAGCTATAATTGAATGAAAATATATTCATTTAAATTAGTTAATTTACTATAATTCGGAATAATATAGCTGTAAAGTTGATTTATATTATTTATTAAATACAGTGCAAATTATGATATAATTTCTAACATCATGTACGTTAGAGACTTTTCTAACGTAATTATATTTCTTAAAAAGCAGATGGATATTATTCAATCATTCACTCAAAAGTCAGAATCTTCATCTTCGTCGAACAGCCCGAATTCTTCTTCGTCGTCAAAATTCTCAAAATCCTCTTCACCGTTTTCCTCTTCATTTTCAGTTTCTTCGGTGTAACTATTCGAGTCGCTTTAAACGGACCCCTCGAATTAAATCATTATTTGTTCGTTAAGCGTTTTAAAGTCTTTGTTCGTGCGGTTGAAAACGTCAGTGAATTAAACGTCTCGTTCAAAGTTCACTCCAAATTGATTCGTCAGGTTCTTATTGAACTTGTGTTTTTTCAGATGCGCTGGGAGCTGTTCTGGCGGTATTTAATTATTTTTGATCATTTGTTGGTACACGGCGAAGGACTCCTCGAAGCACTTGGCGTCAATATTCTTCTTTTACAGGTAGAGGTAATCAGCTGCTGACACTTCGTCTTTGGGCTTAAAATTGAGTAACGCAATGTCAATCTCATCCCGGTTTTGGATTAAATGCTCTTGCAACTCACTGTACTTTTTAGGATTGACCGAAAACAGCAAACGAGCTATTTCAGGAGAGATATTATTGATGATAATATTATCAGAGACAATCTCCAACTTCTCATTCATTAGCAATCTAACACAGAAAATATTATTTTACTCAATCGCTAACTCAAATATCTCTTGCTTATCTTTTTAAGCCATTTACATTATAATCTGAGCTAGGGTCTAACTCACAGTTTCGTTTTTCTTCACTTTATAAAATATATATTTACTAATTATATTACACTTTACCAATAATTATATCAACGCATCTTATTCCATTTAAGATTCGCTAAATTCAAACATATCTTCCAATTCATTCTCATTAAGTGTTTTCATAATTGACATAAGCTTGACTGGATCTTATATTTCTTTAATAATTTAAAATATTGCATTAAATGACATTTTAATTGGGAACTAATCAGTTAATTTAAGTGCTGCTTGATACTGATTTGTTTCTACAAGTAATTAGAAATATGAACTTTTTTACCTCTTAGTTAACGAAGCGATACCGTTTGTTTGGACTTTATTTAAAATATACATAGCTAATTAACTATTACATGTGTCTTGTTGTAAATAATCTTTGAATATATTTAAAACGTTATCTTTTAATATGTTATCATTACTTTATGAACATTTATCGCTTAATTCTTACTTAGTTGCTCCCAAAAACTTTTTAAAAGAAGCATCAGTTAAATCCCATTAACCATCTAATAAAATATAATTCGCTAACAATACATCATCATTTATTGGCTTAATAGAACGTTCTTCAAGCTTTATTTCTCCATCATATATGTAAGAAATCTAAAATTATTCATAATAATTGATAAAGTATTTTTTGTTAGCTAAAATCAAATCTCTTGTGTTAAAATCTGTTACACTTCCCTTTTAGTATTCTAAATCAAGTACAAAAATTTGATTATCCCTATTAGATCTACACATTAGTTATTCGTTTAAGTTATGTATTCTTAACTACTAATATGCGGATTCAAATGAATTAATTTTAATATAACTAAAATTAACTGGATTAAAAATAAATATATTTGTACCATTTGTAACAAATACTTGACCGTTTACACTAACAAGTTTATGATTGTTCTTTTCACCTGTAGGATAATCTGGGATATTCGCAAGTTTCTTTACAGTAAACACTCCGAATTCATAAATCATGTCATAGACATTAGAATAGTGTTTTCCATTGCATTCAGCAGTCTCAAACCATATTATATAATCATTAGAGAAAGTTCTGAATTCTCCATATGCTTTGTACAAAGAATATGGAAAGTCGATCTCTCGTTTTTCAATTATTTCAAAGGAAGCATTGGTTTTGTAGCAAACATTGCTGGAATAAAAATAGTAGTAGTTATCTATGTATGTCAAGAACATTGCCTCGTTGATTTCTATTTGATTAGTCCTCGGAATTTATTTGTTAAAACACAACTTGTTTTCAAATATGACTCCATCTTGTATTAAATATTTTTAATTTTTCAGCCAATGTGTGGTTGGTTTTATGTGCTTCTTGTAAAAATTGTTTTAATCTCCATTTTCGAAAATAATATATGCATTTTACTCTGAAATTTGTGAAAACTGTTCTTAAAATTTATCAACCATTTCCAAAATTTCATACTAATGTGAGTGCTTAACGTGATTCAATTAATCAAAATTGTAAAAAGAGAATTAGTCCTCTATTTTAATTACAATACCAGTTTAATAAATATAACATATATTGTCAATTTAAAAGAATTGTTCAATTGGAATTAATTTAGTTGTAAAGCCTTCAAGTTTAAAGTATTATTGAATGTAAGGAGTATTATCTATGTCGTTGAAATAATATGTTAAATTATAGTGTTGTTCAAATATTTGTATAGACAAAAAATCGGAGTAAATAGATTCATATTGGCTGAACTAAATGTTTTAAATTGCTACTTCATCAAGTTTAATCAAGTTATGATTAAATATTTTATTATTTAATACAACTATATTTTATTCAGTCAGATTAATAGACTGCGACAAAATAAATTATTTTAGCAAGTCATCATTAGAGTTACTCCTTGATAAATCATAGTCATACTCATCATCACTCATGTTTATGTGTGGAGTGGAATTCATTGATCGTGCTTTATTATAGTTTTTACTATTATACTGATCCGCTTCAATGAATTCCCAATTTAAATCAAAGATCCTGAAATCGCAGTAATTATCTCTGCAACCCTATACTCCTTTGAAGAAGATCTCATCTACTCCTCCACTTGTTAATTAATTATCATCGCTTTAACATCTAATTAACACATGCCTAGCTGAGTCCGATATATTTGTGCAGAAATTCCATTCAATTCTCCAAGCTGAGCGTTAAAAGAAGAACCCGTAAATTCACAAGTACGAAATCCGCCTTAATTAGGAACTTGAGTTCAGAACAACTGTTCAAAACGCTAAATCTGCTGAGGAAATTGATCAAGCGAAGGCAAAAAGAACAATTTGGGATTAAACAGTATTATTAACTAAAGAAGAGCACGAAGAGAAAGTGAAGCACATTAACGAGAGAATCGAAAGGGAAACCGTTAAAGAAGAACCAAAAGAAAAAATTAACGAGAATGATTAGAAGGAGAGGCTTAATAACGTTAAGTCGATCGTAGAGTAACTACAAAATAAAATAAACGAACACAAAAAGGAACAAATGGTACTCAAACAAAAAATAAACAATGAAGAGAAATAAAATCAACTTGAAATTGAATAATAAATAATCAAATACACCAAAGAAAACTAAACATTGACCAAATATTGCTCAAACAATCTTGTAAAGGAAATAACTGAATACAAAAAACTCCTACAGAAAATGCAGGAAAATAAATCTACAATAGATTAACTTGAAAGAGCAACGGTTTCAACAGTACGACAAATTGCGCAGTGTGATCTAATCACACGCATCGTACCCATAAAAACTAACGCAACTCCACTGGAATACCAAATAAAACAACTTTCGAATGAAATACAACAATTCTAAGTACTGCTGAATGATGCTCACAAATATCAAAAACTAATATAAAACCCATTCTTACAGCTGAGCGATAAACTAACTGAAATAACTAATTTATTAGTTGCTATTTCAAAAGAAATATAAACCGCGTAGTAACTTCGAGAAATATCAAGCGTTTTTGATTCATTATAAGGATAAATTATCATAATTTGCACAGACGATAGAGATAATAGCATGATTGAAAAACTTAAATATCAAATGCTAGAACAAATCAGATCCAAAGCCGAAAAACAACAATTTGAAAAAATATCAAGTCAAGTTCAAGGAGCCCATAACATGCGCGAAATAGTAAACATAGTATCTGAAGTAATGTGAATTGTTTATCTTACCTACCTACCTATTTATTTCCTATTTTTGGGAATGTGATGAAGAAACTTTATAATTTCTTATTATAATTTCATTAAATTTATAACTGGATTAATCTTAATAACAAATTTAAGTAAAACATTCGTAGAAAACAAAACAATAGACCTATAAACTAAATAGTGAAATAAAACGGTCACAAATAGCCATTATCCCTCTTTGGTGATTCTTGTCTCTTGACCTGAACCTTCTTTCCTCCTTTTCCTCCCTTTTGGTACCAGTCGAAATCGCTGACGCTGTCGAGTCTTTCCATTTTCGCCTTGTCTTTGTTCGGAACTCTCTTTTTACGCGCTTCAACTTGTAAACGCTTTGAGTAATAGTTCACGCCCGTTTATTGCAGTTTCACCTTTTTCTTCAGTAAATTCGCTTTGTAGAGCCTACGAACGTAGTAAACGGTTAAAAGGGTTACGATTAAGAACGCGATTACGCTCACGACAATGATGATAATGAGAGTTGCGGAGGAGGCCGAGAACTTGTTACTCGGGACCGAGCACTGCTTTCCAACTGGGGGAAGAGAGGCCGGACACTGGTCCACGCAGGTTATGTTCGTGGTGTTGAGGTAATATTACTTGCAGGAGGAAACGCACTCGCGCTTGTTCTCGACGTAGTATTTACAGGATATCGAGCACTGGAACCTGTCCGGGTCGTAGAAGAGCGCGCCGCAGCCGTCCTGACACAGTACGCCGTAGTCCTGGTTGATGGCCACCTGCGCGTCCGTGCACTTGTCCACGCACAGGTTTTTGTAGCCCTCGACGATGTAGTAGCCGGACGGGCAGGTCTCGGTGCAGTTGAACGAGTTCACGTCCTTGATCGCGAAGTAGCAGTTCTGCACGCAGGTCTGATTGTAGTACGGCCTGACGTCTGGGCACTTCGAGACGCACTGGTTCTCGACGTCCAGGAACTCGGATGCGGTGCAGGCCCTGCAGGTCTTCAGCCCAGAGGCCTCGAGCCAGTAGGTCCCGTGGCAGTATTCCAGGCATGTCTGGCCGCTGATGAAGCCGGAGGCGCAGCTGGAGAGGCAGTAGTCGTCAGTGGCGTTGGTCGAGATGAAGACGCAGCTCTGGAGCTCGTAGCAGACGCTCGCGTTCAGGTACAGGTCGGAGCCCCTGCAGGAGCTCTTGCACTCGCCCTCGACCGTCGTGATCTCGCAGGAGGCGCAGAGCCTTCCTATGTCTTTTTGGATCCACTTCGGGCACTTGGCCGCGCAGACCTTGTTCCCGTTCTCCGAAGTGAAGTAGTCGCAGGCCTCTATGCAGCTGTCTCCCTGGATGAACATGGAGCAGGTGGCGTTGCAGCGGTAGCCGTCGATCACGTACGAGCCGGCCGGGCACTTGCTGACGCATTTGTTGTCTGGCGAAGCCGGGTCGAAGAAAGAGTTTTCCGGATCGGCGCACGGGTTTACGACGCACTGCTTCGTCTGATCTGGCTGGACAACTATCTTTCCGGCGTCGCAGGCTTCGGTGCAGATCTTGTCACTTGCAGCGTCGTACTGCCACATGGAGCAGTTGACGCAGAGCTTGTTCGTCTGGTTCTAGAGGTACTTCTTGTCGTTGGGACATTGGTCGGTGCACATCTGTTCGGCGCCGACCATTTTCCTGAAGTTCACGCAGGTCTGGACGCACATCAGCTGCTCGTTGACGTAGAACCCGAGCTGGATGCAGGACGGAACGCAGAACTGGCCGTTGATGAATAGAGAGCCGCATGAATCGACGCATTTGCTGAGGCTTTGAATGACGTAGGACGTCCCGCAGCTCGCCTCGCAAATGTTTTCGTTTCCAAGCGCTTTGTAGAAATTGGGGCAGGAGGTGGCGCAGATGCTGGTGGTGAGGTCCACGAAGCTGGCTGTGGAATTGCACTCGTCCACGCATTCGAACTGGGTTCCGGCGGGGAAATAGCGCTTGCAGGACACCTGGCACACTTTGTTTGAGCCGATGACCTGGAAGTAGGTGGAAGCGCAGGAATCGACACACTGGTTGCTCTGCATCGCGAATTTAGGACATGCAGATACGCAAATCTGGCCGACGAAGAACGCGTTGGCCAGAGAGCACTGGTCCACGCAGTAGAAGGAGTCGTTGAACTGGGCGGCGGCACACTGGTCCAAGCACTGGCGAGAGGCGTTGTTTTTGAGAAGTGGGTTGGGGCACGAGACGATGAACTTTCCAGTTGTGTTCTGGGTGTAGTACATGTCGCTTGGAAGGGAGTCCGTGCAGAACCTGCCGTCTTTTACGTAGTTGGGGCAGGTTTGAACGCAGAACTGCTGGGTTCCGACGACGCTGACGAGCTGGTCGCACGCGCTCAGGCACAAATACCCAGAGACGAAGAACGGGGCGTTGCAGACCGTAACGCATTGGTCGGTGCTGACGTGTTTGTATCCAGTTCCGCACGGGTTGTCGCATTCCTTCGAGTTAGCCTTCGGCGTGCAGGTCTCGCTGCACTGCTTTGAATCGGAAATGAAGTACTTGGGACATTCTTCCACGCAAACGTTGGAGTTGTTGAAGAGAGTCGGCGGGCAGGTGCTGAGGCAGACTCCGTCGTACAAGACCTTTGAGCAGGTCTGGACGCATTTCTTGTTTTCGACGGGGTAGTTGTCGGGGCATTTCGTGCAAACTTTCTCCTCCAACCCGAAGCCGGCGTTGCAAGCCGCGACGCACACCGAGTCTTGGACGTAGGGAAGATCTGAAGGACAGCTGACAGCGCACTGCTTATATCCGTTAGAGTTAATGACAATCGGAATCTTCACGGTCGGGCAGGACTCAACACACGTAACAATCTCGTTGACGAGTCCAGTGGCGCAGCTGTTCTGGCACTCTCCGTTGGTCTGGGCTATTGGAAGCTCAGATGGACACAACTCGAAGCAGGTTTTCTGCTGGCCTATAGTGACGAACACTTTCGGGCATTAAACGAGACAGTTCTTGGAGACCTGGCTTTCCGCGAAGTAAGCAGAGCAGCTGGAAAGACAAACCTGGGTGGCGTTCTTCAAAACGAAGTTGGTGCAGGTAGGAATGCACTCAGAAGACTCCGAAGATACCTGGCGGTTCAAAAACTCGGTAGGATCGCAGAGAGGCTTGCATAGCTTTTGAAGCAGCGAGTCGTACGACCAAAATTGGTTGCAGGCATCTTGACATATTTTACTGGTGCTGCTAGCGCTACAGATGGAGTAGAAGACGTTGGGACACGAGCCGACGCAGGTGTTGTTCGAGGAACTCGCGACGTACGGGTAGCTTCCGCCGCACTACAAAACGCACTTGTTCTGGGAGACGAAGTTAACGCACGCATCTACGCATTGGAGGCCGTCGACGTAAACCGGGCAGGAATCTTGGCACTAGAACAAATCTCCGCTTTTTACGAAGAAAGACGGGCACGAGGCGTTGCAGAACTATTGGTCCGAGATGACGGAGAAGAAGGTGGAGTTGCACGTGGTGTTGCATAGATACTGGCTAGCGGACTCGATGATGAAGCTGGTCGCTTGAGGGCATGTCTCGAAGCATTGGGTGCCCAAGGTGTATTTGTGGGTTAGTGTCTGGAAGCATGAGTCGTAGCAGACTTTTTTGTCGCTAGCCTGAATGTAAAACGGACACGAGTCTACGCACCACTTTAAATCAGCGTGGCTGACTTGGTTGCAGGTGGGAATGCACTTATTATGGTCGGACGAGGTGTCGTTTTGGTAGAAAGTACAGCTGGAAGCGTCGACGCACAATTTCTGGTCACCGTCCATCTGGAAGGTTTTGCTCAGACACAAGTCGGAACAGGTTTTATCCTGAACGTATGGCTTCGAGCCCGTGCAGTTTTCCACGCAAACGTTCGGAAGCTGAAGATATGTTGTGCACGCGTTTGTTTTGCATTCCTGGCCGTGTTGGAAATAGCCTGTCGGGCACGTCACGAAACAGTTGTGGAGCTCGTTGTCGATTATATAAGCGGTGCAGTTAAGTAAAGTCGTGCACACTTTGTTCTTATCTGAGTCGATGTAATAGTAAGAACATGAAGTTTGCTGGCAGGAATAATCCGATGAAGAGGTTATGAAGCCGCTGCAAGTGTCAAGGCACTCGGACCCCACTTTTACCTTGTGGGACGTGCAGGTTGGATCGCCGCAGCAAAGATCGAAGAGAGCCGACTAGCACTGGCCTTTGTAGTACAGCCCCGAGTTGGGGCACTATGTGACGCACTGGCTAATCTGACCTTCGTTGATGAAAAATTTCGGCGCATCGCAGGTGTCTATGCATTCTTTTGCATCTTGCAAATCTAATTGGTAGAAAGAACACATGCTGAGACAATCGGTTGTGCAGGCGTAGCACGTCTTGAGACTCTTCAACAAGATGCTTCCGGCTGAACAAGACGGTTTGCAGTTTCCGGCGTCGTTGTAGGTGGACCCCGGGCAGGCCGTGTTTGACTGATGAATTGGGTCGAGATCGAACAAAGTACCATTCTCGGGCGCGGTCGCCTGACAGCCGCCTTGCTGGACTTTGATATTGGGCGAGTCGCAGTTGAACACGCATTCTGAGCGCTGCTAAACGTAGCCAGACGGGCAGGAGTCGACGCAGGTCAGTACTTCGTTTTTGGTGAACGAAAGCTTGGGGCTTGTACACGAAACGATCTTTACGCACTGGGCGTCTTGCGGCTGAGTTCCTTCTGGACAAACGGAGAAAAAGCCGTTTTGGTACGAGAAATAGTTGGCGGGGGAAGTTTCAACGCACTCGCCGTCGTCAGTTGCTTTTTATGAACACAATTTGCACGCTGAGCTGGTTTCCTTCACGGCTCCTTGCTCAGCTGGGCAGCTGAGATAACAAATCTTGTTGAAAGATAGGTGGCCTTGAGGACAGACCGAAACACACATCCCGTTGAATTCAACCTGAGAATCGCCACATTGCGCAACGCACGCGTGCGAGATGACGTCGTACCTTTGTTGGTAACAGTAAACCGGGTTTAGAGAGGGGAAGTACGCCATGACGACGCCGGCTTTGTAGTAAACGCGTTGGGCCACCGACGCGGCGTCGAGCGTCTCAGAGCCAGAGGCGCTGAAATCCACGTAGAACGCGTCCATGGTGTCGTAGTTGTTAGCGTACAGCAAAACGGCGGGGAACGTGTAGTACTTCTAGAACTGTCCGGCTTGACTCAAGATGGAGGCGTACACCATGGAGGTAAGGGTGTAGGTGGTGCCGTTCCGAACGAAGCCCCACTGAGGAGACTCGACCAAGGCCATGGGGGTGTTTGAGAAGGGGATGTCGAGTTTGTCAAAATTAGTCAGCACGCTGTTTTGCGCGATCTGAGCTCCGTTTTTGAAGTACTTCAGAGACAGGCTCAAATTCGCATCCGAGTAGTCTTTGACGAGAGAATGGCCAACAAACTGGGATAAATTCAACTCAGGAGAATCGATAGTCGTTAGATTGACGAATCCGGCGACGGATATGTTTTTTAGCGTTCCTTGCACGGAATCAAACAGTGAAACTTTTACTAAAGTGCAGTCAGCATCGATATTCAGCGATACGTTGACGTAGAAGCCGCCATTTTAGATCGAACCGCTGGAGTTCAGTTCCAAGAGGCTGTAAGTGCACACTCCGTTTATTTTCGAGGACAAATACAGGTCGAGAACGTTCACGACCGAGTTGTCCAAAGACGCGTTCGCGGCCTTTAAATTTATGGAGTCATTCAGGTAACACGGAGAAAGACCCGACCATATTCTGGATTGTTACATCCACTTGCAGTTTTCGAAGCCGATAAGCAGTGAAGCCTATAGTAATGATAGCATTAATGAAGTGGCGCAATTAAAAGTCCAACCATATTATCATAACAAATAAAATACTGATTTCATGTAATTACAAGTTAATTATAGGTTTTATCAGTACACTAAAACCTATACTTTAATTAGTGTTAGAAATTTCAATTAAAAGATATTGAACAAAATTGGTCAAAATACATAATTAGACTAACTATTTTATGATTTGGCTAAATATAGGTAAAATGATATATTACCGATATTTATTTAATTATACACTTCTACAATGAAATTTGTAATACAGTCACAATATAGTTACGGTTTAGATAATTAACTTTATTATAACACAATGATCAAGATAAATTTAAAGAATCTAATATAAACTGAGAAATTAAGCATAATTTTTAATGGCTTTTCTTTGATATCATCAAGAATCATTTATAATAGATATTATTAATTATATTCTATAAAAAGCTGTTAAAATTAACACATTTGAATGCCTCTCAATACTTAGAGTTGTTTTTAATTTTTTAATCTTCCATAATTTTGACACATTGAAAAAGCAATATGTGTTAATAAAATGACTGTTAAATATTAAGTAACTGAATTGTAAATCGTAATAATATTTGTAAATACATGTCATATTTTTTGAAATAAAATGACTCACTTAACTGTAACCGTATCATCAATATCAAGAATCAAATTTATCCTTCCATCTTCATCTCATAAATAATGACAATCCATCTCATACCTTATCTTCAGTGATTAACGCAATTCTAAGTTGGAAACAAGATCATAACTCTTTAGTCAATTTTTTTCTGTTTTGGTTCTAAATATAACAGTCTCCTTCCAGTTTTATATGAAAACATCTCACTGTAAATTACGTCTTTTCTGGTCACCCTTTTTTTAAACCAATTTCCTTTCTAAACCAATGATCACTAAAACCAACAACATTCCTCTCTAAATGTCTTTGGTTCTGTCTCTGCACCTTTCAAATGAAATATATAAAATAAATTAAGAATCACAAGGCGTTATCATACGTCAAACTTTCTCATAGAGACTCCAGTTTTATATGTAATTAAAAAATAGAACTCACCATAACCATTTAGTAACAAATAATTAATGTCTGAAAAATATAAATGAGAATTGATGTTAAATGCATGTAGTGTAAAATACCTATACTATTATTGTAAAATATTTCAAATAGAAACAAAATTAACACAAACTCCACTTCATTAATGCTATCATTACTAAAGGCTTCACTGCTTATCGGCTTCGAAAACTGCAAGTGGATGTAACAATCCAGAATATGGTCGGGTCTTTCTCCGTGTTACCTGAATGACTCCATAAATTTAAAGGCCGCGAACGCGTCTTTGGACAACTCGGTCGTGAACGTTCTCGACCTGTATTTGTCCTCGAAAATAAACGGAGTGTGCACTTACAGCCTCTTAGAACTGAACTCCAGCGGTTCGATCTAAAATGGCGGCTTCTACGTCAACGTATCGCTGAATATCGATGCTGACTGCACTTTAGTAAAAGTTTCACTGTTTGATTCCGTGCAAGGAACGCTAAAAAACATATCCGTCGCCGGATTCGTCAATCTAACGACTATCGATTCTCCTGAGTTGAATTTATCCCAGTTTGTTGGCCATTCTCTCGTCAAAGACTACTCGGATGCGAATTTGAGCCTGTCTCTGAAGTACTTCAAAAACGGAGCTCAGATCGCGCAAAACAGCGTGCTGACTAATTTTGACAAACTCGACATCCCCTTCTCAAACACCCCCATGGCCTTGGTCGAGTCTCCTCAGTGGGGCTTCGTTCGGAACGGCACCACCTACACCCTTACCTCCATGGTGTACGCCTCCATCTTGAGTCAAGCCGGACAGTTCTAGAAGTACTACACGTTCCCCGCCGTTTTGCTGTACGCTAACAACTACGACACCATGGACGCGTTCTACGTGGATTTCAGCGCCTCTGGCTCTGAGACGCTCGACGCCGCGTCGGTGGCCCAACGCGTTTACTACAAAGCCGGCGTCGTCATGGCGTACTTCCCCTCTCTAAACCCGGTTTACTGTTACCAACAAAGGTACGACGTCATCTCGCACGCGTGCGTTGCGCAATGTGGCGATTCTCAGGTTGAATTCAACGGGATGTGTGTTTCGGTCTGTCCTCAAGGCCACCTATCTTTCAACAAGATTTGTTATCTCAGCTGCCCAGCTGAGCAAGGAGCCGTGAAGGAAACCAGCTCAGCGTGCAAATTATGTTCATAAAAAGCAACTGACGACGGCGAGTGCGTTGAAACTTCCCCCGCCAACTATTTCTCGTACCAAAACGGCTTTTTCTCCGTTTGTCCAGAAGGAACTCAGCCGCAAGACGCCCAGTGCGTAAAGATCGTTTCGTGTACAAGCCCCAAGCTTTCGTTCACCAAAAACGAAGTACTGACCTGCGTCGACTCCTGCCCGTCTGGCTACGTTTAGCAGCGCTCAGAATGCGTGTTCAACTGCGACTCGCCCAATATCAAAGTCCAGCAAGGCGGCTGTCAGGCGACCGCGCCCGAGAATGGTACTTTGTTCGATCTCGACCCAATTCATCAGTCAAACACGGCCTGCCCGGGGTCCACCTACAACGACGCCGGAAACTGCAAACCGTCTTGTTCAGCCGGAAGCATCTTGTTGAAGAGTCTCAAGACGTGCTACGCCTGCACAACCGATTGTCTCAGCATGTGTTCTTTCTACCAATTAGATTTGCAAGATGCAAAAGAATGCATAGACACCTGCGATGCGCCGAAATTTTTCATCAACGAAGGTCAGATTAGCCAGTGCGTCACATAGTGCCCCAACTCGGGGCTGTACTACAAAGGCCAGTGCTAGTCGGCTCTCTTCGATCTTTGCTGCGGCGATCCAACCTGCACGTCCCACAAGGTAAAAGTGGGGTCCGAGTGCCTTGACACTTGCAGCGGCTTCATAACCTCTTCATCGGATTATTCCTGCCAGCAAACTTCATGTTCTTACTATTACATCGACTCAGATAAGAACAAAGTGTGCACGACTTTACTTAACTGCACCGCTTATATAATCGACAACGAGCTCCACAACTGTTTCGTGACGTGCCCGACAGGCTATTTCCAACACGGCCAGGAATGCAAAACAAACGCGTGCACAACATATCTTCAGCTTCCGAACGTTTGCGTGGAAAACTGCACGGGCTCGAAGCCATACGTTCAGGATAAAACCTGTTCCGACTTGTGTCTGAGCAAAACCTTCCAGATGGACGGTGACCAGAAATTGTGCGTCGACGCTTCCAGCTGTACTTTCTACCAAAACGACACCTCGTCCGACCATAATAAGTGCATTCCCACCTGCAACCAAGTCAGCCACGCTGATTTAAAGTGGTGCGTAGACTCGTGTCCGTTTTACATTCAGGCTAGCGACAAAAAAGTCTGCTACGACTCATGCTTCCAGACACTAACCCACAAATACACCTTGGGCACCCAATGCTTCGAGACATGCCCTCAAGCGACCAGCTTCATCATCGAGTCCGCTAGCCAGTATCTATGCAACACCACGTGCAACTCCACCTTCTTCTCCGTCATCTCGGACCAATAGTTCTGCAACGCCTCGTGCCCGTCTTTCTTCGTAAAAAGCGGAGATTTGTTCTAGTGCCAAGATTCCTGCCCGGTTTACGTCGACGGCCTCCAATGCGTAGATGCGTGCGTTAACTTCGTCTCCCAGAACAAGTGCGTTTTGTAGTGCGGCGGAAGCTACCCGTACGTCGCGAGTTCCTCGAACAACACCTGCGTCGGCTCGTGTCCCAACGTCTTCTACTCCATCTGTAGCGCTAGCAGCACCAGTAAAATATGTCAAGATGCCTGCAACCAATTTTGGTCGTACGACTCGCTGCTTCAAAAGCTATGCAAGCCTCTCTGCGATCCTACCGAGTTTTTGAACCGCCAGGTATCTTCGGAGTCTTCTGAGTGCATTCCTACCTGCACCAACTTCGTTTTGAAGAACGCCACCCAGGTTTGTCTTTCCAGCTGCTCTGCTTACTTCGCGGAAAGCCAGGTCTCCAAGAACTGTCTCGTTTAATGCCCGAAAGTGTTCGTCACTATAGGCCAGCAGAAAACCTGCTTCGAGTTGTGTCCATCTGAGCTTCCAATAGCCCAGACCAACGGAGAGTGCCAGAACAGCTGCGCCACTGGACTCGTCAACGAGATTGTTACGTGTGTTGAGTCCTGCCCGACCGTGAAGATTCCGATTGTCATTAACTCCAACGGATATAAGCAGTGCGCTGTCAGCTGTCCTTCAGATCTTCCCTACGTCCAAGACTCGGTGTGCGTCGCGGCTTGCAACGCCGGCTTCGGGTTGGAGGAGAAAGTTTGCACGAAATGCCCCGACAACTACCCCGTCGAAAACAAGAAATGCGTCCAGACCTGCTCAAAGGTCTTGTACGACGGAGTCTGCCTCAGCACCTGCCCGCCGACTCTCTTCAACAACTCCAACGTTTGCGTGGAAGAATGTCCCAAGTACTTCATTTCCGATTCAAAGCAGTGCAGCGAGACCTGCACGCCGAAGGCTAACTCGAAGGAATGCGACAACCCGTGCGGAACTGGATACAAACACGTCAGCACCGACCAATGCGTTACGGTCTGCAACGCCCCGTTCTTCGTCTCTGGGTATTTGTGCCTGAGCGCGTGCGACCAGCTCGTCAGCGTCGTCGGAACCCAGCAGTTCTGCGTTCAAACCTGCCCCAACTACGTAAAAGACGGCAGGTTCTGCACGGACTCCCTTCCAAGCGACATGTACTACACCCAGAACACAACTGGAAAGTTCATCGTCTCGTGCCCCAACCCACTTCTCAAAAACAACGCCTCTCGCCAGTGCTTGGACCAGTGTGCCGCCGCCCAGTTCAACGACTCCTTCTACTGCGTGGACCAGTGCTCTCTGGCCAACGCGTTCTTCGTCGGCCAGATTTGCGTATCTGCATGTCCTAAATTCGCGATGCAGAGCAACCAGTGTGTCGATTCCTGCGCTTCCACCTACTTCCAGGTCATCGGCTCAAACAAAGTGTGCCAGGTGTCCTGCAAGCGCTATTTCCCCGCCGGAACCCAGTTCGAATGCGTGGACGAGTGCAATTCCACAGCCAGCTTCGTGGACCTCACCACCAGCATCTGCGCCACCTCCTGCCCCAATTTCTACAAAGCGCTTGGAAACGAAAACATTTGCGAGGCGAGCTGCGGGACGTCCTACGTCATTCAAAGCCTCAGCAAATGCGTCGATTCATGCGGCTCTCTATTCATCAACGGCCAGTTCTGCGTTCCGTCCTGCATCCAGCTCGGGTTCTACGTCAACGAGCAGCTGATGTGCGTCCAGACCTGCGTGAACTTCAGGAAAATGGTCGGCGCCGAACAGATGTGCACCGACCAATGTCCCAACGACAAGAAGTACCTCTAGAACCAGACGAACAAGCTCTGCGTCAACTGCTCCATGTGGCAGTACGACGCTGCAAGTGACAAGATCTGCACCGAAGCCTGCGACGCCGGAAAGATAGTTGTCCAGCCAGATCAGACGAAGCAGTGCGTCGTAAACCCGTGCGCCGATCCGGAAAACTCTTTCTTCGACCCGGCTTCGCCAGACAACAAATGCGTCAGCAAGTGCCCGGCCGGCTCGTACGTGATCGACGGCTACCGCTGCAACGCCACCTGCTCCATGTTCATCCAGGGAGACAGCTGCATAGAGGCCTGCGACTACTTCACCTCGGAGAACGGGAACAAGGTCTGCGCGGCCAAGTGCCCGAAGTGGATCCAAAAAGACATAGGAAGGCTCTGCGCCTCCTGCGAGATCACGACGGTCGAGGGCGAGTGCAAGAGCTCCTGCAGGGGCTCCGACCTGTACCTGAACGCGAGCGTCTGCTACGAGCTCCAGAGCTGCGTCTTCATCTCGACCAACGCCACTGACGACTACTGCCTCTCCAGCTGCGCCTCCGGCTTCATCAGCGGCCAGACATGCCTGGAATACTGCCACGGGACCTACTGGCTCGAGGCCTCTGGGCTGAAGACCTGCAGGGCCTGCACCGCATCCGAGTTCCTGGACGTCGAGAACCAGTGCGTCTCGAAGTGCCCAGACGTCAGGCCGTACTACAATCAGACCTGCGTGCAGAACTGCTACTTCGCGATCAAGGACGTGAACTCGTTCAACTGCACCGAGACCTGCCCGTCCGGCTACTACATCGTCGAGGGCTACAAAAACCTGTGCGTGGACAAGTGCACGGACGCGCAGGTGGCCATCAACCAGGACTACGGCGTACTGTGTCAGGACGGCTGCGGCGCGCTCTTCTACGACCCGGACAGGTTCCAGTGCTCGATATCCTGTAAATACTACGTCGAGAACAAGCGCGAGTGCGTTTCCTCCTGCAAGTAATATTACCTCAACACCACGAACATAACCTGCGTGGACCAGTGCCCGGCCTCTCTTCCCCCAGTTGGTAAGCAGTGCTCGGTCCCCAGCAACAAGTTCTCGGCCTCCTCCGCAACTCTCATTATCATCATTGTCGTGAGCGTTGTAGCCGTGCTCATCATAGCCACCTTGTCATTCTACTACATAAGACGTCTTTACAAAGCAAATCTCCTAAGAAAGAAAGTGAAGCTCCAATAAACGGGCGTTAATTATTACTCAAAACGCCTCCAAATTGAAGCGAGAAAGAAACGTGTTCCAAATTAAGGCGGAAAAATTGAAAGAGCAGAAACGCTCACAGGACTCCCGAAAACGAGAGGGCTCGGGAAATAAACAACCATGCCTGCAGGCAGAAAGAGTTATATGTGAGGAAAAAATCAATTATATTTTAATATTATTATTTACAAAATATTAGAGATAAATAATTAAATGAAGATTATTATTTCATGAATATTCAAGAATATTGGTATGTCTTTGGAGTGGACAAACATATTAAATATGATTATGAATTGGATTACGAGTATCTGTAACTTACTTTTTTGTTAATATAAGATTATACTATAACATACGATATAAGTTAGAGGAGTACTCAAAGTAAAAAGATGTATCTATTTTCTAAGTAACTTTTATTTTAAAGACATAAAATTAACACTAAAAATAATATACGTTGTACTAAATTGATATTTATTGTATAAATAATGAGTTATATACATATTTTCTCATCAATACATAATTTTTTAATGAATTATTATAATTTATGTAAAAGATATTTTTCCACTTTCTTTTGATGTTAGGTGCTATAATAAATCTAATTAGAATGACAGAAGTAGAAGTATACATGACTACTGCTGACTTTTCATTCAACTTAACTAAGATGCCATCCATTTAAATGGGTGCTCCTGAAGGTGTTACTCCATCAATTAAAATTGATAAGTCTAAGAAGTATTAAGAAATTGATGGGTTTGGTGCATCAATGACAGATTCTTCAGCTTGGTTATTCAGTGAAAAGCTCACTGATTAACAATTAAATGACACGTTCTAAGAACTATTCAGTCATGATAAAGGTATTGCACTTTCTTTCCTTAGAAACCCATTAGGTAGCTCAGATTTGTCAACAAAGTTTTATTCCTATAACGATCTTTGTAATTAAACCGATGTTGCTTGCACTACTCCACCTGGAGTTGAAGATAAAGAATTAAAGAGATTCTCAATCGGCCACGATAGACAGTATATCATTCCAATGGTAAAGAAGGCTTTGGCCATTAATCCAGATATGAAGATCATGATGTCTCCATGGAGTCCGCCAGGCTGGATGAAGTCGAGTAGAAACATGGTAGGTTGGGACCACGTAAACAACAACGAATCCGTTCTCCTCCCAGAGTATTACGACGCCCACGCAAACTACATCAGGAAGGCGATCCAGGCCTACGAAGCTGAGGGTATCAGCATTTATGCAATGACGATTAATAATGAAGCTATGTATGCTCCAAATAACTACTGTGGTATGAAAATGGAGGCTAAGGATCAGGCTTTGTATATTAAGAAATTTTTGGCTCCTGTTTTCAATAAGGCGAATATTAAGACCAAGATAATGGTTTACGACCACAACTGGGATTTACTAGCCTATCCAGAAACGATTTACGCTGATATAGACGCCTTTAACGCGGTCGCTGGTACCGCATGGCATCACTACGGCGGTTCTCCAACCGCTATGTCCTAAATATAAGCCAAGTATCCAAGCAAGGATAACTGGGTCACAGAGGCCTCTTCTCAAACTGGAATCCCAAGCTCGGCCACTATGGAAGCCTGCGCTATTGAACTTATTGACGTGATGAGGAATTACGCCCGTTCTTACATCAAGTGGACAATGGTTTCAGATCAGAACTATCAACCACACACTGGTGGTTGTCCAGACTGCATCGGAATTGTAACTGTAAACGGAACAGTTCCAGAGAATATAGTCGTTCAGAAAACGTTCGACTACTACGCACTTGGTCACGCTTCAAAGTTTTTGTACAAGAAAGCGGTCAGAATTGACAGTAATGAAGATGGAAAAGTTCACAACGTAGCGTTCTTGAACACAGATGGAAGCGTTGTTTTGTACACGTATAACCAAGACAAAGAAGATTAAAAGATAGTGGTCAAAGTCGGAGAGAAGAGTTTCGAAGCAACTGTTAAAGCGGAGGCGATCACCACCTTCGTCTGGAAGAGCGATAAAATGTCTACCGGGGCACTGGTTGGAATCATCTGCGGCTCGGTTGCTGGAGTGGCCGCAGTTATAATCTTCGTCATCTGTTGCATCAAATTCAAGTGGTGCAATAAAGGCTACCAAAAAGCTAAGTTTGATAACGATATCAATAAGTGATGACGTTTATTTAGTTTCTTTGTCTAACTCTAAAATACAAGATTTATTAAAATAATATTATTTTAATTTGGTCACAGAAAAAACATGAAAAAACAGTAATATTTTTAAGAAAAATTTTGAATTTAGGGTCGCACTGCAATTTGAGAATTACTTAAATATATCAAAATTGAAATTTTTCATTTATTTATAAAATCGGTCGAAGACGCTTTAGTGCTCGCTGGATTTTTACGGTCTTTATTTCTAGATACTAATTTAAATAGAAAAAATCGTTAATAAAATATATTTTATCGTAATTAAATATTCTCATGTCAACGAACTTAAAAATTTTGTAAAAATCGAATTATTCTCAAGTTGGACTATTTCTTCACAAAACCTATTTATATCCCACTCACTTAACTTTCGTTTATACTGGATCAGTATCGTGTTCTTCACAAAACCTATTTAATATAATATCTAAGCAAATGATACGATCTGCTCCACAATAACTCCATATTTGCTGAAATATTTATCAAAGGTCCAAAATTTCGTTGTTACAAAACTAATGCTAACATACACGTTACAATTAAATGTCCCTATTAAATGTTAGTACCATTAATTAATTTGGCGATAAATTGAATTATGTTTAGATTTCTTAAAATTTGTAAATTGTGAATTTTAACTTTTGTTCTCATTTTATATAATGAAAACTGAAACATAATTAATTTATAACTTATCAAATATCTATAACTATTTATGCACAAAATTATTTTGTTGGTGCTATTAACAAACTTATCCGAATTGCTAAAATATAAGATAAATTTATCTTATTTATTGAAGAGTAGAATAATAGTAGTTTATTAGATTGAAAGCCAAAACGAAATTGAGTACTCTGAGAACATTATCCTATTACAACACTAATAAACATCATAAAGAATTACTTAAATGACATCACCTATGTACGATGATATAATGTAGTATCTAGAGTATCACCCAACGTTTCATTTCTAACGTACGTTAAGGTTTTCTAACGTTTTTCGCGTTAAAACAGATGTTACAAGCACGTTACACTTTTATTTATTTTGTGGGGATTGACGTATTATAGTATTATACAAATATTAAAATTCCGTATTTCCACTTCACTTAAAATATTTGAAATATTTATAAATATTCTGTTAGCTTTAAAATGATATTAAGGAGTAATTTAAACATTTAATATACAATATTTTGCTCAGAACACTGAAATATAACGTAGAAAGATAATATATAGTTGTAAAACAAGTATAATAATATATTATATTTTATCGTTTTTACAAGCGTTTAAAGCTTTAATTGAATGAATTTTTACATTTAAATTAGTTTAATTACTATAATACGGTATAATATAACTGTAAAGTTGATTTATACAGTTATGGGAGGTGGAATTGCTTTTTCTTGTTTACTATGTGAGTAATTATATATTAAAATATTTTGCCACTTCTAATGCGGATGACAAATTCCAATAAATAATCTCAAGTTGGAGATTATTCATGAACTACTCATTAACACAAGAGGGCCAAAAATATGATTTCGATCGTATTAGACCATAATCGACTATTCAAAGTCGGTATTTAATATTCCAAAAAGGAAAAATAGAAATTACCACATGCAATAAAAGGACGGCAATGACAAAAATAAACGCGGTAGAAGATGTTTAGGGAAGGTCAACTAATTCACTTAACAAACTTAGGCAGTTCTGAAGCGTTTGTATTCTCTTCATTTCTGGGTCCAACGGATGAATTCATAAAATATTGTACCAATCTGAACTAGTTATATCACTTGTTTAAGATGTCCCTGTGTAATTTCTACGTTTTAGTCAACAAAACTAATTTATGAAAGATTTTATCTCGAAAATATATGGTAGTTAAGCCTGATTGGAGAAAAGAATAAGAGGATCCAATGATTGGTATACGGACGCAATATGTAATTTATAACTAGTAGCGCAAGCACTGGACCTGCAGAGGACCTCGGTGTTCATCTTCAACTGGGTCAATCTGAACGATTTTAGGTATTTCTTAATCACGAAAAACAATGGAGGACTTTTTCTTTCAATCTCAACCGGGAGCTCAAGATGAAGTATTGGTACTTCGCTTAATTAGAATTATAATTCAGGTAGTTACAGTCGCTTTCATTCTCAATATTCAAATAATGAATGCATTTTTGTTTCTTGAAGAATGGAATCAAGTGGGTTAGTCGGGCCCAGCATTAAATAATATATTGATGCTACTCTAAAACAACAGTTATTTTACTTATGATCTTCCACTTCCATTTCATAATGAGAAATCAATTTTCTTGATTGTTAAATTATACAACGTTAGGTAAAGTTGAAACTTATTATTGAAGTATATACAGAGTTATATACGTTAATTATTGTAGCACAGCTATCCAAGGCTCAACCAGGCCTTGATGTGATTGAAGCACTTTACAAATCAATAGTAAATAGAGTTAATGAGTGTATTGATGAGGAGGGAGAACACACTCATTATTGAGCCGGGCAGTGATATAAGTAAGATTCAAATAATAAACTTCATTCTTCTTCCTAATTCAAAAAAGCATTTCGAGGGCCCACCACTGTATTGATTATTAAAATATAGTGTAAATAATGATTAAATTTCTAACGTACATGACGTTAGAGACTTTTCTAACGTATTTTCCTTTTCTAACGCGTTATAACGTCTTTCTCAGTTTTTTAACGCTTATTGGTTGGCTTTAGTAGTATCATTACTAAATAATCAATGAGTTGAAGTAGAGATGGGTAATTTGACGTGGGAATTGCAAAACTGACGTAGTAATTAATGATGGACGTGGTAATTTTGCCAATTATTTCAACTTAGCAAATATATTATATTTGCAGGTTTCCAGTGAGCTATAAGTTAAAGCCCATTTTTTACAGATTTTAGCTGAAAATAAAGACAATTTAGCCCTATTCAGAATAATTATTATGAAGTTAAAATATTTATAAAATACTCAAAATTTTAAAGTTTTTTCATCATAAAAATACATTTTGCAGTATAATTTTAATAATTTAAACATATTTATTCCATTTTAAAATGTTTTGGGTTTCAATAAATATAAGAATTTAAATTGTAATATTTATTGTTAATTAGAGGTGGAATAAAATTTAATATGATGTCACAATATATATTAAATCAATTATTATCGTGCCACCTACACCACATTTTGGAATGAGCTAAAAATGCAAAAAATGACTACTCACAACTTTCATGATCGCAAATTTTAAATTACCACGTACAATTACCACGTCGTGGTCGGATGTGGACCAAATCGGACGTTATACGTGGAATTACCCAACTCTAGAGTTGAAGTGGTACTAAAAATAAAATTATATAGTTCTCTAACGTAAAGACTAGAATAATATTTATTTCAATTAAAATCTGCTTAACTCATAATGTGTTCGAATCTCAAAACTCGAAAAGCTAAATTGCATTAATTTATAAAGAGCCAAGAAGTGACTAGAAGTTAATATTATTTTAATGGTTATATGGTATCTTAATAGTATAGTGAGCGTATATTTATTTCTTTAAAATTATTCTTCATCTATAAATCAGTATCAAATAATGCCAATTTTATCGTTTAATAAACGAGCGAAACTTGAACAATTGATGGCTGATAACAACGAAGTGAGTAATCACCTAACAGTTCCAGACATGTAAACGCTCCAGCTTATTCTACTAGATTATTGAAAATCGAGGATAACCTAAATTCGAGTTTATTATTACAAATATCTTGTATCTATGATATTGGCGAAATGATTGTACTTTTCAGTTGTATTCCAAAATTAAGTCTGGATGACCGTAAAATGGCATCGAATTTTATATATTTAACTAGGACTCCGTTTCTCTTGTTAATTAATCCAAGAAAATTAGCGATAGCTGATAAATTAAGTTTGATTAGATCTTCGTATAGGGCAGCGTAGTAACTAATAAACAATAAACGAATTACCTTAGATTATTAATTGTTTGTGAGTTAAGTCACAAATTAATAAATGAGCAATTTCTAAATAACTATTTTGGCGAAACCAAGTCTATTCAAATCTTTAAAATGAATTTTGCGATAAATTCCAGATGGGCTAGACCATAAAACCAACTGTGTTTCAGTTCTCTTAACATTTAACATTCATATTTCGAGTGGAAACTGTGGAGTGTAAATTATATTTTAACTAAAATTTTACTAAAGTATTTGCGACCAAGCCAAAACAAACTCACGCATTCATTTTCAGCTCTAATTTCGTAAGAATTATTTGTGTGACTAAAACAATTTTTAATACATTTTAAGCATTAAAGTTAGTTAAGCTTGGGATTTTCGGGAACATTTTAAATTTTAGTTGACTTTGGGTATGTTGACTTTGAGTATGTAACACTATGTGTTTGGAGTGTATTAAAAAAATTATTTTAATTTTAGAATTATTATAAATATTAATAATAGTAAACTAAAAATATTATATTTCATGTATTTCAACATATTTTTAAATATATTAAATTCTAAACGTAAAATAAGAAATAGCTGCAGGGATTCCTTCATATAGAAGAAATAAACATTACTAGATACTACTACCATTACATTATCTACATGGAATACTTTAAACATTAATGATTATAAACTAGTGTGTTATAGGTGATGTGGTAGTAATATATATTGGTATATATTGGTATATATTGGTAGTAAAAAGGTCGGAAAAGGATTGATGTTTTTTATAATCGTATATATCATTTACAGTCTATTATATTAATTGAAAATTCCCGATACGGTTTGGAGCGAACTAGACGCTCAAATAGTACTAAATTAACAAACTACTATAACTCGCTAAATACGCAACGTTGGAGGAAACTACAAATATAGTTATCTATACAACAGCTGAAACCAAATTTGAATAAATAGCTTAGAATTGAAACATAGACGAATAGCTGTTTGCTCTCGCTTCTCACGATTTTTCATAAAATACTGATATTCAGGATACAAATTTACAATATGTAGCAAGTAAATAAAAAGTTAAATGAGCTTTAGGTTGTATAAATGTAAATATATGTACTCCCCTATTTTTGACTATAGCTGTTAACTGCTTGACGAGAAAATGCAGTTAATGAATATTTGATTTATGGAAGTTGGTGTGGAACCATTACCAAACTCTCGCAAATATGTTAAAAATGACTTAGTAAAAATCGATTTAAAAAGAATTTACTGGATGAATTGTTCAGCAAAGAAATTCTTGGGTTAATTCGGCTCTTACAAAGCGACTTTTATTTTCAGGGCAATTCGATTTTTAATATTAGAATAATAATACTCTTTCAAATACGATTCTTATCGCTATAAATCTCATATTTCTACTTACGGAGTGGATTAAAACAAAAGTGCTCAAATTGATGTGGAAATTTCTAAAATATTACAGTTTCTTATGTGAATCATTTCTATAAATTCGCAAAATCCTTGTTATAATTCAATATAATGCAGGCAACTTTTTGATTTTCAAATTTTGAGAGATTTAGAAGTAATGTAATATATTGTAATATTTTATTTTTATGCCAAAAGTTATTAACCTATCACTCATTAGTGTCCTCCGCCATGTTTATATATTATAAGTACATGTATATATTTATAATTAAATAACGTAAAGGAAAATCGGATACAAACTGAGTATATGCATCTGCTCACGTATATAATTTGAGATGTTTTAAGATAATTATCATATTTTATCATGTTAGCCACAACAGTATTCTACCATTCCTTCACTGAATGAATCACAAAACAACTCTCTTAACAATACATATATTTAAATTAACTGATACATCTTGCGGGTTCGAGCCAGAAAACCGCTCGGTGATCTTCTCTACTCCTAGCATTGTTCTTTAAGAATCTTCTTTAAAGAATTATACTCAAACATAGAATATGTGTGACCCATGGATGCCATTAAGATTTTACGATGAAAAAATAACATTCTACGAATTAAAATGGCAAAATAAAGAAAAATTATAAGAGCTTAACACTTAAAATGGAATTCCAAGACGTCTACTCAAACATAATTATCAACAAATGAGCCCATTATAGTTAGCTTAATTATATGAACAATAATCTTAAGATTACAACACATTTATTTAATCCTTAAATCCAGAAAATATATAAGATCCTGATAAAGATTACTTCCAGTATATTGGAGCAGATTTTATAAACTACTAATAAAGAAGACAAATTGAAGCAGAAGATCCATACCTATACATCAGCTGTACTCTTTCAGAAGTAAACGGATGTGATCATTACTACAGAGATGCCTTTCCGATTTGCAAATAATGCAATAAAGTGTACGCATGCAGATTTTGTCATGATGATGAAATAGTTGATCACAAATTAGATATAAAGCAAATCACAGATATGTAGTGCCTCTTTTGTAACGAAATTGGACCAATTGGAACCCACTGCTCAAAATGTTAGAAACAAGTAAGCAAGAAATGCTGCGAAGTATGTCATGTTTTAAGTTAACTTCCCGTCTCTGTTGCACCGTTTCACCATTGTGATAAATGTGGAATATGTATAGATGGTCCTAAAGATTATTCGAAACATTGTGATAAATGCAATAATTGTTACAACACTCGCTATTAAAAAGATCATGAGTGTGTTATTGCATGCATATGTCCAGTTTGTCAACAAGATCTTTCCGAATCTATATTTCCAGAACATTATCTTAGATGTGATCCAAAACATCGAATACATGAAGTGTGCTATGATGCTCTTTTACGCAACGGAATATTCGTTTGTCCAATAGATCACAAAATTATTATTGACGATGACTAATATGCAATTATTCGAAGCAAAGTGTATCATCTCTATCAATCTTTCGAAATTCCGTATAATGGACTCAAATAACTTTTGACATTAAAAAAATCTTATTGCTATGATTGTAATAAGTATTCTTACGATTTTTAAATTCCAAATATTCCGCAAATTTGTCATCATTGCTTTGGCATTAACACTTAAGATATTTCTGAAATATTATGCTAAGTAATATAATTTATCGGCGATATTGAAGGAACTATTGAATAATTTAATGCTCTCTAAGATAAAATTAGACGAGATACGGATGATATTGATATGACTATTGAATATGTTAGACGTTTCAGAACAATAAACAAATAATTAGTTCCGAAAATAGTGCGAAACTAATAAGTATTAATTCTTAAAAATTGTATCTGCTCTTAATATGATAATTGCATGGTTAATGATGGTGTTTAAATGAAGTGAGGTTTATTAAATAGAATTATAATGTAACAGATGAACAAAGGTTATTCCATTCCATCCCAACCCTAACTTCCTTTAATTATTATTTAGTTTAGTTTTTAATTATTGATATTACAGCATTTTACTATATAATTATATATAATAACATACACTTTTCATCTCATTCAGCATTATTGGCTATAAATACGATCAAATTGCAAAAGAATAGTTATTCGTGTGTTTAATCTAATTGTTACAATATTTTATAAGCGAATACACAATTTAATAATGTTTTATCAAATTGATTAGTTTATTATGGCTGGAGTAAATAATTGAATCGTATTATTAATATGTATAATTAGTAGACTCAATGTCAGAAAGAGTATCACAATGCAACGATGCTGGTGGTGAAGCATTCAAGTGATTCTTTAAATCAATTATAACAAATTTAAGCTCAGGCAATCGTTTTAAAGGTCAAAAAGAGGGAGTCTCCTTTACTTTGCCCACCACTTTATATTAATATAGAGTCTTGAAATAATATAGAATACTGCTTTCATTCAATAATGATTAATTACTAAATATATAATATACTATAGTAATCATAGACTTGTAAATATATTAGTGTCTGTCAAATCAAAAATATTATTTATGTACTAAAAATTTAAAAATTTCTCATACTTTTTGAGCTTAACATAAATAATTTTAATAATTTAATAGTTAAAGTGGAAATGATAAATTAATATGAACTCTTATATTAATATACGTAATAATATTGTATTTCCACACGTGTAATTCTTATTAATATTCCATTAAATAATTTCCGCCTAATATAGTCAGAATTGAAATAGTATAGTTAATGATTTAATGAATGTCTAGAAGTTATATTAACAACAGATCTACCATTGAAATATGTTATATTTCGTTGACAACTGTGAAGACTAGAATATTTAAAAAAATATAAATATTATGAACAAATGAAGTATAACTGTAAGACTTCCAGCGGATGATTAGTTTATTAAATTCTACATTATTTATATCATATGTCCATAGTTCTTATCTCAGAGTTACGGGAACTTTCTGGATGTTTCACACGAGTTATATAATGATCGAAGGCATATAATCAGTGTATAGTATGTTTTTTCTTATATAAAATGTAGATTACAACTTCAAGCTTATGTTCGTTATTATAGCCTATTTGTAGCAGTCTCATGATACTATGTTAAATAATATTGTGTCCTTCATCATGTTATATTGTATATTTCATTTGATTTTGTAATACTTACTTTTTGTTGCATAAAATGATATTTTATATTATTTACTGTATTTAAATATATTTCCACTTCACCATGAATAGATAATAGTCTTCAGCAATCAATGTAATATCAAAAATACAGTTATTTGAAGAAAATTTTAAATTAATACTTTGATATAGTTGCAATATAAAAGGCATTTAGTACTTTCATAATTAAAAATATTACATATATTGCTAATACTGTTAGCATGACATTCCAGCGGATAAAATAACATAAATATTTCCCAAAATAACGAATATATAATTAATACCATTATTTCAATAATATATATTCAATATTAGCGAAAACGCAGTGTTACCTTACGTACTATGATAATTGGTGCATATTATACAGTAATAATACAAGTGCTCAAAATTCTTCTTCCAAATCATCATTTTCTACGAAGCTTTCCTCTTCACTTTCTTCTTCGTTTTCATCTTCGTCTTCATAGTTTTCTTCGTAGCTTTCTTCGGAACCTTCGAATTCTTTGTGCATTTGTTCGTTTAAAGTTTTAAAGTCTTTGTTCGTGCGGCCGAAAATGTCAGTAAATTGTACACCACTTTCAAAGTTCACTCCAAATTGATTTGTTAGATTTTTATTGAACTGGATTTGCTTTTTCATGTGGGCTGGAAGTTATTTTGAATTAACATACTTATTTTGACTGATCATAGCTTAAAACACCGCGAACGACTTCTCATAGCACTTCGAGTCAATGTTGTTTTTTGAAAGATACAAATAGTCAGCACCGGACGTTTCCGCCTTTATTTTTTTAAAATAAAGTGGGTTGAGGTCATAAATCAAACTTGCTTCGACCAAGTCATTAATCATATCAGGATAATTAGGAAGAAGCAAACTTGCCATCTAAGATGAAATATTTGTATTTACCGCAAGCTACAAATTGTGCGTCAGCATTTTGGCGTAGTTTAAATTATTTTTGTTGATTGCCGTGTCTAAAAGCGTTTACTTATCTTGGTTAGACATTTCTTACATAATTTTTTCAAATTACAATCCACTATCCGCATTTTGTTCAATTTTATATTAAATATACTTCAAAATCGTTTTTTCATTTATTAATAACTCAATTAATAGGTCTAAATTAACATTGGACTGATTTTCGAGTAATTCAAATGCTTACTTTTATTCTTCTTCATTTAAATACTTTATCAATTTCACTATCTTTTATTGTTCTTTTACGTGACTAAATAATAAGAAATACTGCTAAAATGATATTTATATTCTAAACTATTCTAATAACTCCATTGCGCTATGATATTATTATGTTGCTAAAAGTAGTTATAAATAATTAGATTTTTCTATTTTCGAAAGTTTTTGAATTCCAAACATTTATAATTTACAAATAATTTAATTAGCTAGTTATTAATTGATTGCGTTTTATTTGATATATTCTGAGAATATTTAAGCAATACAGGTAATGTTATTAATTTTATATTTCTCTTCTTCTAATATTAATTATTATTTTGTGGCCCCAAGAAACTTTTTAAAAGAAGCATCTGTTAAATCCCACTATCCATCTATCAAAATATAGTTAGCTAAAACAATATCATTAGCTCGAGGTTCAATATTAGTTTTTTCTATATTAATCACGGAATCAATAACGTTAGTTATTTAAAATTTTGATCCATAATTCACAAAATATTTGTTGTTTAAAATAATATCTTTTTGCTCATTATTAAATTTAAGCGTGTTACATTTGTTAAATTCTAAATCAAATAAGAACATTTCTTGTGAGCAACTAGCCCTACATACTATATATCCATTTAACTTATGTAGTTTCAATTCTCTAGTGTTAAATTAACTAATTTAATTAAAACTTAAATCAAAAGGTGAGAATTTAAAAACATCTTGTCCGTTAGTTACAAAAATTAATCCATCAGCGCTAACAACTTTGTGATAATTCTTTAAACCAACTGGGTAATCCGGAATAGTCGCAAGTTTCTTTACAGTAAACACTCCAAATTCATACATTGTATCACAAACATTGGAATAATGTTTTCCATCGCATTCTGCAGTCTCAAACCACATTATATAATCATTGGAGAAAGATCTGAATTCTCCAAAATCTTTGTACAAACAATATGGAAAGTCTATATCTCTCTTTTCTATTATTTCAAAGGACGCATTGGTTTTGTAACAAACATTTCTGGAATAAAAATAATAGTTGTTGTCTATGTACGTCAAGAACATTGCCTCGTTGGTTTCTATTTGATCAGCAATCGTTTCTAGTTTCTTAGGTAAACATAGTTTGTTTTCAAATAGAGTTCCATCTAAAATTATATTCTTTTCATTTTTCAGCCAGTGTGTAGTTGGCTTAATATATTTCTTATAAAAACTGTTTTAATCATAACTTTTGAATATTACATATGTATTATAACCTAAATAGTGTTCTTAAATTTAATCAGCAAGCTCATCAGCTTCAAATTCAGATGAATGTAATACATCTTTCAATTTGTCAAAGTCGTAAAAATGAAATTTATCAGTCATTTTTAACACTATTCCAAATTCATAAATAAAACACACATTTTGTATTTAAAAGAACTATTCAATTGGAATAAGCTCTACTTAGTAATTTTAAATTAAGAAGTAATGTTTAGATATTGATAATGTAGAATTTTTAAAGTATTTTTAATTTTCGTTGATTCTAAAGTTTAACTAATAATGTTGTTAAAATCTGTATAATGACAGAAAATCTCCATATATTTTACTATATTAATGCAAATCAATATCTTAAATAGTTTAAATCTATAATTTGTTCAAATTGTGATCGCAAACTACATTGTTTATAATTACCAGAGCAGTTTCATCTAATTCTTCTGGGCACATTAAAATAAAGTCTTTCGTGTGTTAATCTGGATAATAGTCATTAGAATCGTCATAGCTATACTATTCATCGTCACTCATTAACGTGAAGTGGATTAAATAAATTTTACGTTTAATATAATAATCATTCGAGTAACTTGAAGGAATTCAACTTTATGAATTACTTCTATTGTCTATTTTGTGTCCTTTTTCTCTTTATTATATATCCCACTCACTTAACTTTTGTTTATACTTGTTCTATCGTGTTCTAAACCTTTGAGGGCATATAATGTATACTCCTTCATCTAGAAGAAGCACTTTCAGAAGAACGAGTCAATACTCGATTCTCCTTGCCTTTTATTGGGTTTCGCGCTTTAGCTACTCTTGGGCTGTTCCTACTGGGCGGGTAGGTTATAAATTGAATATATAACCTTATCATCATTATCTTTATTCATGTCATATATATTCTATCATTCATCTAATAGATTCATCAAAAAAGATTAAAGGAAAATTATATTTTATACAGAGTCTTATAATTCTCATTCCCATCCGGTCTGTGCGTTCATGTAGCTGTCGGGTGGCATTTCTCTCTGGTCGGCCGGAACCGCCTCGAAAATGACGAATTCCTGTTGTTCGCCGGCCACTTTCATGATTGAAGCCGAGTTCTTCGTCCTGTAGGCGTAATTGGGGGCCGACCAAACGGTGACAACGGTGTCGTTGAAGTACTTTTAATAGCCTTGCATTGCTAACTAATGTGCACGGACTACTTAACACAGGTCGTTAATTCTGAGGAATTGCTCAACCGCGCGGGCGCCGAATAAATACCCAGCTCCTCTGTAGGAGTGCTCCCACTGCTCAATGGTGGGGCTCGGGTCGGACCACATGATGTCGGCGAAGGAGCCGTCGGAGGGGATCTCGGACACGCGCTGCAGAATCCGCACGTCATCAATGGTTGGGAGTGAAGGAGAGATACCGCCGTGCACGCAGTAGATCCTGTCGTCAACAATGGCGGCGAGTGGGAGGTGGTCGAACAACTCCATGAAGTTACGCCAAATACCAGCGTGGTTGAACTTACGCATGCACTCATCGTAAAAACCATAAGACTGCGTAACCGCACGGCATTCGTGATTACCACGCATCAAATAAATCGACTACGGATAGCACACCTTTATACATATCAACAAAGTTATCGTTTCCAAAGAGAAGTAGCCACGATCCACATAATCGCCCAAAAACAAATACTTCGAATTTGGAGGACGACCGCCAACATCCAACATGTATCGCACGTCATGGAACTACCCATGCACGTCACCTATTATATTGATGTATGGAGCCGAATTTAACTATAGTACTGTAGATTCCTCTGTAATTATTGTCATTGCTTCGTATATTAATTATCTCAATTGATCCTCATCTGGAATTTTCTTCTCATAAGCCGCTTCAAGTACTTTATTCCAATCGGTCATCTGATTGGAGCTGGGAGTGGTGACAAAAATACATTAATTCATTATATTATAATTAAATTGATAAACACGAAATAATATCAATAGATCATGTCCCTATAATACATAAACACAGGTTAAGTTATATTTAAACAATTATATTTATTAAATTATATTTGTATAATATATTTATGACATATGCACTGTTTGAGTTACACAATTTCAATAATTTATTGTTAGTATATATAAATATCATAAGAATGGGATTTTAATAATAAACAACAAATATTATGAACTTTCTAAATAAAATAAATTTGAATCAAGATACTTTAAAGCTACGCATACTTTAATGTTTCGATGGTTAAGCTATTTAATGGATCATAATTATGAAGTGGGGATTTACCACTATATATTTTTATACACACAATATATGTGTTTTCACACCTCATATGATTCATCAGTTGCCGATTCCCGAGTCAGAATATTCGAATCAGCTATAGAAAATGAAGGCCTAGGCCGCGCAGATTCAGGATTTCGCTGAGTACTCCTACTTGCAAACGCCTTGGGCGAAAACTAATTAGTTAACTGAGAAAGTGCAACAGTTCGTTGAGGAGTGGCGTGCTTAGTTAAACGAGTCCGCGTTGTCCAACAGCGATCGTTCAATCTTTTTCACTCTTCTTGGGGCCGTTTTCAACGCTTTACCTTCATACAATGAATTATCAACAAACTTTTTAACTCAAGCTGTGCGTTACGATCAATAGTCTTTCTTCGCGTACTTACAGTTAGCAATTTCGTCAACGAAGGCAAAAAATTTCCGCCGCGCTGAACTCATGTTCGAACTTGCTCACAGATTCGCCACTCCTCCTCTTCTGTCTTAATTGCTCTCGTACCAGTCTCTTCTTTACCGTCTTTATTAAAACCCGTCCGTTGAGGTACTTAACAAGGCCGTTCAGCTCTCAAGAGAGGCCGTTGAACAAAACCCGAACGACGAACGGGCCTGGTTCGGCCTCGGGATGTCCCTCCTGAAAATAAGCAGCTCCGAAAACGAACTGGCCAAAGCTGGTAATTCCTTACGGAAAGCAATTACCATTAGAGAGTAATAGAAGAAACCATATCCAGACGCCAGATTTAATTATGGGATGTTGTGCAGGCTCAGGCTGGATTTTCAGCAGGCATACGACCAGTTCAAATAAGCGCACGTTGAGGACCCCAGCTTGACATAGGCGGTTGTTAGGTACAACGAGCTCGAAACACTCATATCTGCTGCTATCGGAAGAATTAGCGGACGAATGCTCGAAATCGGCGTATTCCAAGACCCAAGCAAAGGACTCTTCGGAATGGTGTGCGGAAAAAACAACTTCCAAGTGTCGTTCAGAATCCTCTCCAAATTCGACTCACAACTTCCACAATTCTTCATCATTCAAAGCATCGACGAAAAACAAGGCAAAAACCAAAGATGCCTGTTCAGCTCAAATCTAGCAGTGAGAGAACTTGACGTCGGCGCTGTAGTCGTTTTACCAGAAGTATTCGCAAAAGTAGTCCAACTTAAAACAAAAGGACAGTCGTATTAATGCGTTTGCGTCTGCTTCGAAGGCGGACAAATAAACGTTAACGGAAATGATGTTTAAGCTGCCGGAAAAGTTGTTTGGCAAAGTGAGCTGTAGTGAAACTACTATAAATAAATAAACATTAATTAACATACATTAAAAATATAAATAATAGCTTGCAGTTATCTTTATCTGTGTTATAATCGTTTTTTAAGTTAAAAGTCACTTGAAGTAAAAGAATGTATGTCTTTAAAAATACTTATTTCTAAGATTTTGTTGTATATGCTTAAGATTAAATTTATATCGAAAGCTACTTTGAAAAGAGTTTTATAGCGTTTTTAAACATATTATATATTTTTAAAACTTGGTACTGAAAAATTGGTACTGAAAAATTTTGGTTAAGTCTTGCAAATAATTAATACCAATGAAAAATGAAAATTTGTAAAACTTACTACCACTTTAACTATTAATGGAATAGTAATCCTGTTACAATAATTAGCCGAGGGTGCAGATAATAATCGGCTAAACAGAATAAGTTGTTCCAGTTAAGATAATTTATTCAGATAACTGTGATTGTTACGAATTTACATATATTCACAACTAAATAACCAACACAATGCGAATTTCGACCTCTTCTGTGTCACTATCATCCAAGGTGCATTTACTAATTGACCAAAATAAATATATTCTTCCAGTTAACATGTATTACGCAGAAAATGGTTATATTTACGAATTCGATTTTCTCTACAACAAAGTAAACTAAAAAATGAGCATTCTCGTTCCACATCAGCCAATCACTACTTTTAAACCATTTTCAACGTTAAAACCATTTATCCCAGTTCATAAATCTGTTAATGATCATAAATAATTCAATTCTGTTTCAAAATTCACCCCCCTCACTGTTTAGAAAACAACTGTTTAAGAAAATAGCACTCAGAAACAAATTTTAACACCGTTCGAACCACTTCACACGAAATTAAACAAACCTGAACTTTAAAGTGAAGAAGAAGTTGAAGTATTTGAAGAAACTTAAAGTTCATTAGATGAAAATTAAGAACAAAAATGGGATCCAGTTAATGTCCCAGAACCTAAATTGTTGATTGCTAAAAAGATACCGACTAAAAGAAATGAAAAAGCGCCTTAGAATGATTGTACTAAAACAGAACCTAAACAATAAAAAGAAGAAAAAGCTAAAATATAAGTAGAAACTTAATCAAATAGTTCACAAGAGCAATTAAATGATGAAAAAGACATCCCCGCTCTTTTAGAAACTTTTGTTAGTTTAGTGACTAAAACAAATGAAAAGTAACAAAAAGTCATTTACGAATAATTGAATATAATTTTGGGTTCACAAAATATAAACAATAAAGAGTTCGAGCTTTTTGAACAAAAAATATTGTCAATGATAAATAATATAAATAAAATAACTAACTTAAATAAAAAGGAATTTCGAGACTATATTCTAAATACAAACATATAGCTAAAAAATGAATGCTTATAGAAAAAAGAATAAGAGAAATAAATCAATATTGCAGTTTAAAAATCAGATCAAGAAGTTTTGAAATAGGAGAAAGAACAGAGTATAAAAAACGATAATCTTCGCGCTTTTGTTGTAAAAAATCAAGTAACTCAAAATATTGTTAATAATTTTTACCAACAAGAAACGAAGCCAGGTAATACAATAATTGATGTACAATAATCGAAATGAAATTACTGGAGTTAATTTTTTTGTTTTAATTTGAAATATAAATTGGAAACCGCTAATTACTGAATACATTATCGTTAACAGTGGGGTACTTAATTACATTTAATAATTATTTCATATTATTTCCATTTATAATCTATTATTGATTTAATATAATCTAATATTTGTTTAATTTAGTCACTCCAAATAATGGATAACTATTATTTGAATGTTGAAGACGTGCGCAAAGTAGGTGAACATAATATAAAGGGGTATGTTCAAAATATATTTAATAAAAACAACAAATTTTATTATTTCAAATTAAAAGATTTTAATACGACCAAAACTATGTTTTGTTGCTTACATTATCGAAAGTATAGCGAAGTTACTTTATAAAATTTTTATAACCTAGAAAATAAATGTGTTAATATATAAAATGCTGTAATTAGATTTACATCGTATTAGATTTAAATGGTAGATGAAGAAAATTATGAAGAGAATGAAGAATACGAAGAGTAAAGTGAATTTATGGCGTTTGTCGATCCTTGCAAAACCAGTTTGAATATAAAGAATGAACTTTGATTATATTAGATTATTGATCGATTAGGAACACAAATATCTATATTTAAGTGGCACCGTTAGTTAATATCTCGCATCTACTTGAAAAAATTCCATGTTCTGTTCACTAATTAGTACTGTTCAAATATTATTTGAATGTATTTATTTGATATATTCAATTTAAAGTGAAAATGCACAAATTATTATCCTAGTCATAAATTCAACACATAAAATATTAACAAGCCCACTCCATATGCAGGAGATTCTTTGTTCTTGTGCGCTGCACACGGCCAAGACTGTCCTTCAAACGGATGACCCGATTTTAGTTTCAACCGTTTTAAACCTCTGTCAACCGTTTTTGCATTTGAATGTTGCTTCAGTTCTCCCAACAATTTCTCCAACGGCCACTCACCCGAACAAGTTCATAAATCTTTTGGTCTGTTCCTTCTCGTCACTAATTAGTTACAAATCGAGGGAGATTTTAAACTAATTCTTATTTGATCATATGGAAGAAATTGACTTAGCTTATTTATTGGTGTAATTCACGCAGAATCTGCCGTACAATCTTCCAATAAACATATGCGAGTACCCACTAGAATCAGGAGCGGTGACTCAGCGCGTAATGCTGCAATACGCAGAGTGCACGAAATAATTATAAGAAAATGAATAACAAAAACTAAGCCAAATGATCACATACGACTTACTATTCAAGACATGCGTTAAATACGAAGCATTCAAACACTCAGACGTAATCATATCAGACCACGACATCGTATAACCTGCTATACAAAAAATATAACAACTCAAACTAGAACACCGCGCCACACGCGCTCAGAATATACAACTCTGCGAACTACTCAAATCTTGGCAAAACTCAGAAGAAGGACAAACAGCAAATGAACTTTTCAAACAACAAAAAAGAATTCAAGTGTTAGGACCTAATTAACACCAGCATGATCCTTCAAGATACCCCATAAGACCACCTGAAGAGCTAATAAACCAATTTACCAACGATAATGATGATGAAGACGAAGATCGCGTTTAACATTTTTCTTCATTTACAAATGAAGGAGAAAATGGAATCATAGATGTCTCGAATAAAATCTTTAACTACTCGCTTATTGTTACGAAAATGAACTATTTTAACTAATAATATGGTCCTGGCGAGTTCAAAATCATTTCTAAACTAATTAATATCCTGTTAAAATATTCAATGGGTCAAATTAACCCACAGTTTTACGCAAAACGCAATGTGACAAATATGTTACTATCTGCCTCGTTTTAATACCTTATTCACCTGATTTTTGCAACTACAATAGATTTTACATTCATTGAATAACATCTGACTTCAATTATAACATCGGAAAATATAAAATTAGCAGTGTTGACTAATAAGTAAGCAGAAAATAATATTGCACTTGATAATCTTGATCCAATTTTCAAAATACCATTTGTTTTTAATTCAGAATATCTTGAACTTCTATCAATGCTTACATAATATAAACAATCAGCAGTATTTGCCAAGTTTTTGATTAAAATAGCTGTTTTCAAGCCACTTTCTGAGCCAAGTGACAACCACATTATTGAAGGTGTTGAAAACATATGTAAAGTAATATTTACACTAGAAGCAGTACGTTAACCATAAATCGCAATTGAGTTCGGTTTTAGATGTTTTGCTTGCGAGTATTTTATGAGCTAAACAGGCGGGCCTGATGTAGGTGAAAAAGAAGCCAAATTAATAAGAGAAATGATACTCTAAGAAGTTGAAGCAAGATGTGAAGGAATAGAAGCATTTTTATTCTTTGCAAAAGGATTCAAAGCAATTGGTGTTTGATCAATTTTTAATATATACTACATAATACAAATATACACAATAATAATTAATTTTCCACTTCAAACGTTTGAATCACTCTCAATTTAAGAACGTGCTTAATTGCGCGTAATTTAACATAACTTAATATATGCAACAAATATTGATCCAGAGTTGACTTACGATTAACTGAAATCATCTTCATTTTTTGGTTAGTATGGTCGTATAAAAAAGCTTACCACACGCACGAATGGTCCTTCACGCCCGTAATCATGTTATATCATATATCAATCTGATGAAGAAGCTCTTGATTGTGCTTATTCTATTTCTGATTCTTGGTTTAACTCGTTGCAATTAAAAGCATAGTTTGGCACATCAAAATTCTGTCTTCATTTCCTAAACGGATAAAAGTGCACTAACTCAGAATGCCTATTTTTACATGAATATAAGCAAGATATGCAAACATTTTATGCATCATAAATGAATAAAGAATCATTCGTAAAAGAAACTCATCCATAATGTCCTCCACTTAGAATGTTATTTGATAAAAATAGAAAGTAGGTTGATGGATTCCCTCCAAGTTACTTCAAATAATAACTTAAGACACAACCTGATACAAAAATAGTTATAGAAGAAGAAAATGTTTTCATAAAAAGTGCACAGGCATTTTGCAGTCTTATTCTTGGCAATGAGTTTCTTTGTGTTGGTGGAAAGTGACTTTATATTAAAATATTACGAAAACAATGTACTTATAATCACTATGAGCTTAATTCAAATCCATCGCACATATATAATATTTCATCTAAAAGAGTCGCTGCATTTTAAAATGCGCATTCATCTCCTATAATGTCTTTGTATTTACTTATTGATTCAACAGTCTGAATTGTATTTTTTCTATGTATTTTTTGCATTCATATTTATTAGATTTCATACACCTTAGAAGTGGTAAATTTAAAATTAAAATTTAAAACAACTGCTTAAACAATGATATTTGTTAAATCCTTATTGAATAGGATTCATGTAATTCCAAATAAGTCTTATTCGTAGAAATAATTTGAAATTTCAGAATTAATTAATAATAATTTAATATATTGTACGGTTATATCTTAATAAATATTAAATTAATAAATTATGTGATTCAATATATGATGTTATGGTAAAGCCAACCAAAAGACTATTAAAATTCAAAATATACGATGATCGACGATTAAAACGATTGTTAATTTAATCGTTAGTCGACGATTGATAACCATGCCTATATTGAATGGAAGTACTGTTTTTAAATAATCAAAAATAGTGGAGTGAAGAAGTTGGAGTGGTTATTTAATTTTTAGTTGTACTTATAGCTTCGAAATTATAAATATTTAATCGTTGACTTAATCGAAATTAACGATTGAAATGATAATACCCGATCAGATCGGAGACGATGGCTGGCTTTATGTTATGGGCGGTTCAAATAAACTATAATAAACCAGTATCATTTCTGTGTTGATTGTTAAAACTATTAATAAATTAAAAATATTCAATATCATATCTCATTCATTTTCTTTAAAATGTATTCCTTAAAACATCCTTTGCATAGGATTTATAACTGATCTATGATTTCATTACATTTTATCCAGTTAGTACCAATTTCTTAAAATTCATTTTTCTTTTCAATAATCTATTGCATTTATTCTTTTGATATAGAAATTTGTGTATTATTTAAATACGTTTCAAATTAATTTACGTTCAATTGCTCAATAATATCAAGTAAAGCGTCGAAAGTTTGGACATGTTTTAAAAGTATCATAGGATGTGTTTTTAATTTGTTATAAATTGCTTCTGAAGGTTCTTTGTCTTTGAAGTATTTCTCGTACAGACTTTCAAGAACTTTTTCGTTTTCATTGAGTAGGAAAACATTTTCGATGATATTGAAATCGTTATTGGTGTTGTATATTTCGAGCGAAATGAGTGTGATGAGTTTGACATTGGAAAGTTTTGATGTAATTTCTTTCAAATGTTCTGTGCTCAGGTCTTTTTCAAGGATTGAGTTATTAATTAGCTTTTTGAGCACGAATTGGTCGATATCGTGCTGTACAATATATTCGATAGTATTTAGTATGTCTTCAGTGTTATTATTATTTATTTTGTGTACAATTTCCGCTCCTTTCGCATCTTATTCTTTTGTGTACTGTTATTCTGCTTCTATGTTCATGTGTGCGTTGAGTAGTAGTTTACCGAGCCCTTTCACGTGAAATTTATTTTTATCAAGTAGTTCTCTGGTATGCTCAGCGTTGAATTCCTTTTCAGCGACTAATTTGAAGTAAATTTCGTTTTCCGCTTCATTTTGTAATCCGTTTTCTTCTGCTTCTTTAATGAATCTTTTTTGTAGGTCTTTGTCACATAATTGAAGTATTTTTTGTGTTTCTCCTCTCAGTTTTTAGTTGTGGCAGCTCAGAACGATATTTACGCATTCCTCGTATTTTTGTTCATTGAGTAGTTTTTGATATGTATCTTTTTCTATCTTTTTGAGGATATGAACGGATATTTCTCCCGTTTTGGAGCAGGTGACTAAATCCCCGTTTATTGTTGAATTTGCGATTGCGAATTCATTCGTCAAAACGCAGTTTATTTTATTCAGGAGTGAATCGAAAACGAATACGTTTTTGTTGGTCACTAAGATGTAATTGGATTTGCTCTGTTTGAAGTAAATCGGAATCTGATATTCGGTTTAAAAGGATGTGCTGGAGTGGAAACCAGTCTGGAGGTTCAAAGTTGTGATTTGCAATTAATCCGAAGATATTTGAACGGTCGAGAGGTAGAAATAATCGCTTTGGTAAATGCAACAGGCTAAAGAACGATAATTGGTAATCATGTTGCTGCTGCGGTCGAACACAACTGAATAACCGTCAATCTACTAATTTGACACACCCATGGTTTAAATTATACAATACTACGTGTTCAATTAAATTGAAGACACCTTAATATTTAACAATGGCAGTTTTTACAAATCAATCGAACAAATAAGCACCAAATCGTTCGTTGTTATGTCCCAGGTGTAAATATCGCTGTTCAACATTATAATTAGCGTATTGTTGTCAACCCAATCCCAAATCTCCATCTTACGTGGCTCCTAGAATTTATAGGTTTACAACACCTTCTTCTACTAAATACTTGAGACTTACAATAACCGATCAGTACGCAATACCATCACACCAGGATCGTTCGGCTTCAATAACACACCGTCAGCCTTAATTTATAACGATATATTCAATGATGGATTCGTAAAATTCAAAATCATCAATGACGGAGGAGAAGCAGTATGATCGCGAATACAAAATCCTAATTCAGACGTTAGCGATAACGAGGCTTTTCTTAGCAAACTCTCATTCACATTAAGCTGCTTACAATCAACAATTTATTTAGATTCGAGCATTAAAGTGGAATGGTTTCGGATATTGTAGTTTAATATAATAATTAGTATTTTTACTAAAATTTTCACACCATAGAGTCTTAATACACAATGCCATCATTTATGCTAAAGTAATATAGGTTTGATTATATCTGGTTGAAACCAACTATCACACTCTGAAGTAATTTTATTACATGTTATAATTTCCAGATGCATTGTATTCGGATTTAAATCGATGCATTTAACATAATTTTCAGACGAATAATTTTAAATAATAAGTTAGAGAAAATTGTCAACATATAAGTCTCCATACATTATAAATTATTAGCAAAATGGACATTTATTATAGCTACCTTCTTCGAATACTTATAAGTGTTGACATCTAAGTGATCTGACTGGAGTTTTAATTGGCATAAGTGTTATAGGGTCAGTTGTACTAATTTAAATACTTTAAATATCTGATAAGCCGGACGATATCGCACAGCTTTAAATAAATTCTTCAGATACATTTGGTTATAGAATCTTAATTACTTTTTAAAACATTCTAAATTTATGACTGGTAAATTGTAATTCGATGATTTCGATTGAGTTGATTTCAATGCATTATTTAATACAGTATAATATTAATTATTTGTTAATTTATTGAATTTAATAGTGGTGATTATCTAAATATTGTGTTATGAGTTTAGCGTGTTATTATAAGAGTGAATTGTGTATCATTTGTTGTGGTAGTCTATCAGCTGTGACTTAAAGTGCTTTCTTATTGATTTTTGTAACTTATGATTTATGGTATATGTGCGTTTTATCGACAATAAGTAGATCAAACTCTTCGTTCGAGTGTATTTTGAGTGTTTTTGTGTGAATTTTCCAGGATATTACGTTTTCAAGTAAATTGAGCATGTTTATTTTCGTTTTACAGTCTACATCATGCGCTATGATCATTTTTGCTTCACCTGACGGTTCATCGTTATTTAATTAAATCTTATTTATAGATTTAGCTCCGATTATTCGATTCATGACGATCAAATCCAGTTTGGACGCGTTTAACTTTATATTATTAAAAATTAAAATATTAATCTGCTTTATAGCTTCGCTCAGAGTCCGGAACTGACTAATACATATTTTAAATCCGTTTTTGTTCAAGCAAACGATTCGGTTAATTTATTAAAGTGCGTTTTGGGTTGTCGCTTTGCTATTTGAAAGTTTACGGAGGAGTGCAAGGAGAACGTTCAGCTGTTGTTTACTCTGTTGTTCCATTTTTTGTTCGTAGGTTTGTAAATACTGTAAAAATACATTCATAAGGGGTATGTAAAGTTTGACATATTCAAAAACGCTAATAAATGAGAAATATACATTATAAATGAACGATGCTCAATTACAAGATACTACAAGCAAATTTACATAAAATTTAATTTTGTTTTAATTTTATAATCAAATATTTATGTATTACAAGTAAACGTTAACCAAGAATATCGTATGATAAAATGCTAAATAGGTTAATTGAATGCAAAATTTAATTAAATTTACATTTAAATATATCAATATTATTCAATATTCGTTTGATACAGTAAGTTAAATATTAAAACATATTTAAAATATGTCACATTACCTTCGAAACAACTTGGTTCACCTGTGGTTGCTGATATTGAAAGTTCATTTACGGGAACGTTACCGCTGCTACTTCTTTGCGAATTAACGGTTCAATTTCGAAATATTATTTCTTCTTCAAAATACAAGAAATACAAATAGTGATTATGAAGCCGAACGCACCAACTAATGATAGCGTAACACCTAGACCAATATTTTAGTAAACGTAATTGTACCTGTAATCATAAGACAGATTTCCATTCCACTCATAATAAACGGGATACTCTATTTAAGTTGGTATTATGCTGAGAATAATACCAGCAACTAATAAAGAAAGACAAAAGATGCAGACCCAGGTTAATAAGCAGCAGTACTGATTTCTCTTAAACATTTTCGTGGAGTGGGATACTATTTAACAAGGATTGATTTCTTAGCAAAACACAGTAGATTAGAGTATAATAGAACTGAACACAAATAATTATTAAAAATAATAACATGACTCACTCAACAGCAACAATCCAACAATACATCTAAACGCAATAAATAAATATATACTAGTTATTTTACTATAGCCAAGTAAAAATAATATATATTTTAATAATTCTTTAAAAGAATTATTTGAAAGAAATATCGGCTGAAGATTTGGAATATATAAAGTGAAATTATATTGCTTTATGTACCTCTATTTATAACTGGCAATTTAAGCAACGGCCTCTGATACGATTCCCAAATTATTGATTTCCACAATTTGATTTTTTAGTAAATCACGAATTGACTACAATTTACCAATAACCATATATTACTATTATACTATTATATCATATTACTACGATCGTTAGTATAGTTGCAAAAATCAACTTTTGAAAAAATACAACAGTTTGGGAAAAGTATCAGAGCGAACCTGAATGAATGTAATAGACAATTAGGAGTACATAAGTCAACATATTTAAATAGTCATTGGCTTTCCGGGCTAGAAGGTTTAACTACAATAATCAAGGTTAATTACATTTTAGTATTTTAACTACCGCTGCTGGAATCTATAAACTATATATTATTAGTAACATGTACTCCTTTCACTCCAGCTTATAAAATCGAAACTAATTATTTCAATTGTAAGTGAACAGTCAACAATTATTAACTTTCTGAAGTAAAAGAATATTATAAACTGGAGGATATAGCCGTATGCAAAAGTTATCGTTTTAATTTATATCGGTAGTTATATTGGAAAATCAACAAAATAATTGAATCAAGATCATTTTAAAATCAATATTTAAATCATTTGCGGAGTTTATATTTGTTGAGGGAAACAGAAGAACTAGCGATTTCCATGAGATTTATAACAAAATCAATAGCACTTAGATTACAAAGTTGAAAATTCGACCTTTTTGAGGCTATTTTGTTATCATATGAAAATAATTCAGTGCAGCCCGTACAAGATATCATTTGATACATAAGGAAAAATCTGCCCGTGATCGTTTGGGAAAATATAATCTACATATCAAAAATTTACTGATTTATTCAGAACTCTCAAAAGCCATCATTCACTTAACGGTGTTTATCAAGAAACCTCTTTTTCGAATATAATAGAATAATATAGCGTTTAGTTAGCACCATAATAAATATATTACAAAACGACTCATTTACTGTGTCTTACATTATCTTCTGCATTTTGAGCCAAATCTAGCATATCAGTATGTAATAGGCCCAAAGCTTTACGGTATATTCTGTCTATGTGTAATATTCTATCTTTTTTCGGGAGTAAATCAATATTTATCATATGATAGAAGTGGTAAGCTGAATATAAACATTTAGGTAAAATAGACTTCTAATGAAACACTTTACAATTTTTCATGTTATTTTAATTTTTACATTTTGATATTTAGAAATTTAGATAATTGATAAGATTTCTCAAATGTGTTAATTCACAAATATATAAATTATAATTGATGGTACAAATCAAAATATCTAAATTCAGTAATATCTAACTTTTGAGTAATATAATGTTTCGTTAATTGAGCAAAATTTTACTAAATTATTTAATGTTGATAAGCTATAAATAATACATATTGTATATCAACATTAAATTATTGATTAACTCGATTTTATATATTTGATTATATTTGCAATGAGAACTTCATATTTTATATTATATTTTCACTGATCCAAATTCAATGTATCAAAATTCTCTGCCACAAACTAGAAACCAACTAACTAGAAAGCTTAGTATTCCACTAAGCTTCTTTGGTCTAAATAGATCCACTAAGCTGAGCTGTTATTTGCGTTTTTCGTTAATGACTTATTAATTATGCTTGTGAACTGTTCTCACGGTTTTGAGTTTCAAAAGAATTTTCAAAAGATTAAATGACAGAACTGGTGATATAATAGATTGTTTAATTTCAAATAAGTTTCATTTCTGCTTTATTCATTTCATTTTCGTCGTTTTCGTCTTCTTGTAATTTCTTTATTTCTTCCTAGTTGATAACAATATCTTTCTTAACTTTTAAGAGTTTGGTGTTTAATATTTTATTAAGATACTCATCAACATCAATACCTTCATGCATATTTATAGTTCGCGCTTGCGGGATATTGTCTTCTTTTTAAGTTTCTTTTTTTAAATGTGCGTATTTGTCAACTTTAACTTTTTTATCTACAGGTTATGCTGGCATTATATCTTTATCCCTGGACTTTAATTTTGTTATCGTCTGGATAAATTTTTAATCTTCACCCGAACTTTCACTTTCTGTTACTGAAGAATAATATGTTGTTTCTTCAGAATCGGTTTTGGGCAAATTATTCATTTAAAAGAAGTGGATTAAAATAAAAATAAATAAAATAACAATACATTTCGTGTAAAATGTCAAAAATATTGAAGAAATCACACATAAAGTTACCTTAATGGTACATCCATTTTGTAATAAAATATAATATAAAACTTGCCAAAGATTAAAAAATGAAATTGATACTAAATACAGTAACTTTCTATTGATTAATCGCAGAAAATATTTACCAATATTATAGCCCATTTCAATTCATGAATAAAATGACTCACTTAACAATGAAGAAAGTTGAACAACAACTTCGGGCGCTCAAAATGTGAGATAGTTTTATTAAAGGAGTTCGTTGTTAATAAGAAAATAATAATTGAGAGAGCGAGTTTATATATTTAAATATAAATGTTCATCAATAGTACACAATTAATAAAATTACTCACTTAACTGTAACCTTATCATCAGTACTAAGGCTCAATTTAATCATTCCATCTTCATCTCGTAAATCATGACAATCCACAAATCCAAACTTAGTTACACAATAACGTTACCTCAAACTAATCTCAATATCATACCTCATCTTCTAGGATTGTCACTCTGAATAGCCTCCTCAGACAACCTAAGTTAGTTCGGTACTTGAACTAACATTATTGACCTCGATTCAATTCATGAATATATTATTATATTAGTGTTGTTAATTTGGCCATGAATAAATAACTTATATTTGGTAATTTAACAAATATACGTATGTACACTTTTGCATAACAAACATAAACAAACATAAAAACAAAAATAATCATTTCAATAAATTAAATAAATGAAATCTTATGTATATTAATTCGAATTTTTCACATCAATTATGTATAACATTATATTTGCTCTTAGTGCGTAACTTTTCGGTAAGCTCCTGTTCAGCGATAATTATACGCAAAATACAATCGACTCGTCCAAGTGGTCTTAAATAGAAGTGAGTAATCCGTACAACGGCGAGCTTCAATATTACACTAATTCCAGTGCCAACGCGTTCATTAATAACAATTCCCTATACATTCGCGCTCTAAAACAGCAATATGGCTCAAAAAATTACACTTCTGCTAAATTAACCACCCAGAACACAAAACTGTTCAAATACGGTAAATTCGACATAACCGCTAAGCTTCCAATAGGTCTCGGAATTTGGCCCGCGTTCTGGCTCTTTTCTCCGGATAGAGCCGATCTTTTGTACTCTGAAATCGATTTTATGGAGGCAGTTGGAGCGGTTCCGAATAAAGTCTGGTTCTCCGTCCACTCGAATTACGGAACAGCTGATAAAAAAGAGCACCACACCGCGGGAACGTAAATTGAAGATATAAACAGATAATTTCACACTTACAGCGTTCACTGGACACCGGAATACATCAAAGGACTTGTTGACGAAATAGTGTATTTTTAACTGAACAAAAAAGATATTGAAAAATAATATTGGCACTTTGACCAAGAGATGTTCTTAATTCTGAATCTTGCAGTTGGAGGAAGCTGGGGAGGGTACGCCGGGATCTGCACAGACTGCTTCCCACAAGAAATAGTTGTAAAGTCAGTGAACGTTTACGAATATGTTGGAGTCAAAGGGCTGAAAATGGGTGGGAAAATTGCAATTGGAGTTGTTGTGGGCATACTAGTTGTAACTGGAGTAATAGTTGCAGCTGTTATATATGTGAAGCACACAAATAGAAATACGAAGTAATATGTACAAAAGCAGAAAATGATAACTGTGACCAAAAACAGTAATTTTATATGAAATCATATTATAATTACTCTCATGTCTTCGTTTATCTATTTATTAATCAAATTCTGATAATTTGAGTCGGATAATCATTCCAAATTAGCTTTCTTCTTAATATTTACGATGTACATTATAATGTTTCTTTTAAAGTAGTTCTTTACATTACACACTTCCAAAAAGCGATCTGCTACCTCACATGGTTTGCTAACTGGCATCTAAGAAATTAATTCTCTGAGAATAACTTTGTCTTCCAAAGAAATAGAATCGCTGTATAAGCATTTTTAGAATGATTTTTGATAATATTCTTTTAGCTAAGTGATCGATTTGATGGGAATCATTTTTTATAAGGTTGTCCAAAGCTAACCACAATAAAAATTTTTGAGATATTCGTTCAACACTTCACAAAGCTCTTTGTCGTTCATTTCCAAAGCTTTTTTGTTATAGCTATCGAATAGGATTTATTTAACTGATTCCCTAAAAAGTTACTAAAATTAAGCTTATTGAACTGATTGTGTTTTTACAACAACACTTTTTAATTGAATATTCTTTAAATCTTTCATTTTTTGTATTATTTCTTTATTGCTTAAACAAATAATTTTGTTTGTTGCTTCAGTTTGCTGTTTTTCTTGTATTAATTCTTCTTGAGCTTTTCGCACACTTTCTGCTATTTCTTATTTGAATTACTGAATGTTATTTAAATTTATTTCATTAAAATTTAGTTCTTCTTGTATGTTGTCTTTTTGAATACTTGATTAGTTACCTGCAATGTCTTATATTAGGTCTTCCCAATTATTTTATTGAGATTATTAGGTGCTAAGTAATGACTCAATTGATTTAGACTCTTGAATAATTTTATCTGTTTCGTTTGGAACGTAAATAGTTTCATTTTAAACTTGCATACTTTCTATTTTACTCTCTGTTGAGCTAATGCTTCTACCCTATGTAAAGAACGAGTTGGGGTTGGTTTCAGTTGGGACAACAGTATATTCAAGTTTTTTAATTACTAATTAATTAAATGGAAAACTACTCCCATCAGCTTATTTTAACAATTTGGGACAATATTTTAATTCGCATGAAAGGAATACAAACAGTTTTTAGTAGTCCTGTTCTGAGAGTGCAAATTCGTAGCTAGTTTTATTTGCATAATTTGTTAATATCTTTGGCTGAGCGCATTACTACCATTTTTGGTTGTAATCCGATTGATACATTTGAAGCGGATTCAAATATTGTGTATATCAGTATAATCTAATAAATAATTGTGTATGTATGTTAAAATAAATAAAAATGTGTTAAAAAATTTCAAATCAAACTATTCTTCCAATAATTGACTACCATCAATAACTATACTACTATCTAGATAAACATTGTGTTAATCTATATCGCTTTTTAGATTTACTAGTTACAATTAAGTGTAATTGTAACATATATTGAATGATTTAACACATATTTTATTATAGTTCAGTTAAATAGAAATACAACTGTTTTATTTATAATCCTAAAACAAATCTTAAGATACAGAATTATGTATGTACATTTTATTTTTAACTCATTACACAAAACTAACATATACTTAATTAATTCTACAAACTCATTCAACGTACAGTATATTATACTTACACTATTAGTGTGTGATAACATCATAACTTAAATCTTTTCAATGTGTAAAGGACAAACAAATAATACCGTTCTATATTTATTGTTACAAGATAAAATATGATAAATGATAATTAAGTTATCACTTTTTGGTTACATTGTTTAAACCAAAGATTGAAAATACTTTTAACCATAAAAACCTGTTTGCGAGCTTTAAAATACTGCTTTACTATAAATCGTATAACACACTATTAAAACTATAAACGCACTATTGTAAGAAATAAAAATGTGTTATTTTAATCTAAATTAATAGTTAATTAATTAACGTTTACCAATTTCACTCAGATTTCGCCCTTTGGTTCTTCTTGTGCCCATTTTTCGGTGATTCCTTTGAATTTGGTCGCGTCTGTTTCCTTTAGGAACTTGAGAATTTGCTCTTGAATATCTCCGTCGACGATTTCAACTGCAGCGTATTTTATCTTCTTCTCGTTTTTCGCGTTGTAAATGAAGACGAATTCCTGATTTTCTGTGAAAGAATTCGTCTTTCTGATTTTTTTAACAATTTCGTTGTCATTGGAAGCTTTTGAGAAGACGAAGGAGTTGAATATTTGCAGTTGCTTTGGATTGTTTGCTTGCTGGTACTCGATTAATTTCTCGGCGTCATCGAGCTTAGAGTTCAAATTCAAGATCACAAGCTGCTTGCCCGGGATCTCAGTAAGCTTGGCCAAAGACTTGTGATTGAGAGCGGAAATGAAGGGATACGCGTGCTGAAGAACGAACATCGCAAGCTGCTTGGACTCGGACACGTTGTTCAGAGTGAACTGATAGCCAGACTGCTGAGAAACGAGCTTGGTCTGTTCACTATACACATAGTAGAAGAAAGAATCAAATCTTTTGAACTTCTTGCTAAGCTCCTCCTGCTAGTCTTCTGGAGCATAAAGGACAAAGAAAGCTTCAAGTTTTCTCTTCTTCGAATCAGCTTTGATCTGATCTTTAGTGATGACAACAAAAACTTCCTTGCCAATAGCATCAGCCCACTTCTGAATGGCTGGTGCTTCACGCTCACCTTCATAATCAGTGGCGACCTTTTTAGAATCAATCAATTTAATAGTTGGATATCCTTATACACTATATCTGGAGCAAATAGCTTAATGTACTGTGCAATCGATTTCAGCTACTGGAATCTCAGTCATTCCTGCCAGTTTTTCCCATTTCGGAGCTAAAGCTTTGCAATGACCGCACCATGGTGCATAAAACTTTACAAGAGTGTATGAATGTTCTGAAGTAAAGGTGTCAAAATTATCAGCTGTCAATTAAACTACTTCTTAAACAGAGAATAACAAACCTAACATGATGAAAATTGATGAAAAGGAGTGTAATGTAAACACATATTTTATTTTTATATATTTTTATTATATATATTCACTTCATATCAAACGAATGAAAATTATTGTTCTAACTGGGTAAATTGGCACAGGAAAATCTACTATTGCAAAGGCTTTAAATGATTTAGGTGCTTCAATAATAGATACTGACATTTTATCAAGAGAATTGCAGTTACCAGGAGCATAAGTATACAAGCAACTTATTAATAAATTTGGTAATGAAATAATAGGCGAAGATAAACAAATTAATAGAGCTAAGCTTGGTGAAATAGTATTTGCAGACAAATCAAAATTAGAACTATTAAATTCTTTAACACATCCGGCTATTTCTAAATAAATGATAATGGAAGCAATTAAAATTTCATTTGCTTTGTAGCAAGGAATGGGAGTTCCATCAGAATGTAAAAAATTAAGAAAACCAAAGATTATAGTTTTAGTAGTTCCTTTATATTTTGAAGCGAAAATTAACTTATAACTACCCGTTGTAAATATAGGGGTAACTGATTAAGAACAATGGATTACAAGAATAGAAAAGCGAGATGGAATTAAAGGGGTTAATAAAGTAAAAGCTCAAATGTCCTTGTAAGACCGAGAAAATTTAGCTGACTTCTGCGTGAGAAATGATTCACTTGAGGATGTCCCGTAGAAATCCAAATAAATATTTGAATTTGCTCTGTAAACAAAGAGTAAGTTAATTTCAAAAGGCTTTATTTTAGAACATATAGCAATTGTAATTCTTCCTATTGGAATTGCACTTATTGCCTTCTTAGCTATGTTAAGACGCCAAATTTAGTGAATAACTACTTGTAATACTGTTATCATATTATCAATCATATAATCATTTTTATTTATTATTTATGAAGGTGGTAAAGTAAAAGGGTTTAATGAAAATATAAAATATAGATTACGCATTATCTTTCTAAATGATAAAAGAAAAGAAACATCAATAATATTGGTATTTATATGCATTTATAACAAATATTTATGATTATATTATCACAAACATCACAAGCATCGAGATTATATTATCTTTGATGCTTTATAAAGCTTTTAATGCTTAATTATTACTAATGTTTCCACTCCAAATGTTTTAGCATGAAAAGCAATAATATCACGATGCTGTATATTGGGAGTAGCGTTACGAGAAGTAGCCTGAGTAGTTTGATTGGTATTATGCGTACGAGGACTTGATTCCATAGTTGAGTTTCGTTTTGCATAAAAATCACAAAGTTTTGTGCATTGGCAACGGGAATTCAATATTTCCGGTCCAACTCTATGACTCATTCGGCATCACGAATATTATCGCCAGTGATATCTCAAAAGTAGTAACTCAATAAATGAACTCTAAATACAACAAACAGGGTCTTGTATTCGAGGTGGATGATGCAACTAGCTCTCATCACGCAAGTAGCAGCTTTGACGTCGTATTCGATAAAGGGTGCACGGACGCCCTTTAAACTGGAGCACCCGAACTTGTTTAGAAAGTCATTGACGAATCTCATCGTCTCCTTAAAACTGGTGGATATTTCTTGTTAATCAGTTTTGGAGTTCCGTACAAAAGACTTCATCTATTCGACAAAGAGAAGTGGGACGTTGGAATCAGAAAACTCAAAGAAACAGAATACAATGAAGAGGACTACTTCTGCTATTTCTGCAAGAAAATATAGTGAGCGAATATATTAAACGTAACAAATATTGTACAGTATTATAAATATTAATTGAAAATGTATCATAGTTTAATATTTATTATTTATTATTGAAATTTATTAAAATTTAAAATTGGTTTTTGTTCACTCAGCTCATTTAAACTTCTTTTCAGTTTCAAAATAGATATTTTGAATATTCATGAAACCTTGATAGTTTTCAACGAGGTAAACACCCTCTCTCAGGTCTTTCATTAAGTTGATAAGGGATTGACCGAAGTTAACTGGAAGAACATCTTACACAGCTGAAATTTGGAAATTTTACCAAATACCAAACATTAATAAGGATGTCGTGAGATTGTTAACTATTGTGCACTTTCCTGATTTGTAGTATTGAAGATTTACCAAATCATAGTGCTGACTGAGCATCTTAGAAGAAAGAGTCTCGAGTCTTTTATGGACATTTACGATAAGCTTTTTCAAACTTAAGAATGGATAGCCATGTGTTCCAAGAAGTCCATATACTTGGTCATTTATGTAGTCATCTTTGGCTGTTGGCTGCATTTTCATAAGCAGTTCCATTAATAAAGAAATATGCTTCTTGAAAAGAGTTGGATTTCTTTCACTAAATTTGAGACTCAAGTCTTCTGATGGAACTATGAAGTTTCTATTTAGGAATGAGTTAAGATCATTGTTGAAATATTTTGCTGCCATCTCTCTGTTTATTATAAACGCTTGAGCTGGGTCTTCAAATACAAGTTACTCTGGTAAATTGTAGATATCTTAAAGATTATCATGCTATTCTTTGGTAGCAACTTGTGAAACAATTTTTTAATAATGAGACATTTCAAGGTAATCTCTAACAAACTTATTATCTTTATATTTCGCAAGATAATAATTCATTGTTGCAATATCTGGGGGTGGGAGCATAAGAGTTGTATCTTAAAGTCTGCAACCATAACTTGGGACATAAAAGCTATCTGGCTCTTCTTTTGAGAGCATCTTTATTTTTTAAGCTAATGGAATCTCATCGTCAACAGTTTCAGCAGTAGATGTTTTATTAGATGTTTTATTTTTATTTTTCTTACTAACTTACTAAGTGTTGTCTTCCATTGGTATATAATTACTTGTTTCAGCTTCATATTAAGGTATTGTTGGTTGCAACTTGTACAATAAAGAAATAAGCATTCCTTATTCATAGAAGCTTGGGACGTCTTCAATTTTGCGTTCAGGTTGATTCCATGTGTTCATAAACACTATATCTTCCCACTTAAATTGATTTTCCTAAGCTTTATAAATTCCATTGACGAGATTAATTTCCATCTCAGCTGCTTGACCTTATGCGACTCTTAAATTTAAGTTACCTGATAATGTCCCGTTTAACCCAGCTCCAATGCCGCCACAGAATGGGCAGATTATACAACAACACACGCATCCATTAAGGGATGAATCTACAGTGTTTAAAAGATTACCATATGGTTAGTGTCCATTTAATACACGTTAGCTTACTAATAAAGGAATATTATCAGATTAGTTCTTTGGTAATGCTTTTTATTGATAGTTTTCAAAATTCTCAATTAAATTGTTGCCAAATACAGACATACCCAAATTCAACTAATTGATGTAGCTTAATGGAATTGGATAAATGGAGCGAGTACCATATACTGCAGCTTGACGTAAATGAGGTGGTAGTTCTTCCATGGTCTTTAAGCAATATTCAAGTCTATAACAAGCGATGGCTAAAAATCTAATAATTTGGTATAATTCTTAGTCAATATAACGAATTCTGGTTTAATCTTAGCCAATATCCTGCATCACTGGAATTAAAAACTCGTCAAATATTTATTTCTTACATAAATCAGATTATAATCCTGGCAAATGAGTCTATGCGGCAGCTTTTTATTAACTAGCTGATGGACAATTAAGAATGGCTTTGATTAATTTAGTTTTAGCATCATTGGTCTTAGTTCTTATTATTTGCTATATTTCTTCATTATTAATTTCATTGTTTATCAAGCGAATTAATAATGATTCTTCTATTTGTTCATTGAAGAATACAGCTCGCAACATATACAAAGATCTGTTTGTGACTGAAGGTATTGACATATTTCTGTTCTTAGTGTAAATTTAAGTTGCTTATTTTCTCATACTTTTATTATTATTGATAAAGAGACTAGGCAGGAATTTATTTTGTGTCATACACTAATCAAGTTTTAATCTTAAATATTTTTAGATTTCTGCATTGTCATATTTCAACATGCGCATCATTTCGCTCAATTAGTTTTAAATATCTTCGTTATATAAATTGAGAGAATATTCTGGCTATATTTTGTCAGAATTGCACAAATCATAAATTAATTCTTCCATGTAAATTACGTCATCCTCATTTGGTTGTGGTTCATCGTTTTTAACATTTTATGGAGTTTTACTCTATATTTAAGCATTTTAAGCTTCCATAAATTCAACCATCGTTTATTAATTGAACAAAAGAGACCAGTTTACACCAGGATACACTTAGAAAAGTCTGTCATATAAATCGTCATGTTTAACTTTTTCAAGCATATCTTTGCTCATATCGTTATTATAATTGTTGTTATCTGACGTGAAAATATTGTTGAGAATCTTCTTAAAATTGTTAGTAGAAACCTCCTTCCAATCTTGACCGATGAACATTTATTCACATAGTTTGGTCATAGAATTAGAAAGTTGGTTACAATTAAACCTGAAAGGCATTAAAATTTTAGAAGCTGGATAAAATGATTATTGAACCGCAAGTCTATCAAAATAGTTACTTAACTATTTAGGTGTTGGTTAAGTTTGCATGCGGGCTGAATACTTCATAAAATTAACTGCGTCAAATACTCTTGGTAAGCAGAAATCAATAGCTGAATCTAATTATTGTGGGTTATTAGCTTGTTCGCAATCTGTTATTCTTCTTTATAAGTCTTACAACAATTATTTTGGTTGCATATACTTTTTATCGTAAACTTAAAGACAAACATTGGCATGATCTATTGATCTGTAATATGCGTCTGGGTATAATGTACGCCATACAGCTGCTGCACGTTATTCTCCGTGTTTAGATGCTGCAACATGATGTTGAAGTGTTCTAGCAATAATTGGTATGGCGATAATTGGATTTTTGTAGATCTCATCTAAAATATCTCCAGTTGTATACATTTGTGTTAAAAATGTTTATAACAACGCTGGGATGTGAGGTGGTGGTGGAAGAGCAAACTATTATCCATTAAACGGCCATTGTTAAATAGGAGCGTAGCAACCTTTAACCCAGGCGTCTTAAATTTAATCAACCTTGGCCTTATTCAATACGTCATCTGATTGAGTCATTTTAGAGAATTAATTGTAAATTAAATTCAAATCTAAAATGGCGTTATCGAATAGCGTGGAGAAAGCCTTGAAGAGTTCTGGTGCATCGGGATCAATTTCTTGTTCTTCTGGTTCGAGTTCGTCGATGGCCATTTTGTACTCGCCATTGAAGAAATACGGGTTAATCTTGGATTTATTTTTGGCTGATTGTTATTCTTCCATTTTGGCTCTGTAAATGTAATGTGGACCAAGGTCTGGGTTTGCGTCCATGGCAGTGGTAGTGATGGAGCAGTCGAAGAATTTGAGCATGCTTGGGGTGTAAATTGTCATCCATTCGATGAGTATTTTCATAAGGTTGTTTGCGCGCACTTTGAACAAACCAAAACAAAGTTGTTCTTCTTCGATGTGGCATACTTGAGCTTCGGCTCCGGTTGGTCCGGCCCATTTTATGTACTGGCTTTTAACTTGTTGTGAGCCGGATCTGTTCTTCTCCATTAAGCTCGTGAAATCGTTTTGCTCGTCAATGTACTCGTCCGTTTCAATTACTTCTACGTGTCTGTTTGCTTCTGAACCGAATGGGATTGTGAAGTAGAGCCCGTGATTCAGAACTGAGTTCGCCATTTGCTTCGTTTCTTGGAAGGTGGTTGGGGTTCTGTAGGGGTCTTGTCTGAACGCGCCAATGTCAAAAAGTTCTTGGTGTTGTTTTTTGAGGAGGGAGAGCATTTCCTCGGGCATTTGCTTGTAGCTCTGGCCGAATGTTTTGAGTTTGTTTAGGACGGAGTCCTTCTTGAGGACGGAGAGGTCAACCTCGGCTTCGATTTCCTAGTTTTCTGGGATTGGGTACACGAATGGCTCCTTTTCGGCTGTTGGCTCGTTGAGCATCTCCTGAATTACCTCTGGGCAGCGCAAGTTGTGATTTAAGACTGAAGTGGTCGTTTGAGACAACGAGTGCTTGTTGAAGAAGCTGGACAGGGACTTAACGAAGAAATAGTGGGACGGCTGCACCTTGAAGTCAAGGGATATGACCGAGTTCTTGAATATGTCCGAAGCTGTGTTCATGTAATCGTAAGGTTTCTAAAGCCTCTCAATGTGCTTGATAGTAACATTCTTTGGTGGCTAATTTGTTCTTTACTGAAGCTTCTGAATTATTTGGTACTTATCCCAGTAATTCTCGCTTTCATTGCTTTGAAGAACCAAGCCATCTAGTCTGCACGAATAATAGTCTGAGCACAAGTGGTCAATGTCCATCTTCTGTTACAACTCGATTTAGTTCGGATTCGCGTTGAAATAGAACTCAATGAATTGTAAAAGCTAAACACAATAATTCATACGCTTGAAATTGTAGAAAGTGGAATAGTTGAAGAACGGGTAGAAACACTCGTCAATCTGGTCCTAGTCCTTGAACTTGAACTCCTTTATAGCAGTGATAAAGGTGAACGATTGTGGATCGTCCTGCTCATCCTCATACAAATCGAAAGCTGATTGGAGAACAAAACCTGGCTTCAGCTGCTTCTTGGAGTAGTCGAAAATGGACGGGCATGGATACATATCATTTTGAACTTCAATTAAAGCAGTATCCAAGTTGCCATTGCAAGAACCATCACATGGTTTGCCTTGGAAATGGCATGTGCAGTGCTTATCAGAGGCATCGCACTCAAGGAGCTTCTTATCCTTCACGCGGATGAAGTTCATGTTGCATTTATCAACGCATTCGCGAACAGCATCGGTGAAAGAAATAGTTCCACTAATTATCTGTTGGAACAAATCTTGTGATACACCAATGCTTGGAAGCTAAAGATCGGCTTCTGGTGTTGCTGGCTCGTCTTTTGCGACTTCGTTGAGTTCCTACTCTTTGTAATCTTTTTCAAGAAGTTTGTGTGGAGATACAGTGTCCTTCAATGCTTCGCTTGGAACGGAAGTAGCGAGTCTGTACAATTTAAGCAGTGGTTCCATGAACTTAACTCTTTTCAAATAATCATAGTTGCAGAAGTTGAATCTGAGTAATATGGAGTAAATCTATCTTGGAGCCTTAATTATGCTGATTTGTTGTCCGTATGTGGTCCTCGACTGTAAATCCTCGAAGTAGAATGGTGGGTAGTCAATATCGCTATTGCAGAGCGCAATGCAGAGTTCGAAGAAGCTGTCAAGGTCGAATAATGTGATTGTGTTAAGTTTTCCAGCTTGAATGAGTTTAACTGTTAAGTCGTGCTCGTTCATCTTCGTTTTTATATTAACTCTTCTTTGTGAGGTGCGTTTCCACTTCTTTGAGGTGTATTCCGGTTCGTCGTCCTCAATTTACTGAACAATTTGCGTTTATTGGGCGTTGATGCTGTTTTAAATGTTATTTTGGATGTTTTGGATTTAAATATTCTCTTTTCTGGGCTTCTTTTGGAGAAGTTGTTGTTGCTTAGAAATTTTAAGCTGGTTTACAGCTGCGTGAACCACTTCAACGTATTACTTGTGGGATGGGCTCTTCTCTGATTGGCCTTCTTCATAAAGCTGTCTTGGAATCTGAATTAAGCCTTGAACACCTTGATCTATTACGTGGAGCTCGACCATTTGAATGTCCTTGTCGGCATAGTATCTGATTCTCTCCACGATTTTCGGAAGCATTTGCGGTTTGGGGAGTTAATTCTCGAAGTGCCTCTTATTCATCAAGAATATCTTCTGATAAATATCTTGAAGTTGTGAAGTCTTTACACGTTGATCTTGGTATCTGCGCTCGGTTTATTGAATAATTTACTAAATGGTTTAGTCGATGTTCTTGACTGGGTACATGGTGGGCCAGCCAAACTGTTGATTCCTGATGGGAGTCAAGTTTGTGTTGTTCACCTACTGCATTAATTAAAATGAGTGGATAATATCGAGTTTGTCGAAGTACAAGAAGGTGACCGCAATATCGAGCTGTTCTGGGCTTGGCTTTCTCTAATCTATAGTCTAGAGAATTTCAATTAGCTCTTGGGCGTGAAGCTGCTTATACTTTGTATTGATCAGGTTCAAGAAGCGCTGCTTAACTTAGTCCTTAAAACGTTCAGCAAACTGGCTCTTTTACTTGTAATGAGCTTGCAAATCAGCTTTGTCTTCGTCGGAAATGAAGGAAAATTAGCTTATCGTCTAACCCTTTGGCTGGATAACCGCAGTAGTATTCTTTAATTATCTGGACTTAGTAGCTACTATGGTCGTTTCGCTTGGACTAAAGCCAAAGAGCTCGTTCAAAACTGATTGATCGTCTTTTTCAAATAACTAATCGGTTGTAAGACAGTCGAAGGCGCTTTCCTTGATCTCACTTGGATGATCCTTAATGTACTGTGGAGCAAGTTGGAGCATCTTTTCTTATTTAGCGGTTACAGTTCCGTACGCATCGTAAGACTCAACATATACCTCATGAGTATTCTAGAAGTCTGTTTCAGGGCGTAATCTGAGCTCTTCGGGAAGATAATCATTAATTGCTGTAAACAACTACGGAGCTGTTTAAAACAAAGCATACAATTTGAATCTTCTTTCCACTGGATCTTATACCTCTAAAATAGACATAGCAGCATCAATAGTTTCATGAGAAACAAACGCTGGAATTACACACTCGTTGGATGGATCAGGTTCTGTTTCTTTAAAATTAAACTTTTCGAGTAGTTATTTTTCTTCCTCGGTTAACACTTCTGCAACTTCTGGCTGTTCATTTTATTAAGGAACTTCTATTATAACATGTTAGGCTTAATAGGCATTTGATAAAAATACCACTGGGATAACTAACTTACCTTTGGGCATTTTGATTAGGTGTGGAGTGGTGACTTTTGTTTGACACTAAATTATATTAATATAAATTGGAATAACTTTCATGTTTAAATAATATTTCTAATAATTTGTTCTAAGCAATACATGTATATTAAATGCTCTATTAGCCTCTTTGAACTCAACAATTTATACTTTAAAAGTATTGAAGCAACAAATATATCTCACTTTTGCTTGTTCTTCATGTTCACAAGGTACATGACCAGATTTCTCTTAAAATACTAAGTATTGCCTGTGCTTTCAATGAACCGTTCAACAATCTTGGATGGTTTGTCGTTTGGTGTTTGTTGATACATCTCTCTCAATATTAACTTGTGTTCGACACTGATGAACTCCTGATACATAAACTTTGAAAATGATTTATTGTAGTAGTCTCGCAACTAAACATGGGTCTTGTGAGATATCAACTGTGAAAGGTTAACCCAGAACTATGGTTACTATCTTATATGAGTATTTATCTTCTCGCAAAGCTCTTTGTTGGATATATTATTTTCGTTCAATAGTTTTGATGCTGAATGGGCGAACAACTCTTAGAAGGCTATCTGTTCTTATGATTCAGTTCTACGTTAAAATGGAACCAGTTTGCGGCACTATTGGTAAACGAAGGTTCTTGATACTTTTTTGATTTCGTTGAGAGACTTTTCCCATAATTCTTGGTATTCGTATGAAGGAGTTTTGGTTGATGTACTTATTGCTGATTCTTCATTTTAGGCTGATGTTGGAGAATTCTATTTCGGGAAGTAATGAAGTGATACGTTGCAAAATTATCTGTAAATCGTGTTTTGTTCAACGCATAAACTAGCAGATAAATGTTGGAACAAACATTAGTACATAACATTTGGCAATACAAGAACCTTGCAAATAATTTCCTCTAAAGTGATATTTGTGCTGAGCTCTAACACATGTGAAATTATATCCAACAATTGTGTATCAGAAAGTTGATTATTCATCTGAAGTGGTGAAATATAGCGTTTATGTAAATATCATGTTTTTATAAATAAATTTACAATGTGTACATGTGTGATTTTAATACACATGCTAAAAAATTTTGTATCTTTTCTCAAGTTTCCAGAAATTCTAATTTCACATACATTATATATAATATGATGTATAACATAAAATATATTTGAATTAATGGATAATTAATGATAAATACTGAATTTGATATGACCAGACGTTTCGTAAGATATATTATTTCATCACAAAGTTAGATATGCGCTACAATAAGACATTTCTGTTAACCACACTACACATTATAAAATAAAAACAGAGCAAAATAACAATTTTGCATCACGAAAAACACAAATATATAAATTCTTTTATATCAGTATATCATATTTCGGATATTAAAGAATCTAATGAACTAAATCGTCTGAATATTCTATTTTAATATGTATAATGAAATATGCAATTTAGTTGTTTTCAACAATATCAATAATTTTCAATTTAATTGTAAGCTAATATTTCTTAGAATTGTTGTTTTCAATTTAAAACCAGTTTAACGTATATTGACAATGTATGTAAAGTAGTTATAGTTTAAAATGTAGTCACAATATAGTTTAAAATGTTCACATCATAAATGATTGCGAAACAAGTACGAAATCTCGACTAATCAAATCGAATAATTTTAAAACAGCTTCAAGTCCAGTACCACTCTCCGTCTTATAAAGCACTTAGCTTAAGTATAGCATAAATGGATACACACATTGCAATTTAAACAAAATAATCAAACAACTTAATTATTCAATAAAATTAATTAATTACCCATGTCCACTCCAATCACAATGTTCATTTTATCTTTGGCCGCCTCCGAGTTTGGACCCCTCATTTTCAGTGACAATTTCACCCAAAACGGTCAAATAGACACTTAAAAGTGGTCAAAGAGAGTCGTTCCAAATCCCCCGAACGCAGAAAAACAGTACTACACGGACTCGGACCTGAACGCGTTCGTCTCTGATAATTCCCTGCACATAAAAGCAATTAAATAAACTTTAGGGACAAAAGAATACACCTCGGCCAAATTAACCACTCAGAACACAAAACTGTTCAAATACGGTAAATTCGACATAACAGCAAAACTACCAATAGGTCTAGGCACCTGGCCCGCGTTCTGGCTGTTTTCTCCAGAAGTAAACAACAACCCATACGCAGAAATAGACATCATGGAAAGCGTTGGAGCAGACCCAAACGAGATATGGTTCTCAGTCCACTCAAACTCAGGAAGCGAAGACAAAAAGGAACACCACACAGCTGGAACTAACGCTAGCGATATCAGCAACGTATTTCACACATACAGCATTCAGTGGACACCGGAATACATCAAAGGACTTGTTGACGAAAAAGTGTATTTTTAACTGAACAAAAAAGACATTGAAAAATAATATTGGCACTTTGACCAAGAGATGTTCTTAATTCTGAATCTGGCAGTTGGAGGAAGCTGGGGAGGGTACGCCGGGATCTGCACAGACTGCTTCCCACAAGAAATAGTTGTAAAGTCAGTGAACGTTTACGAATACGTTGGAGTCAAAGGGCTGAAAATGGGTGGGAAAATTGCAATTGGAGTTGTTGTGGGCGTTCTAGTTGTAACTGGAGTAATAGTTGCAGCTGTTATGTATGTGAAACACACAAAGAGCAAAAAGAAATCAATACCAAAGTAGAAAATGACTAAAACCAACCATTTAATATGAAATCATTTTATGTTTTTCTTTTGATTGTACATTTGAAAATATTAATATTATCTCAATATGTCATGAATTGAATTAATTTATTTCACATATCACATAATTGATTGATATTAAATGTACATCTAGTTTGTACATTTTGAAAATGAGAAAGGTTGGTTTCAATGTAACATAATGTAATATTAAATAGTTTTATCTTTCTTTTCAGAAAATAAATATAATTGTACATATAGGAATCAATCATTTTATGATATTTTCAAATATCAATATACTCTCTATTGGTATAACTTTTAATATATATAGTTGTTTCATCGTAATATCTACAATATTAATTGTATATATGTAACAAAATTTCAAATTTGTCCCATTTAAATAATGTAATTTATGATAATTTATGTCAACTTTTATTATTATACTTTGATAATATATTAAATTTATATACCTATTGTGCGTGTTATCAATACCACCTCAAAATGATCCTTCAAGTAATATTAAATGCCCAATATCTTGATTTGCAACACGATTATTTTGATCCAACACATTATTATCAAATTAGATCTCTCGCAATGCCATTATTTTGCGACACTATTGGATCTTTAACAAGAAAAATGAATTTAACGCATGCTGGTGTTGGGTTTGTAGATTTGAATGATTCTACCAAGTAATGGGTGTATTAGTACGACGTAAGTCCATTTAACTACACTTTTAATATTATTGACTGGTTGAGGCCAATTGCTCATTGGAATGACAATACCAATCTTTGGGATTTTAAATTTGATTTAAAGGTAGCTGTGTATGTTGAGGATGAGATAAAGGCTGGTGATTGTGGTTGGGAGTTCCAAACCATAATTGCGTCAAATGTTAAGGGTGATATTTTGAATATGTGGGGTAGAGACTATGCTCAGTGGTATGCCGATACCTACAGCTGGTACACCATTTTCGAGATGCGTTACGAGAATTACACAAAGGCCGGCGACATTCACGCTAATCAGTGCCACGATTTCGTTTGGTGGGGTATGCAGTCCTTACAAAATACTTACGGTGTTAAGTTCAACGGTAAGCAAGCCAACAGGCTCCACGGCTATGTATAACTCAACCACACCTTCGACGCCCCAAGGAGACTCAATTTATCAACCAAAACCGATAACGACTACCTTTACAACTGGTACTCAAAGTATTACACACCAGAAATCAACAACTTATCAGACATTGAATTAGCTGAAAGATTCTTCAGTGGCTCTTTGTATGGAAAGGACAAGCACGTTTTCGAGATCGTTAACCCAATTGATAATTCCTATTTCACGATGAAGACGAACATTTTCCCGTTTATTTGGTACAAAACTGAGCACGTTATTGCTCCAGGAACCGACTGATTCGTTTTCAATTGTTAATTATTCATACTATATAATGTTTATTATATGAATATGATAACATATGACACTGGACGGTTTGGAGTGAAATTTGTATTCATTATATTTTATACTATATATAACCAGCAACAACATATATCACTTTAAATCGACATAACTTCTTATTCGATTAAATATACTTATAAATGTATAACAATAATCTCAAATGAAAAATATGCATGCAAAGGTGGAACTGCTACTAAACGTGAAACATAGAATAATACTATATTAGCATATATTAATTTATTCTCCCTCGAACTGTATTCGATGAATCTATTTCAGTTAGTATCAAAATATTGTAAATCTATAACGTATGACACTGGACTGGTTTGGAGTGAATTTTTAATTTTATATAAATTGTATATTATATAACTATATAATAGCCTATATTAACTAAAATCAATTAAACTCAATCTTCAAACAAAAAATCGCTAAATTATACTTCGTTCTAAGATATACAGGCAGCATGCATTATAAGCGCGAGGCGCCCCTACCTATTATAGCCAGACATAGTCAACTTATCTATTAACTTGCTGCAAATTATTCTTCCTGGGACTACCTCCCAGTGTTCAATTTCGATATATTAAACAAAATTCATAAATCGATCAAATACTAAAGTCTTTGAAAAAGCTTAATCGACGCTGGGAAAATTTGGATTTTGTTCTTCCCCAGCCATGACATAATCATACAAATTTCTACCCGTATGTATAGAATATTTCATTAGATCAATATCTATTTTTGTTCCACCATTTTGGGAATGGAATTCTGAACTTCTCTTTTTACCTTGTCTAGTTGTTTCATTATTTATTTAATACTGTAATTCAAGGACTCTTCTCAAATAATCATCCTGGACGCAGCGCTCAATGTTTTCAGGTGTATTATTGTTATTACAGACTTATCTCAAATGTGCAAAATAAAGTTCTATTAGATATGAAGATATGCTTAAATAGTTATAGGTCATGTTTTCATCAATAGATCTCAACACATATGATACATAAATAATTATGGCTTCAACTTATCCTTTAGTATAAGGTAGAACCGGGTGTTTTTGCTTTGATGATTACTTCACGGGCGATGTTGAGTACTTATTTCCATCTCCCCATACTATTCCTTAATAAACAAATTAATAATAGTTGACAAAAAATTCTAATAAAAATAGTAAGTACATCTAACATTCAGTGGTTTTAATATTGATGAAACTCAACTAAGTTACAATATTCAATAGTATATAAATGTACAATGATTTTGAATTCAAAATGTTGGGGTGATTTCTGATTTCAACCAAAGTCGAAGGTTAAAAAATTTCAAGTGGGTATTGATCATTCATACTAAATTATTTATTCCCGTTAAGTATATTATTATTTTAGAACTTAGGAAGAACTTTTAGCTACGACAAATCAACAATTTAATCAATCTTTCGTGGGCAAAGTGATAAATTTCCTTAATCTTTTCATAAGTGGGAATGACTTATTTGTTTCCAATTCCTTATGAGGATAATAACATATAAAGCAGCTCTGGTTTATATTTAGGATCAAGAGGTACCATATAAAATGCATATGCGTACACAAGTGGCTTAACTACCTTTGTTCCATCCTTTTTAGTAATTATAATATAATATAAGTTTGTTATTGTGACCCAACTTTGGATTACTCGCCATTGCACAAGCATCTACTTAAGTTATAACATGGATAATTTACGTATCTGTGAGTCCTTACTTTTCCCTGTATGCCCGCAAGTCGATTTTAAGTTTTCCTTTTCCATCTCCAACTAAGGTTCTATTCTGAAGATGCATTTTAAGTAACTTTGCTTTTCTACGTGACACTGTTCTTTCATGAATACAAGTCATATTTTAACATCTTACTCGGTACTCAGCAGCTGATAACAATTTTGAATACACTGCTCGATCTTAATCTTCTTCTATAAATCGTCTGGCATTTGGTTATTCAAATGATTGTTTGTCAACGCGAATAATTGACTATAGCATAGGAGATTAAGTTTCTGGAGTTATAATTTTATTGTCACACTCCACTAATGGAACACCAATAATTGGACTTTGTGTCAAATTGGTAATAACAGTAGCTACACGTTCAGACTTTTTGCATTTGGCTTTTAACTTACCTAATTCTAAAGAAAGAACAACCATGTTACAAATGAAAAGACAAGAAGTGGTGTGTATAAGATTTAAAAAGGATCAACTGGTACATATTAACTTAAATTTTTAAGATTGAATTACTTGCATCAAACTATAAAAAATACATCACTATCAAACAAAAACCTTGGCTAGCTTCAGTGCCATATGTTATGTAAATCTTACAAAATTGAATTTTATTAAATAGAATATAATCGACGGTGGGAAAATAGAATATATATATAATATAAATAAAATATATATAAATATATATTATATATATATATTATATATATTATATATATTATATATATATTATATATATATATATATATAAATATATAATATATATATAATATACTATTTAGTAAATTATCTACAATTACTTATAAGCTATTCTTTTACATTTCAATATTTCTTCGATTTCTATATTTTGGAACATATATTTCTAGAATTTCAATATTATTGTTTCACTCCAGTAATGAAATGATAAGTATTCATAAATCGCCTAATATCAACTATAATAGAAGTTCTAGATAGGTTTAGTGTATATAAATTCATACTTCGTACATGCATGGCACTTAATATATTGTTTAATTTCAAAATAGCTAACATAATGAGATTTATGATATATATGATTAAAATGTTACGATTAGTCAAATAATTTAAAATATCACTGTACAGTACCCTTGTAGTATAATGTTTAATTTTTGACATAAAGTTAAGGCTAAGTTCAGTGTCGCATATTATTGAATAATTAGTGGTCCAGGTTCGGTGTGGCACAAAATCAAAGATTAATAAAATGATATTTTCTTTCGTTTACTATATTGGATTCATGGTATAAATAGTTATTCCATATGTTACACATGAAGAATGTTGTATTTTTGAAAATCCATTGGCATTTCATTTTATTAAAATATTTTAACATTATTTTATATAAATATGATAAATATAACAAATTCCACACCACGACAATAAATCATGCTTGGAGTCAACATAAGAAGCAGTAAACATGATACTTTGGGAAAACCCGACCATGTAGTGGTACATAGCACCAATAAAACGTGTATTATAACAAGACAAAAAATATTTATCAATTATGAAATATCTCAAAAGGCAAATTTTTAGAATCTTTTTCATGCAGTTCATTTCATTGATTTTCTAAGGTGTAAATACTTTTTAAAGATAACTCTAACTTAGACTAATCTTGAATTCTTTTGATATCTAATTTAAATTGAATTGGTGATAATTTGAATTATGTTGCAAATTATTTTCTGAAGTCGAGGCAGTCAGTTGTTCTAAGTATGTCAACAGTCTAGTTATATGGTAATAGTAATAAAATATATTTAGCAAAAATATTGTACTTGATAAATAGTGTTAAACACGGTTGTGATAACAGTGAGGCATTTTAAAACAAGTTTGCCATTATTGTTAATGTGTGAATGTATTGTTTAAATGATATTCTTATTGTTCTATTACAAAATATTTCTTTATGCACAAAATAATATTGATATATGTAAACAATTATATATTGTTGAAGTTAAAAAAGATTAGATCACTAAATCAGTTATTAGTTAAATTATAGCATTAAGCACTTGTAACTAACATTTTAGATTAACATCGTTTCGACCAACGCACCACAAAGCAAGATCATAAAAATGTCCATTTTGAAAGTTCGTTTAGTAGAGAATTAAGTTAATTGTTATTGCATAGCAAAGATAAATATGATCAGATATACTATGTATACTCTATAAAATAATTGGTTATAACTGCCTGCCCTGATTTCTGATATTCGAAAATTACTAGTTTTAGTAAGTATTAAAAATTAAAGAGGAAGATTATATGGGGAGTCGGACGATAATAATACTTAATAACATTATGACAAATCTATCATTTGAAGGAAATAATAAACTAAGCTATTTGTGAAGCTAATTACTAAAAACTTAACATATTTCATGAAATTAAATAGAGCAGATATAAATTCAGAAATGCATTAAAATGAGAATTATATACTTGTTATAATAATAAATAAATTTAATTCACTCCACTCTATTCCTTCGTAACCCGAACCACTAATGGATTTATCGTTGAATGCTGAAAAAACTGTAAGACATAGTAAATGAATTAAATTGAATTAAATTTATCATTCATAACCTGGTACCTGTATATATTTATGAGTATATGTGATTAAAGGCATTGCTTCTGTATCAAATACCCAATATTCATTATTAAGGTAATTTACAAACTGACGATCAACATTTTCTTATGGCACATAATTCACGATTTCACTAATATAATTTGGAATCTATAAATAATTATAGAAATCAAAGATTATCTTGTTATCCTCAGCTTATTATGGATTGAGACGACGTGGAGCTTTTTTAGAATTTTGTAATTAGTAATGAACATATAAACGATGCGCTAACTTGCCATTAAATTAGACTCCATATTAATTCTGTAGGTTTTACATACTCCACCAAGCGAAATCATGGCATTAATTAGCTTTCAAATCCTCATAACGTGACTTATTTGATACACTCCATATTTCGAATAATGAATAAGTTTAATAATTGTCATTAAACCATTACGCATAATTATGTGACCAATCATTTAAAATTAAACCTTTAACACCTGATGCGACAACAGTTTGAACTTCCCAACCACATTTATCTGTTTTAATTTCATCCATTACTTAAACACTTACCTTTAAATCCCATATAAAATCGTATAACCCAGTTGTCATATTGTAGATTTCCCTAGGTCGGAAGAAGTCTCTAACTTTCATAACATAATCTTAATTCTACTCATAGTGATAAACAAATTGTTTTGATTCATTTAAATCTATAAATGCTAATGCTTAATGTGTTAAATTCAGCGGTCTTGTTATGTCACCTACCCAATCACAGTACAATGGTTATTCAAGCAAACGAATTTAGTAAATGTGGTTTGAGTCAAAATAATTTGCCTGGAGATCAGTATAGTTTGTTTATGAAGTGAATTCAACGAGAAGAAATATCATTTGAAGTGGAATCTAAAAAGAAAAAATGATCAATTCTTATACAATTAAATGTAAAATATGTAAATATTTATGAAAGAAATAGGTATGATATAATACCTTTTGCCGAAGAATATTTTCTTAACTATTATTCAATTTTATCAAATAATTACTTATTTTCTTTCACTGTGTTTCAGGTTTTGAGTAGTCTTTTGAATATACTTCTTTGGAGAAGATGTCTTTCGAGGTCATGTTCCCTGATTTGTTTCCGGATGACGTTTCAACCATGGTGCTGCTGTTATTCTTGCTTAGCTGATCTACCAGTGTTTATTACAATAGAAAGCTCATACCTGGTTGTGGGAGTGGGATGAACTAATCAAGTGCTGGTGCTGACTACCTTTCACTCACCGCATCAAGTTTGTGCTCGTCAATGGTCATTCCCTGAATCTCGGCTACTGTAGTTCTGTTCCGATGCATTCTAACTAATATTATTAAATAGGGGAGAACCGAAATCGCATCAAAAGTTACCTCAACTGTGAATATGAACGAGATGCAATTCTCAATATTAACCGAGAGTAAAATGGTAAGGAACTAGGCAGTTGAACACAGTATTTTTAGAATTATTAATAGAAGAGAGCAGTCGTTGTACTTCAATACTGAAGCTGAAACGAGAGCGATAACTTGGAAAGGTCTGAAGATACTCTCTATTATTGCGAGTTCAACCCATTTGAGGTAGATTGTTGAACTGGACCATGTGAAAGTTGCATCAAGCAAATCAAACTTCAAATCTGAGTACACGAACTGCAAAAGCGAATTCAAAGACACTAACAGCAAAGCTAAAATGAAAGCGTTTGTTAAAAACAAATAAATAAAATCCATACCCAAAATAGTCGTAATTCTATCATAACGCTTCATCTGTGCATTAGGCATCAAAACTTGTACCAATGATGCCCTCAAGGACTCAGAAAAAGAACCAGAAATCTGCTAAAAGTACAAATAGAGACCTAAAGTTAAAATTAAAGGCTCAAAATCAGATTTAGCACTAAATAATAACGAAAAGCAGTATACTAATATCAAAATGTGCGTTCCGTTAAAGAAAATGTAAGCTGAAGTAGATTTAATAGCTATCCATATAGCTTTCACCTTAAACTCTTGTAATGACTGAACAGTAATCTTAAATCGAGTATTTTGTCCTAAAGTAAAGAATAGTAACGCAACTACAACAAAAATCGCGTTTACAGCTACAGCGGACCAAGCCATGTATTCAAGTTTGATGCTAATACCATATGCGCTTAAAACTACGAATGAAACGTAAACGAATATGAGTTGTAGAATATTGAACGTTATTTCCATGAATGCCTTTTTTATTATGTTATTATCTGCGTTTAGTATCTAAAAAGACGCTTTTGACAGCGGGAGCATTATAGGAATCACTTTCAGCATGATCTTGAAGTAATTCCCGGTATATGTTACTTGAGTTAATACTTTGTCCTATATATTATTCACAGCTACCCACATTGCTATGCTGATAAATACACCAAACACCAGTGAGATTACTATCGAGTGAATGAACAATTATACACCAGAGGTGTACTGTTCTGAAAACAAACGCTAGTGAGCTGCTTTTTAAACACCGTTTATGGGCGAGTTAACGATAAACTCAATTACAAACAGAATAAACCAGGTGATTATGACCACAATGGCCTCTTACTGACCGCATGTAAAATAAGCCAGCATCAACCAAATAATATACGAAAATCCGCACACAATTTTTGAAATGGATGGGAGAAGATTCGAAATAATTGATATTGAATGTGTTGAATTCACTACCACATTCAAAATATCAAAAGAAATCGAGTTAATAGATGAAGTCGTATGCGCAGTTGAATGCTATGACCGAGCTTCCATGTATTTAAAGTGGAATAATTATAACTAATATAAATATCAGTACTAAAACTATATATAATAAAATATAAAAATGTTATTAAAATATGATTTCACAAACACAAATCCTCGTAAATTATCGATCATATACTTAAATTCTAAAGGATTATAATCTAATGTATAATATACTGTTCACTTAAAAGAATCGTTGGATTAGAGCATTTCATTCTATATTTATAAATTACTTGTTGATATTTACTAGTCTGGGTTATCAACACTTTTAAAATACGCGGTTTAGCACTATTATTACTCAGGCCATCCTTGATTCAATACATAATCTGCAGAGTCATAATATTTTTCCTTTTTGGCCATCATACGTCTAAGATAAGCTTTTTGATTGAATGGTAATCCTCTAGATTTAGCTTCTTATTCGTAAGAATCTAATTACTTCTTCATTTCCTCAAATTCTATAGAACCTATCATTTTTTCTATTTCCATCTATGATGTATTGTGGTGTGTTTATAAGACTACAAATTAATTATATTATCATATTTTTAAAACTATTGTCTATAATCTTTACAAATCTTTAGAATGTACTTTTGTATACATAATGTAGTAAGTGAAAACACAATAATAAACATTTTTAAACTAAAAATAGAAGATAGATTGTTAAGAAATAATCAACATTAAGGGATGATAAAGTTCCAATTACGCACTGTGTTATCACTCGTCATCTCACAAAATCTCCGTTAGCTCTTGAGATTGTTTTAAAGATTTTTATTGGTAACAGGTTGTTGTGCCACAACTTGTGGGAGAGATGTGTTTGTTATTGCGCTTGTGTTTGCGCTTACGTTTTTGATTGATTATTGGTTTAGGAGATGTACATTTAATTAATAAAGATATTACTATTTTTTGGATACTTATAATACCACTTCAATGAAGTCATTCACAGAGCCGTATTAGTTATTCGATTAGAGTGTAATAATGTCGATTCCGGTTGATTCGCGTTTGTTATTCAAGTCAAAATTGTTTTCATCAGCCTTGCAACCGATTGATATAAATCTGGAGGACATTGATTTCAGCGATTTGAGCGCGTTGACTTTGGATTTGGGCTCGCTATATTCTTTGTAGTAAGCTGGTCATCGCATTGAGGGCGCTATAAACAATCTGAGCATTTAATCGTGCCAAATCCGCGTGCTCGAGAGTTACATTGATGCGAATTAAACGCTGTTCGTGTACAAAAACGGGCTCGTTATCAGGCACGGAGCAAAATATTTCGCCTATTTTGAGGGGGAAATTCGCACTTAACAGCTCCAAGGAGCTGTTTTTGAAAAAATTTGATCAGTTCTTCGAGATTGAGCGCGTGAAGAAAACGTGCTTCATTTTTTCTGTCAAGTGCAGCCAACTAAAATTAGTATACGGGTCTACACACTGGCTCCAATTAGAGAAAATACTCGTTAAAGAACCGGTTTATTCGCATAATATGCTCAAATTCAGCGGGAAACTGTTCTAAACGGGCCAGATAAGCTACGAACACGCTCAATTCATGACATACATAGATGGAAACTACTACTTCTACTCAGATAATAAATGCTTCCAAACAGATGAGAATTTCTATGTAACTGAAGAGAGAAAAATAAATTTCCCGTTCTACGTGAGACAATAATACGAAAACTACACGAAATTCGAGAACGACTACCCACAATGGTTCGTCACATGCGAGTGCAACGGAAAACACTACTCAAATGTATTCGATAAACTTTACGAATTCAAAAAATTTGAAGCCACACCTTTGACCGTCATTCCTGACTACCCAATAGACTAGAAACAAAACCACAAAGTGATGTCGGCAGCAGGATAATTATTCGCAACCAACGGACGCAGCATATTTTTATACGATCCTCTTGACAAATCGTTTAACATAGTAAATACGCTTAAAGACTGCATAATGCTCAGATTACACAATATGAACGGATAAATCCTTGTAAGAGATAATTAAAATAGAAAATTATACATACTTGACCTAAATTACTAATTCGTTTAAATTACAGACAGATTCGCTAACAGAGATCTGATTATTGCTAACTCAAGATATCTTATTCAATATTATAACAATTTTTGTATTACACACTGTGAATAACTTGAAATAGTATTTAAAGAAACAAATATATAAAACAAAGGCGATGACATTAAGCGCGTTAATTATATTTTAAAAAGTTAATAATGGGATATTACCGATTAAACTTTTATTAAATTATTAGGATTAGAGAAAAGCTAAATAGTAAATAGTAGTAAAGAATTTTAAATGTAAGATATTCCAGAAGAAATTAAATAATTAGAAAACAGCTCTATTAATTAGTCGTTTGTTCAATAGTTATATTTTGGCTTAACAGAAAATTAAAAATTAACAAAAAACCTTACTCATGGCTATATAAAACTGCTGCTATTAATAAACAAACAAGATACTGTCATATAATACATTACCAAATATAAAACACTCATTTCTTTTGTAGATTTTACAAAGATTTTTCATATTAATGATATTGATAATTTTCTAAGATATGTTGAACAAACCCAAGAAAATTTAAATGATTTCTTTGACTAAATAGAAGATGAATAAGTTTTATTCAAATTATTAGGAAATGATTCGTTACGTGATTATTACTTAAAATACTGTATTGAAAGTAATAAAGTATTAGATTTTTAAAATACTTAAACTTCTTAAATAATTAAATTATTATTTCAACGTTAGTATAGTTAGCATTTGAATTAATTTTTATACTACAACTATATTTAATGTTTACAATAATTGCCTAACTATACATACAAATTGTATATTTCATATTAAAATTTTTCACCTGAAGCAGCTAATATTTTGTTTTAATATTAGCCCAAATTATTATTATCACTTATTGCCAAACTAAATTTTCATTCAATATTACCAATCAAGTCATGCAATGATGTTGTTTGCCTATCAGATTATTTAGTTCTTAAACAAATGTAAGTACCAGCAAAGCTAGATGATACAACACCTTATATTATGTACATAAAACAAAAACTGTAAGATGATTAGCCAATCGGTGAATAAAAAGGTTTCTAACTTCCAGCATACTTACTAAAATATAAGAAGTTTGAACCCAAATTATGAAAATAATAAATTTGAATGAAATTTTCTATCGTGATAACATTATTTAATTTAGCGATAGTTCCAAGCATTTATACAGTTTGATTTTTATTCCAATAGGTTATAATTCTTTTATAATCAACCAAAAGAATAAAATAACTCACTTAACTGTAACCTTATCATCATATATATATATATATATCATCATATATATAATACCAAAAGAATTTAAATATCATTAACGTTAAAGTGAAAAGATGATCAGAAAAATCAAAGATACCGCCTTGTACTTAAATATAATTTACGGATTTATTATTCTTATATGTTTTTGAAACAAGCGAACATGAAATTTTACATATCATCTATTTATATCGGCTCACTCTTTTGGTACATCTCAAAAACATACATTCAATAATCAATTACTTCAATCACAAGAAACATTTAAAAATGCTATATTCATTTTAACGTTATCATCTATTATCATGTTATTGAGTCATTGTTATTGATTCAATTTTGAGTCAATATTCATCTGAATTATCACCTATTTACTTTTACATTCACAATTCGTTCCACTTCAAACGAATCCTTTCTCAAAGTCTTGTTTTACGTCAGATTCCATTATTCTGCAGACGGTTCCCAAACATCCGATAATTTTCAACTCCGTTTTTTTCTCTCCGGATTTAAAACCGCTGAATATTGAACTGAAAGACATAAATTTCGCCTCCTTTCAGAACGTTTTGGTTGATTTCGGATCCCTGAACACGCTCAAATAGTTTCATATTGTGAAGGAGCAGTTCGGGCTCGTGATGGTAAATAAATGCGTTATTCACATCCTGGAGAACTAAATGCCAAGAGTAGAGGCATGCTTGTTCTCGTACTAATGCGGTTTGGTGCTCATGTGCGACTCTATAAAAATAATTCTGCTCGATAACGAAACAAATGAAGAAAAATAGGAGCAATTTCTATAACTGTTCGACAGAGCATTCTAAATTAGCACTCTCAAAAAGCACGCCATAATATTCGGAAAGTGCGAAATGCTAAAACTAATTCACGGAACCACACACTGGCTACAAATGGACAAAATAACCCCAAAATTAGTTGATAGTGGAAATAAACTATTCGTTATGGGTATTCAATACAATAGCGGGTAAATAAAGTACGAAGACGCCCAATTTATGGCCAAAATTGACGAATACTACTATTTCTACTCAAATAATATTTGCTATCAAACAGATGAGAATTTCTTCATCATCGAACAGAAATCAGTCAACTTTCCATTCTATGTTAGGCAGCAGCACTAAAACTTTAGGATGTTCGATAATGACTATCCATAGTGGTTTGTTACCAGTGAATGTAACGGTCGACACTTCTCAAATGTTTACGACATGCTCTATGAATTCAAACCGTTTGAAACCATTCCTCTTACTGTTATTCCAGAATACCCAATTAATCATAAATAAAACCATAAGGTCTTATCTATAGCAGGATTGCTTTTAGTTACTAACGGACACGATATATTTGAATATATCGATAACACCTTCAAAATTATTAGCAATACTTATTTTAACTGTAACAGTTTAAGATTACATGAGATAAATGGTCAGATTTTAGTAAGAGACAACATAAACCGAAATCTATATACATTAGGTCTAAATTATGAATTATTAAAAATAGAAGAAAATTTTAGAAATTCAGATTTAATTGTTGCTAATAAAAATTATATAATTAATTATAATGATAAATATTGTGTTACTTATTGCTAAAATTAAATACTAACTCATATGAACACATCTATTAGTTCGTAAGGAGATGATATAAAGCGCATTAACTATATACTGAATAATGGAGAGTGGGACATCTCATAATAAACTTTTACAAAGATTTTAGGAGCTAAAAAAGATTAAATTTTTAAAGAAACAATCAAATTTTAAAACACACAAGTTCCCGAATCAATTCTAAAAATAAGCGAATAATTTAATTTTAATAAATCGTTTATTATGTACTCATATTTTGTTCTTTAAAACCAACTATTCATTCCAAAATATTTACATTCAGGAATTGTAAAATTGATATTAATAGATGATAAAAAAGAGTAAATAAAATATTTGGTTGAAAATTGTGATATAAAGTTGTCATACAAAGACTTTACTAAAGTATTTAAATGTGATGACGTTGAAAACTATATAAAAGTTGTTGATAGCCAAGAAAATATTAACTAATTGTTTTAAAATATAGATACTGAAGAAATAGAAAACTTTATATTAGAAAAAACAGAATTTAATCTGAAATACATAAGTTTTTGTATTGTGTCTCTCAAATAGTCGAGTCTAGTAAATAAATATGTTAAAATTCATATAAATGAGATACAACCATAACAATTAATTAAATTAATGGATGAAGCTATACATGCAAATAATATTGAATATGTTACAATTTTGTCTTAGTTGGTTTGTCTCAATTCAATAAATACACGTCACTGCTCACCAGAAGTTGCTTAAATAATAGCTTCAGTTTCAATTAATAAAGAAATAAGTAAAACTTTAAAACATTAATAGTATTATATTATATTTTCAACACCTCCTGTAAAGATATAATCTGCAGTATATTTATGTGATTATGTCCATTTAACTAAATTAAATATTCCTTGTGAATTAGTCCTATTACCATTTATTATTTACTTTAAAGAATAACTTAAGATAAATTACACAGTTAATGGGAATATTTTACTTCCAGCACACTTAAAAAAACTACAGCAAAATTAAATTAATAAGCTCAATCTCGATTAAGATGAAAGCTTTAAAAGTACAAACTATGTCTCTGATAATACAGACAACTATGGTTATGATGACGACTACACTGACGACTATTCGGATGATAATGGATTCGATGACTATTTGGACGAACTATTGTGAAAATTTGAATTCTGATTAAAACCTGCAATAAACTACATAAAATCTATGTTTGTGTTATGTTGTTTTATATAATAAGTTCCATACTGACTTCTTTCTGTATTACAGGTAGTGAAAGCAGGATTTCGTTCTAATTTATTTAAAAATTGACTTATTCTCTCCTTTCAGTACTATGTGGGGCCACCTATGGTATCAAAGGTTGGGCAGGTATATCCGGCTTTCGTTTCGGCTTTTATTTCTTAGGTTTCTTCGATTTTGGTTTTACCTTTTCTGACTTTTTCTGAATCGTCGCTAGTCTACCTTACCGTATATAGTTTTTGGAACTGTGTTTTTGATATGAATATTTATTTTCTTGAGTTAATTCATAAAAATTTAAATTAATTTTATTTAAATCAATAAATGAATGTTTAACGTTCAAGTTCCGTTTTGGAAACAAAATTAATTGTAAAAATTGAATAGATTCGGAATTATAAACGTTCGTTTGAAATATAAATTCTTATTCGTTTAAAAATGGAATGCTTACGTTTAAATTAAATTATTTGTAAGGGGTAGGTATTTGTATGTTAAACACCCGTGTTTACATGGGGTGGAAATATATATGCCCATTTCAATAGTTTTTAATAATATTAATAGTTTAATAAAATAACAATCCACAAATGTAGATGTAATTAATAAATCTAATTTCTAAACTAAATCAGAATACAATCAAGGCTCTCAGAAGCTGCAAAGAATAACTATAACATGTTATACTGGTACCATTTTAAACAATATTACTCAAAATACAAGCCAATATGCATATCAAAGCCAAACCTCTTAGAATATTAATTTCAAGGACTGATCAATAACAGAATATGTTAACAACGTACTAAAATAATGTTATTAAGGGATTACTCACCATTTATAACAATCAACAATTACTTAATTACTCATTTGTTGATGAACTTGACGTACAAAAGCTAATAATTAATAATTGTTTCAATGTTGAGCTTAGCACTTCAAAAAATATCACATAACTTTCAATATAGTCTTGTGGACTAAGTAAACTATATCCAATTAGTATTATATAATAAATGAAGCAATTAACTTTATTAGATTTAAGAAATAATAATATTTCTGATATAAGTGCACTATAAAGCTTATCAAATTTAAAATATTTAAACTTAGATGGCAATTAAGTTGAAAATATTCAAGCTCTTCACTCTTTAATTGAAATAGAAGAATTGCATCTTGAAAATAATCTTATTAACGATATATTTTATCTATATAATTTGATAAATCTTAAAAAATGTTATTTAGGCAATAACAAAATAGCAAATATCCTTGTTTTACGTTAATTAATTAATATTTAGGAACTTGACCTTCACAACAATGAAATAATTAAAATAACTTCTATTATTAATTAAAATTTAATCTATCTAAACTTATCAGGTAATAAAATAGTTGATTAATCCCCTATAGACAATCAAATACACAAATAATATTTTGAACTTGATAGCTAAACTAAACCTAATTAAATAGATTTATACTTAGATAAATAACAACAAAAAATATTAGAAAATGCTATTAGTATCAAAAATATTATTTTCTCTAAGAAATTTACCCATTAAAAAATGATCTTTAGTTAAAACATTGTTAAATAATGCATTTATTCCGCAATAATCAACTAAATTCAATTCAGCAAAAATATTGTTAATCTAATGCAAAAAATGGAATAATGGGATAATTAATGCTGCTAATGATGTTATAATCTATAAATAGTAAGTGAGAGAATTTCGTTGTTTAATTATGTTTAATTTGTTTAAATATATTGTAATTCCATGGACTAAACAACGAAATACGAAGATGAAAAGCTAATTGTTCTGTATTAAAATAAAACTATAACTCTAGACTATGACTCTCTCGAAGATTCCACTTCAAATAATGTTTAATTATATTTTGTAAAAGAATGCTCAATAAGATTATATAACAAGAAATTTATCAGAATTAGGCAATAAAGATTATTGTAAAACGAATACGCGCATATTTCATATAAATTCCTAGCTAATTGATAATAATTGTTGTTTGTAACATATTAAGAATTATAAAAATGCTTAATTTGCTGTATTTTGTAATATAATGGCTTGTGATTGTGGTCATACAATAAATAGTCCATTAATTTAATTTGTTTGTTTTTTGAATTGCAAACTAAACAATACAAAAATAGGTTAACTGAATAATTTAAAGTAAATTATTATTGAGGGAGTCGAAGGAAACGAAAAATTTATTTAGTAAGCTTAAATGAGTAATATTGATGTCATTGAATTGACACTATCAAATTTGCTTCATATTTTTATGTCGTATGCAAATATTCCAACCGAAGAAGAAATTTAACTGATTTAATAGTTTGTGGTTCGTTAGAAAATATCTGTAGAATAAGCTTTGTTGTAAATGAAGCTTCAATTATACAATTATATGCCATACTTAATAAGCAGTGATTTGCCTCATCATGAGATATTTTAGTTGTTACTAAGCCACGGAAATTCGACAGATATAACTTAATATTGTAATTATTAATAATTGGAGGAGTAGACAATAATTAAAGCGTTCAAGGAGTTTAACGCTCCTCACGTGAATGTAATCAACGAGTTGGTGAAGCTAAACATTAATATAATCCGTTTTACCGTTGAGCATTCTCTCAAGTTGCCTTAAATATTCGAGATGATGATAAATGCAGGCTTGGACATATCTTTATTGGTTTCTTAGTTGAATTTAACGTTAACGGATGTGTTGTTCATTTTCTTGCAGAATTAATTGGATTCTTCGTAATTAGTCTCGCTGTATCTTCCAGATTTTGTTGCGTTAACTTAATTTTTGAATAATTTCAGCTATCAGTTCAACGTGAAGCGGTAAGTAATCATTCACCTCTAAAATAACGATTAGGAGCTTTTGAGCGATTATCTTTCAACAATTCAAATGAACTGGCCTGAGAAGCTCTTGATAATGCGTTCTTGCTGCAAATCGAAGTACAAAGTTGAAATTATATCCGATGAACAATTAGATTTTGAAAACACGGCGAATCTGTATCTAGAGATGGGTAATTTGACGTGGGAATTGCAAAATTGACGTGGTAATTAATGATGGACGTGGTATTTTGCCTATTATTTCAACTCAGCAAATATATTATATTTGCAGGTTTCCAGTGAGCTATAAGTTAAAGCCCAATTTTTTACAGATTTTAGCTGAAAATAAAGACAAATTAGCCCTATTCAGAATAATTATTATAAAGTTAAAATATTTATAAAATACTCAAAATTTTAGAGTTTTTTCATCATAAAAATACATTTTTCAGTGTAATTATAATATTTTAAACATATTTATTTCATTTAAAAATGTTTTGGGTTTCAATAAATCTTAGAATTTTGATTGTGATATTTATTGTTAATTAGAGGTGGAATAAAATTTAATATGATGTCACAATATATACTAAATCAATTATTATCGACCACCTTCACCACATTTTAGAATGAGCTAAAAATGCAAAAAATGACTACTCAAAACTTGTATGATCGAAAATTTTAAAATCCCACGTCTAAATCCCACGTCGTGGTGTGACGTGGGAAAAACCCGACGTGGGAAGTGGGATTACCCATCTCTAATCTGTATCGCTCCAAATTTAAAACGGAGCAAGAGGAGTTCATGAACAAAATGTTCTAGTTCGGGTTCGAACGGTTACAGAATCAGATGCTAAACGGAATAAATCAAAATCATATTATTTAGAAGCTTGAAAATGTGAATTAAACACAATCGAAGGATATAAACGCACTAAAATAAATAATTCGCGAGAAAGAATAAAATATCATAAATCTCGAAAAAGAAAACAAAAAATAAGCACAAATAATCGACGAAATATAAAGAAAACTCGATGAAACGCAAAAATAACTTGAAGAGCTCAGAAAAATGCAATTACAAAATCAATTACTAAGAAACAGCTCAAATAGCTCAAGCAACCTAATTCACGAAAATAAAATTATCCCACTCAACTCGAATAATCTTGATTCGCAAATGACTGAAACGGGAACAAACGCACAACAAAACAATATCATGAAATAAACACAGCAACAAACAATAATGGAAGAAAGAGAACCCACACTGTCAGAAAAATCAATACTTAGAAAATAATCAGAACTAGGCTCAGAACTTCATGATAAATATCACATGATACTTCTAGAAGATTCTGAAGTAGAATAGATTAAATTTGACTGGCTTGATCAGTCTCGTGATTCACAATGACATATACTACATACTTTATTTCTAAACTCTTAGCTATTTATTTTTATTTTTGATTATACCAAAAAACTGATATAGATAATTCGAATAAACAAAGCAATAAATAATCTATACTCATAATACTACTCACAATTTATTTTTAGAAAAGATCAACTTTACCACTTCAGAGCGCAATGAATGATAATATTTAGACTTCAGATATTCCAAATTAAATGTAAAAACCTGATTTAAGATGGTAGGGTTACATGCTTAAGCACGCGATGATGGGCGTGGGAACTAAGAAATAAGAGATTGTTGATATAATATTAAAACACAATTAATACTAGCGTGTAGTCATCGCGGAACAATTTTAAAGTGAGTAAAATCTAAACTTAAAAGAGGAACTTAAGAAAGAACTGTCTGGAAGTCTCTAATTACTTTTTTCCAACGCTTTCGAGGAGAGGTACACGTTTTGGGCTGAACAGGTACACGAAGCCATCAAGGGATCAGTAAAAAACGAAAAGAACCTAATTTAATTAGTTCTCTTAATGAATGATTATGATGTACAACAGGTTAGCTTAGCGTACAATACATTGTATAACAGAGATCTGCACGAACAAATTTGTGATGAAATCTCAAATGTAGAATGGGCTAAGTTGCTCAAAGCATGGCTCAGAAGAGATAACTATATTATTTATGATCCAAACGCTACAGCAGATGAGCTATTCCAAGCCGCTAAAGGAGCTGGAAAGGACGAAGGCGTTTTCATACGTATTCTATCAACATCAAATCCAGAAAGTTTTCAATAAATTTGCGAATACTACCAGAGTAAATATGGACATACTATTTATTAAAGTATTGAAAAAGAATTCACTGGCTTATCAGAATTTGCTTTCTTATTGGCACACGAATTTCTTACTAATCCAGCAGAAGCCGTTGCATTTGTCTTAAACTAATCAATGAAAGGAACAGGTACAAATGATACTATTTTAATTGCCGTTACCTTATTGTACTCAGAATTATACAAAGGAGAAACAATCAAAAGAGCTTATATCAGATTCGGTGATATCAAAAAAGATTTTAAAAAAGATCTTACTGGAAAATATGAAGATACAGTTCTTGGCTTGTGGGGTTTGTGAGTTAATTATTTATTTTAATATATGTTATTAATTTAATACTTTTTAATATTTAGAAAGTTATTAAATATTTCTAAATATTAAAATATTTAGTATTATTTAATTACAACTTGATATCACTTTTAGTTCTTCTACAGTTCTATTGCTCTCCAGTATTCTCTTATTTAGCACATGAAAAATTGTAGCATAAATCCAGTAAAATCAACTGCTTTATGACCTTCGTCATATGTCATGGAATCAGGTGTGGTTTCTCTCAAACGATGTTGGTTGAACATATATCTGTAGTTAGTGATTTAGTTTTAAACTTTTGTAAGAAAATCTTTTACTGAACATTATCCAATCGGGTTATGCTCATTGTTAATATTTAGTATAACGTAGTTTTGAATTGGGTTATATTTGTCTGCGTACTCTTTGACTACAGCCATTCTCTCATCAAGTTAGTTGATCATTTCATCGAGTTATTAGCGAACTTGAGCTGAATACATCATATTCATTTTTCTTAGGTTAGGGGTTGGGAATTAACTTAAATGTTAAATATTATCAAATATTATTTTGCTATTCGTTACCACTTCAGCCTCTAAAATGAAGATTAAGTTATTGCTTCCAGTTGAGCGTTTGGGCTTAATTATTTTGCATGGTGAGCCAGAGATATCGTTTTATTAGTTGACCAGGTCTCTTTTGGAGTAGCATAACGTGGATATCCATAAGTGTATTTTGCGTGACAGTTACAACAAGCAGTACAACATGGCGAAGCCGATGGGTGCGGTTGGTTTTTACGCGGGTATTTCGCTTGAGTTGTATTACAGGCCTGATATTTCTGCGTTTGAGATGGACGAGGTGAAGAATCCTCTTGCTGTGGACAAGGTGTTGATAACCTTCATTCGTTTGTTCAACAACTGTGATTCAATTACTTTGGAGGTGAACAGGCATTCGTCCGTGCTCTCAGTACTTCTTAATAACAGATTAGTAACCGATTAGGAGCTCGTGTGCGTTTTCCAGGGAGAGGTGTTCCCAATTACCCTCTCCTTCGACCAGATCGGTGTCATATCCGACTCTGAACTTGAATTAATCCACTAACAATCAGTAGCGGTTAATCCAGACACCTTATAATAAACTTAACTTGAACTACTTAATGAACAGCAACTACAACAGTAAGAGCAACTTACCAGTGAGGAATACGCCCAAATGAAGAGGGATAAGCAACGCTGGTAAATGGAAATGGGCCACGGCCAGTTCCTCACCGAAAACGAGAAAAACGCCCTGAAATAAACGCGAATTCAACGAAAGGGCGTTTTGCAGTTCAAAATAATCTCCTCTCAGCTGAGAAAGAACTTGAACTTAAAAATAACGGTCAAATCCGACGCCAAAATTGAGGACATTTTCAAGGAACTGAATGTGCTGTTCATTAAACAGTTTGGCCAAAGTTAAAACGAAGAACAGTTGTCTAATTTATTACAGAGCTACAAGCTGAGGAACGGACGTGGAGGGCAGATTATATTCGCGTCGGAATTCGAAGCGTACGACTACTTCAACGGAGCGGACGCGGTGCTGGACTTCGAGGTCGAGCCGGAGTTCGCTGAGTGGTTCTGAGAATGAGGTATTTAGGATTGGATTATGACGTGTAGATATTGAATTATCTCATATATTTGAAAGTTTTATAATATTACGTCTATAGATAAAGTAGCGTTCGTTCATTACTACTAGACAATAAATTTAACATTTATTTACGATATAAATCAGTCAACATAAGGATAACCAAAACTGTCGTATTTTACGTTACCTTCTCCGTAATCACCATCACCTGGATCACACCTTCCTGCATAGTAGTCTCGTCTAGTATCATATATTTCGTCACTATATTCTCTAGTATAATCATCTTCAATTTAACTATCTGTCTAATGAATTGTATCCCAATAATCGGTGACATTCTTTTTACAAATATCTATAACTTGGCCATTTGTGAACACTGAGATTATGAACACTGTCGCGAATCTCAGATGTGGTTAAACTCGTGCTTATTAATATAATACAGAGTAATTCGGATTTTCCTTCCAACAACTCATATACTTTTTCAAGCTATCAATTTGATCGCTGAGTTTTACTTCACATTTGGTACAGTTGTTTTAGAAGTATACACGTAATGTTACTGTCTAATTGATATCAAATTTAGGCATTAAGAAGTGAAAAGTTAGCTTCGTTCAGTTTTATTGAAAATTTGATCGAATTTATTACCTCTTCTATCTTTGTCAATTATCATGTTTTATCGGAACTCTAAAATATTTTTTTTAAAGTACTTGATAGAAAGTCGTTATTTATTAATTCGTGTTATAATTCACTCTTACAAATCTAAATTACAAAATAACGGTCAAAGTCTTAATGTGCTGTATATTTACTTACGTGAAGCTAGTGTTGTCTGGAAGTATTCGAAATACTCGTCACAGCTATTTTATAAAACTTATAATTTATATTATAATCGAAAGAAATGCGAAATCTCAAATTTAATTCTGAGCGAAAATAGATGAAAAGTAAGACACGCGAACGTGGACGGTTAAAATTCTTCTTTAATTGATAGTTGTATAATTTAATTTCGCACTTAACTAAATTATTGTGTTATCAGCACTTTGTTGAATAAACATATATTGAATAAACACATAACTGTGATAATGTCATCTAAAGAGGAATTATATACAAAAAATAAAGTCAATTAAACGTTCATTCACTGCGTTCCGCTCCCATTTTCCAAAATATAAAAAAGTTCCAGAATTCTTTGAACAAATTCGCGGTGATTCGTTAAAATTTTTGTTCCATTTTAAATTATCCCGTTTTTAAACTTTTAATAATCAGGCGTGATTAAGCGTTATATTTACAAATTAGTTTTATAAATGGTCTGAATCGAATTGGACAATTGTATTTGACGTGTATTCGGTTTACTTTGGAGTGAGTCAGTTAACCACAGATTTTAGTTAAAATATGAAATAATTTCTTAATCGAATATGTGATTTTGGGATATGTTAAGAACTTTCAAGGACTTTAAAGGTATTAGCGGTCTAATATTTAATATATTATTAGCTGATAAATCCAGAGTGGTCAACTTAACTAGATTTTGCAATGGAATGATATCAGAGATAGAATTTTCGTGTAAATCCAACTTATCCAAATTTTTAAGAACACGCAACTCGTAAATAGAATTTACACCGTTCCTCCACAATGAAAGTTCAGTCAAATTCAAAACCCCACTTAAATTATTTAACTTCGCCAAATTATTGTTCCCCACATCCAAATTACACAATGCACGAATATTGGAAACGGGCTGAATATCAGTAATGTTGTTACTCCAAGCACTTAAACTTTACAAACGAGCTAAATTTTATAAAGCAGAGACATCACGTATTTAATTTCCAGATATATCCAGATTCTCTAGGTTCAGTAAATTTGTCAACACACTAATATCATGTATTTTGTTCTCCCAAAGTAACAATCGTTTTAGTGATGTCATTTAGCATATTGGTGATAAATTACTTATTTAGTTACCACGGAGATTGAGATCGGTAAGATTTATCAAACTACTCAATTATTCGATGTCATTAAGTAAACAATGAGATAACAACAGGTCTTCAAGACATATAAGGTGTGATAGAGGCTTTAAAGAGTTTAATGGATTCCTTCCGAGGTTTAATTAACGTAATTTAATCATGTTTTCAAGTCCACTTAAATCAGAAATCTTATTACTAAATAGTGATAATGATACAAGGTTAGTAAGTAACGATAGAGATTTTATACATTCTATTTTATTTCCCTATAAACTCAAACTTGTCAGTTAAGTGAATTTATCTAATATTTCTATGTTATTTAGAAAATTATAACCTAAGTCTAATTCTTATAGTTATTCCCAATTACTAATTTATTGAATATCTTGAATTTTGCAATACTATATGGACACTCGCTCTAAAGAATTGGGGAAATCATTTAATAGTATATTCGGGCATTATCTAATCTATATACTTTTTACGTTTAAGTGTTTAAGAAATGATAATCCTTAAATTTATAAATCATTTTTTATTAGTAATTATAAATTTTAAACTAAGAACTAATATTTTCCCGTCATTATGTCATTATATTCATTTTCTGGTTTGTTTAACATTTGGAGTGGTTGCTATCATTTCGTCTTAATAATTGTAAAATATTATGCACCGTCTTTATTATTTTAATTGTCTCAATATCTACCCAATATTTAGCTAATCTACTGCTGGAGAGTGAGCCGATATATATCTACTGCTAATCTCGACACATTGATGCTTATAATGTGTTATAATTGAATATGATTCGATTAAACAGATGCACATTTTATGTGTTCAATTATTTATTGATAATCATATAGTATCATATTCTATCTTAATTTACAATTTGATAAACATTTTTCACTCCGGGGCGATAGCAGCTAAGCACCCGAATGCGATTTGGACGTCGATTAAGTTCATTTCTTTGAATCCGTTTTGCAGGTTAACGGTGACGAAGAATTACGGGTCTCCCGTTTTGATCAGTTCTCTCGCGACGATGACGAATTCTTCGAATCTTTTGAGTTTATTTTGGACCTGCAGAAGGTGTTTCTCGGCCTCGAAAGATATTTGATTTAGTTCTGATTTATTAATAGAGGTGGAAGCCGCCCACTAGTTAAACTGAGACAATATAATGTTCTGGTTTCTGAACTTCATTAGCATCAAATCAAAACAGACGCGATTCAAATCAAATGATTTGAACGAGTTCTGGGACAGAAACTAACGGAGCCCAAAATTAACGGAACCAGTGAACTAACGGCCGTCCGAATAACACTTATCAACTCGCGCCTGATATTTTTACTAGTGAGAACGCACCTGGTCGGCCGTTCGCGTACCAACAAAACTGCTTATCTTCACCGCGTCCTTGCTCCCGAACTAATAAGAAGCCTCCAAATAACGAACGTGCTCGGGCTAGTCCCAATAACGCTTCTGAGAGTTGTTCGATGAAGAAAAATACGTTAACGCAGGCTGCATGGGCTGGATTTACTATGGCATCTGCTACAATTACGAACGCGCAACCGGAAACAAATCAGAAGAAGGAATCGCAGGAAGAAGATTGCCCGAAATTGGCACCGAGAATGGCTGGTACTGCTAAGGCTCCGGGTAAGAAATCGAAGGCTGCGACTGATTCTGAGATTCAACAACCTGCATCAGCAATTTCTCAATAGAATTCAAACGATTCTACAATTCCTCAGACTCACGCTTCAAGGAATTCACTTCCTCCTTCAAAGCCTTATCTTATTACATCTGAAGTGAAATACAAATATTTCAAATAAAATGCATATTATATTTGTAATATATTTCACATCTTTAATCATTATATATTATCATTATTTATTATCAATCATAGAAGAAATGATTTAGAAATGTTTAAACAGATTCTAAATTATAACAAATTTTTAACTTTTTTCTGTGCTGTTAGTCTACGCGAATGGTCATAAGTTTTAAATACATTACATCTATGTTTTACAGACGCAGCCAAAACAACCAATAACTCGAGTACACGCATCTCAGGAAGATGCGACGAGGAACGAAAAACTCGATCAATGAATGTCCATAATCGACCAAATTAAACAAAGCTGGTATTTCAGCAGTGCCTCTTCAGCTCAAACATCGAGCCTGAATGTCCTTCTTCGTTAAATAACATAAAATATATTTTCCAAGTTCAAATATTAAGAAAATCTTAAATGCTATGTAATTCTATATTTGTTTTCATCATTTTTCTCGTAACTCAACTTCAGTACAACAAAATGTTTAAATATGTCTAAAAATAAGTTTTAGAAGCAATAAATACTTAAAATGAATGAGAGTTCACAGCTGTTGAGAGTCATTATTATAAAAAAAGAGTACTGTAAAATCCCGGCTAAGGTAGCCCTCAGAAATATTTCTGAAAATCCTGAAGGCTACCTTAACTGGGAACCAAATTAGATTATATCAAATCGTATTCAGAAGGTTATTAAATCAAATTATATAATTTGTTCTTTTTGATGTGAAAAATATTTTACTAAAATAATCTATATATAATATAATAGCACATATTAAAATATTATAACCACACACATTTACATGAAATTAAGTATAGTATTATTTATATTTTATTAATTCAACTTTTAACAACATTTATTTAAGTAATATTTATTATAGTGCAGTTTTCTATTTAATTGACAGTATATATTAAAGAATAAGCACTTCAAAACAAAATATTATATATTCTTGTTTGGAGTGGTGTCATTATAAAATGTATTATAATAACTATATATTCAAAATAAACAATATTTTGTAATAATATTTATGATACCAAATCAATATATTGAAAATGAATCCATTTTACCCTAGTTTTAGCCGAAAACGCCAAAAAGTGCTCTAGAAAGCGAGTAAGGCTACCTTAAGTGGGAGCGGTCGAGGGCTACCTTAGCCGGGATTTTACAGTACATGTATCATGTTTATAAAAGTCTATGTTTAAAATTAAACTATCCACACGTTAAATAGTTATTATATTATAGAAGAACCCAGTAAGTTCATTTTGAATCTAGGGGGTGGCCCGAAAATGCCATTCCCGGCCCAGAATGTTCAATTTGGAGTGAGGGTGGCCCGATAAGTTCAACTTGATTATATTCTCATTTCATGATGCTCGGTATTATTAGGAATATTATCCACTCCTGAATTAAACAAATGTCGCTGTTTAAACAGCAATATTTAAAATAATGTGTTTAAACAGTAGAAATTGATAGAAATAGTAAAATATATCAATTTTGATGCATAATTATCATATATTCTGTATTGCGTGTACAAAATATAATATTAAAATGTAAGAATATATTATGCTTAATTATACTTTTTAATAAACTATATTGATAAAACTGCGGAGTTATATTATATTAGTGAGTAATATCTTATAATTATAACATATAATTTATTTGTCACCTTGATATAACATAATAAAGTTTCATAAATTGAAATATGGATGGATGTGGATAAATTATTATAAATATATGTGTTATACTAATAATATTGATAATCTATAATTATAATCTTAAAATTCTTACTCAAACACGGAATATATTCTTACATTTTAATATTATATTTTGTACACGCAATACAGAATATATGATAATTATGCATCAAAATTGATATATTTTACTATTTCTATCAATTTCTACTGTTTAAACACATTATTTTAAATATTGCTGTTTAAACAGCGACATTTGTTTAATTCAGGAGTGGATAATATTCCTAATAATACCGAGCATCATGAAATGAGAATATAATCAAGTTGAACTTATCGGGCCACCCTCACTCCAAATTGAACATTCTGGGCCGGGAATGGCATTTTCGGGCCACCCCAGAAATTCAATGGAATTAGTTGAACATTTCGGGCCACCCCCTAGATTCAAAATGAACTTACTGGGTTCTTCTATATAAATATTATTAAATTCTTAGTGTTTTCAAATTATTCTTATATGTATTTTGAAAGTTAACACGATTTAACACGTTAACAATAAAATATAACAGTTTTTTCAGTAAAAATATAAGTCAAATAGTAAATTGTAAGTCAAAATTTACTATATTTGTATATGAATGAATCTCTTGACCTTTAAATTATTTGTAATTAATGAATTAGATTATAGTACCACTTCAACGAGAGATGCTGTGTTTAATCCAGATATTGTCTTAAAACTATACTGATCTTACAAATGACTTCTTCAAAGCGGATCACGTGTATTAAATCCGTGCATTGGAAACTCCAGTATTTTGTGACGATGTGGGTACCATAACCCGTCTTTTGAACACTACGCATGCTGGTTTGGGTTTCATTGATATGAACGACTCATCCGAGCTTGTATTTGAGTATAACATGCGTCCGGACTACATTTTCAAGCCGATTGATTTCTTGCGTCCACGTGCTATTTTGAATGAGTCCACTGGTTTGTATGATTTCATTTGGGACTTCAACGTGACTGTGATTGTACAGGACGCACTTAGAAAAGGTAAGTGCGGCTGGGAGAAGAACATTGTGGTTGCTTCTGGTGTTTCTGGTGTGATTTTGAACGCTTGGTAGCACGATTATGCTCAGTGGTTTTAGGATCAGTATCACACTTACACAATTCAGGAGATGTGGTACGCTGATAACTTGGAGCGTTTTGACAACCAGCACGGGAACCAGTGCCACGATTTCGTCTGGTGGGGTATGCAATCATTACAGAACACTTATGGCGTCAAATTCAACGGGAAAGAGGTCAGGCGCGTGTTCGTCTACTACCTTTTAAATAGGTCCGAGCCAGCTCCACAATACCTTAATTTATCTGATAAAGCCGATAACCTCTTCATAAAGGAGTTCTACGATAAGTTCAACGCAGCTGCATTAAAGTACCCTGAGAATGAACTCATTGAAAGGTGGTCAACCGGGAAACTGCTTGAAAACAACGAACTGGCCCTCGTGAACCACTTGCAACATTAATATTTCTTCATGAAAACGAACGAGAAGAAGTTCCTCTGGTACGAGTCGAAGCCGCACATAGTTCCGGGTGACGAATGAAAGTTCTTTTGGTTTTTGAACAATATTTTTCATTTTGTTTTTCCCACACTTTGACGTAAATATATAGTATAGTTTTTGTTTTTCAAGAAAAGTTTTGCTTTTAAGTTAATATTAATGTTGAAAAATAGTTTTAGGAGATTAATTTATCAAGTTAAATAAATAAATGATACCTTTTACGAGTTCCGATATCAAGAGATGGGTGATCCCACTTCCAACGTCGGGTTTTTCCCACGTCACCACGATGTGGGATTTAGACGATGTATTAAAAAATTTCGATTTGAAAATGTAAAAATGAAAGATCATGAAATAAATGTTTTTGAGTATAAATGATGAATTAATTAATGATACATGTGGTTGTTTCAGGCCTCATACAGTTATTGAAACTAAATAGAATGGATATTTAGTTATTTTTAGTATCAAATGAAAATACTGTACTTAGATATTTAGCTTATAACTGCTGGGAACATGGTAATCCTAATTTAAGATTGGAAACACAAAATGTTGCTTTATATCAAAATTCATCGTATAACAATATTAAAACTCATTCAAAGTTGTTTATAATAGTGATTTCGTGAGGGTCCACAAAAGCCATAAATTCACTACATTATAATTATTATTAATTATGTTCTTATTCCTCATACTTGGGTTAAAATGTACTAAATTTTGTTACTACGTCGTTTATATAAACTTTATTGCCTTATAAGCTATAAATTTTTTATATAGTACTCGAATTGTACTATCTGGCATGTAAACAACACTACATTGTCATTCCAGTAACTAAATCTGATATTTTGAAATAATATCTATTATTTTTACTAAATATTTTTTGAATATAACCTTTTATATCATGTTCACCTTCATTTGTTACATCTTAAATATTCAAATAACGTATATCCATATTTTGAAGTGGAATTGTTATAATATTATTATGATATGTATCATATTAATAATTAGATTTGATATTTATATATTTAAAGTACTTAATATTATTTAACAATTGTCATTAAGTACCGGCTACGGAACAAAACTGATGTAAAATCAATGAAAATATTAAATTATTAAGTTTTATTGTCTACTTTGTGCTCAAGATACTAAGCTCTATAATTCTTATATTATTTAAAGGTGAAATAACAAATTAGTTTATAAAGACATGATTTTTATAGATAGTAGGTGTGGTTTAAAATATTAATTATAATGTTATTATTATGTCACACAAAATATTGTTCCACTTTAATATGTCTGATACCAGTCAAATTTAAAAGAATGATATTAATAAAGAGAGTACTAAAAAGCCTAAACTGAGCTTTAAAGAGAGAAATCCCTCTGGATACCAAGCTTTATTAGATAATATGATTGAAAATAGTTATGAGGATTGTGAAGATTATATTCATGCCATATATGACGCTAGTGATGCAGATATGGGAGGAATTTACGACGAAGATAACTATTATTATAGAGACGATGATTGATTCTCATATTTTAATTACTATAATAGTTGAATCTATTAAAGTTGAATCTATGTTTCAGAGAAATTATAACATAACATATTTATTGTAAATACTAATTTAAATGGATTATGAATATATTTTCACTCCACAATGCCTATTTCTAGTTCTTAAAAACAGCTCTTGAGAGATATAGGTAATTAGTTCATGTAAATATAAGATACAACATTTAAATAATATCTTGCTATATGGATTAAAAATTATAGAAATTAAACGTCAAAACCTAATAAAATGCTTATAGAGTTGAAAGAATGCATAAACTAAATTACAGACAATTAATCTAAATAAGCTGGAATTAAAATATATACTGCGATAAACTAAGGTTTCCGAGAATCAGACTGGTAAAGTATGGTATTGATTGAATAAAAATAGTAAAGTACGATTATATTTTCGCCTATAAGGAAATCACTTTATTGGGAATGCGTACAATCTGATATATCGCTCTCATGTGCAGATAAGGACTTATTAAGTCATATCAATATTCTTTTAGCAAAAAACGCTAACATACAACTACAACTATTATTAATATCGAGATTAAGTAAACATGATTTTGATTTAGGTGCATTTATGAAAGAATTGAGCGTTACTTTTTCAAAATAAACTCAGTCTTTTTCAGATAAATAAATTCTTCATTAATTATTGCTAAAAGCTTAGAAGTAAAATTAGACTATATTTATTTGGTTGCTTCTAGAATTTGGCGGTATTAATGCTATTAAAAGCATTGAAACTAAGTTGAAAAGAGTATTTACTTGCTCTGAAAATGAATTAGAACCATTAGAAGTCGAGGTAGTTTAATAGAATCTTAATAATTAGTAGGAAAACATATAAGTTAGTTCATCAGCAGTATAGTTACCACTGGTAGAATAGTCGTTGCCTGATGTGAGTTGCGTCTAGAGCCCAACAGCATTTAATGAGTTTTAGGATGCTGCATGTTTACAAAACGAGTCTGTAACTCATTATGTTCCGGACATCTGGGAGACCTATAAATCAATGCAGTCGAACAAGGATGTAGAAAAGCGCAAAAGAATGCAGAAGCTCGCTGAGGCGCGGTAGTCCCTTAAACAGCAGACTTAGCATAAATAAGACCTTTTAAATGAGAGCATTATAGTTCAGGAGCAGCTTTCACCCAAGAAGAAGACCAAGCTCAATCCAAAACTCGCTGAAGATCAAACAAACACTCCGGTTGAAACTGCTTTATTCCCGTACAAATTTTCTTAGCACGATTTGATAAGGCACCGTAACATGCTCTCCTACTCGGGGCAGCGTAAAAGTGACGTCTGCGATCAGTTACAGAGCAGAATGCGCCTCCTAACGTACCTTAACACCCAAAAGGAGCTTCTAAATCATTATTATGATGAAAACAAAAATTAATAATAAATATAAAATAATAATTGGGCCCAAATATCATCTTTTAACGCTGAACTAATTCCTTGGGTGACCAAACTTAAAAATAAACTTAGTTAACAAAGGGAGTATCTGAACTATTTGCAATTAGTTCAGTTCAAAACGTTCATTTAGTTACAGAGAACGAATCTTAAGCAGTGCAAGAGGAAATATTTACTGTTCAAAATGATGAAGGTAAAACAGATGAAGCTCATAAATTTAAAGCTTAACAGAGGATTGCTGAAGAATGTGAGAGAAAGCACCGAAATAAAGGAAATACTCGACATATGGGACCTACTGTGCTAAGACAAGCTAGATCTAGAGCTCATTGAACCGGAATGAAAAGTAAGTTAAATTGATACTAAACGTATATTTTGAGCTGTATAATTTCTGTATTAATTGAAATTAAAAATATTTGCACGGTGTAAGTTGCTATCATTGATCTAGTAATAAGAGATACTTGTTTCAAAAGAAAGTTGTCACGTATATATCTAAACATAAAATAGATATAAAAAGATACCTTAATAATAAGTTAAAACTTAGAGATTAGAGCTAACTTACGAATCAAAAAATAAATATAGATATTTATAACATGTTACAATGTTAAAGTAAATATAATGTTAATAATTTAAAGTAAAGATAGACTATGTTAAAAATATAGCTAATGTCACATTTACCAGGAAAATAATACTCAATGCTAAAATACCTATTTCCCTGCTTCAACTACATTTTTGTATTTATTATAGAATGTTTGAAACAAATTGTAAAGATATTGGTATTAATAAATAATTCAATACCTTTAATTAGAGTTCAAAAACGTTATTATAGTAGCGAATTCATTTAATATTTAAAATTTAACTCAATATACTATAATAAATTTCAGTACTTTATTATACATGTAAAATAACATCCGTATTGATACTCCGCTCCAAATGCAAGTACCAACATATTACTCAGAAATGACTAAACAATTTAAAAGAAGAGCTAGAAAATAATAATTATGTATATATAATAATATGATACTTACTTAATTGTAATTTTTAGAGTAATTTAATCTTCAATTTCTATCCCTAGAAAAGTGTTATAATATATAAGTTTAGTATCTTCCTAGAAATATAAATAGAATATTTATATCCAATAATAAGTTGCGAAGCATTGATGGAATTTAAAATTAGACATAGTTAACAGAACTAGCAATGAATCACAACTACATTTCCGATATTAGTTAATTATATGCGCTTATCAATCTTAAAAAATTATATATAGCTAGGAATAATATAAGTAATATTTCAATCCTTAAAGTATTAACTAATCTTACTTATTTGTAGTTATCCGGTAATAATATTATAGATATTTAACCGCTAAAGAAATTAACATTATTAAAGACACTTGATATGAGTAATAATAATATTATTGATATTCAATCCTTAATATATCTTGTAAATTTGTAAGATCTTCAATTGGCTTCTAACCAAATAATCAATATAAATTCACTTTAATATCTTAATCTGAATAGACTTTCATTAATAAAAAACATTATTCAAGATTTTACACCAATATAAAATCATAAAAATATACATTATTATCAAATTAACTCTTAAAGTCAACCTACAAATGAATAATTAAAAATATATTATAGTGTAAGAGTCATTCCTACAACTTATAATATGTGTGTGAATATGAATGTATTGTAAAAACAAGTTAAATATAATTTTAATTTGTTTAAAAACACAATACTTTAATAAAATTAGTAAATATATTATAACTTGGTTGCATATACACAAGACAAATTATTAATATACTAAACGATTTAAAGAATGATTGAATTTATTTTATTGTTTATATAATAGGGTTCACTCGATTTTGAAACTTTGAATCATTTTGCATAGGCTAACATAGTCTATCAGTCCAGATGATTATTTCCCTAAATATCTTTCCAAGTTATCCGGAAGGTTTTTTAGCTATTCTACAAATCTGGATATTTATATCGAATATCTCATGTATTTAATTAATAATTAAAATATTAACGTTTAATATCATTTATTCTTATTTTACATCATATTATTCATATCGCGTAGTTTTATTATTTAATTTCTCTGATATTCTCTGTTTTCATTGAAGTGGATAATTAAAATATGTGCTATTATTTTACAAAATAAATATATATTTTTGTCATTATATATATGAAATATATGTATGTTTCGGAAGTACCGTTGTATACGCTTAAAGTCCCCGTAACTCTTGGATAGCGTCAGTCAATTATAAAATATTCAAACTTTAAACAATTGAATTCAGAGAATAATATGCCTTTTGTACATAAATAGTTTTAGTAACACACAAATTTTGATAATTATTGAAATGGTAAGCTAATTTAATATTATTTATATTGCTTTGTAGAATGTATTAATATACTGTGCGAGTTAAGTTTACTACTGTGACATACAGATTTACAATGTATATTACATTGAACCTCAAATTAAAATATTAAAAATTTAAAGTAAATATTAGATTAGGAAGTGAAGTATTATCATATTTTATTATATAATATAGTAAAGCAATATTCCATCCACTTTAATTAATATATTTCGGCTTTTAGGAAATCTGCTGAAATAAGATTTTTTGAGACTATTCCACTCATGTGCGTTTGCTATGAACATATATAAGTAAATACACTCAATATTTTTCAGTTTCCTCCGACAAATATTTTTTCGATTTTTAGCAAAAATGCCTCTTAGTTTCGGTTATATCTCAGCAAGTTTTAGGACTCAGTCAAATCCAAATGAAATTTATGTTGTTAGTATATATTGCCATCTTTAATTAAATAATGGCGATAAACCGATTACCAATCCAAAATTCAGAGTTTCGGAAAATGGAATCTTAAAAAAGAGCAAGTTCCCAATCTTCCAGATAATCTGGATAACTTGTGTATATATGTTGAGTATTCTACTCAATAAGAATCCCATACGCCGCTGATAGAATACAAGAGATAATAATAATACACTTTTACACTATTTTAGCTATATTCAAATATTACGAGGTTGAAGAACTGCGAATTGCCAGTAATATATGAAACTACATATAAGTACAAGAACAATGCAAGCCTCTTCTGTTTTAGATTTAGCTTATATTTTAAAGCTTAAAAAGTGAAATTTAGTAAATTTCGCAATATGCGATATGGAGGTGGAGAATATATTAAAATTGCAATTACTACATATAATACATAAATATAAATTATTTTATCATAAAATCAAAAATTCACAACTTTCATTTGAGTGAACCCTATTATTTGTTTATTATTAAATTTTGATCTCAGTCAGAACCTTCAATTTCTTTGATATGATTATCAATATCATTTCTGAGTTGTTCTGTTTCTGTAATTTCAATATTTTTGTTTAAATCGCTTCTACGCTTGCACATAACAACACCGACGATGACTGCGATAATAACAGCAGCACCTACTGATACACAAACTATGATGATTGTTGTCATATTGTTATTCTTTTTCTGATCAGGGATTACGCATTGGGTTCCTTTGCTCACCATATTATCTGGGCATTTATCAATGCATTGAATATGTGTGATTTCGTCAATGTAGTGTGAGGTGCATCCTAGCATGCATGTACGTTCGATATTGTATATATCGTATTGGTAGTAAAAGCAGTTATCGACACATACTGAGTTATTAATGAACATTGGGGTGCATTGGCTGACGCATTGGTCAGCCTTTTGGTATTTATAAACTTCTTCTTGTGAGCATTTATCGAATGGGATGCATTCTCTGATTCCGCTTGCTTCTTCTTCGACATACAAGCAAGAATTGCTGCATTTTCCGTTATTTTTATCGTTTCTCATTGGGTAGCAGTTGCTGACACATGCTTCTCCGTTATTGTATGATCCGGCTGGGCATTTGCTCAGGCACTGTTTATCGTTCGCTGGGTCCTTCGCGAATCCTGCTGGGCATTTTTCCGAGCACTCTCCCGTTTCTGGTGTCCACATTATCTCGCACTTATCCGCGCATATCTTTTTGTCTTCTTTTTCGCTCCAATAGGTGCATTTTTCCTCACAAATTGTCTAATTGTAGTATTCGCATTTATTTGCGCATTATTTCGTTTTTCTGGTGTAAAATTGCGCGCATTATTCGCACTGCCTCGTTTTAGCGTTTTGGCCGAACAATTCTGGGCAGTTTTCGGTGCAAACGGTCGAAAAGTTGTTAAAATTCGGGGGACAGGCCGTTTTTGCGCTGTTTGTGAAGGAAACGGACGTTTCTGGGCGGGAAATGGAGCAGTTTTCGTAAATTTTAACGTTTTCGCAGGTGAGCACGCACGAGGAGCCCTGGAGTGCGAAATTTGGTGGGCAGGATGCTACACACAGGGTGGATGTGGAGTTTACTAAGAGATAAGTGTTTTCGGGGCAAGTTGTTGGTTCAACGCAAGAGTCTGATTGAATGGTGTAGCCGTCGGGGCAAACGGAGACGAAGCCGAAGCCGAGTGTGAGGAATTTGGCAGGTTTATATTGGACGCACGTGTTGAAATCGGTTGCGAATGTGTTTTCTGGGCAAACGGTGCAAATGTTGTCCTATAGAATAGTATTGAGATGTACTGGGCAGTCCTCGTAGCACTAGTTTACGTATTGAACGAAGCCCTGCAAACATATATCAGTGCATATCCCGTTGAAATTCAGATTGTCGCACCTGTTCACGCACTTCTTTTATATTGGGTCATAGGCCTTGTCGTAGCAGTAAATCGGGTCCAGCTCTGAGCTGAAGAATACCATGACGAGACCCGTTTAAAAGTAAATTCGCGAGAATACAGAGGTTTCGTCGAACGTTTCCTTGTTGTTAATATCCAGATCTATGTAGTGGGATCTGTCCGTGTCGTAATAATTAGAGTACATGATAGAAGCCGGGAATGCGTTCAGGCTCAGATCTGTTGCTTCTTGGTTCTAGTTCAAGTACGTTTGCATGAAGAAGGACTCATTGTGCTTCATGAAACCCCACACTGCACTCTACTTCAAAGAAATGGTAGTTTCAGGAATATCTAGAGCTAATTCATCAAAATTGGTTAGTAACAATTCAGTTAATATTTGCTCTCCATTTTAAATAAACTTCAACGACGAAGAACAAGTTAAAGCTTCAAAACCGCTGAAAGTGAAACCAACAAACTTTGAAAGGAACAGTTGAGGGGCATTTACTGAATTAATGTTTATTTAACCGGTTATTTGCACATTCGTTAGCTTTCCATTCACGCTATTAAAAAGTGATACATACACTTAATCACACTAATCCACGTTTAAAGTAGCGTTCACTGCAAAAATCACATTTTACAGTGAACCAGAAGGAACTGAAACAAGCTGGTACTAACAGACCCTTGAAATGTTTGATACCAAATGAAGATCAATTACATTTATAACATTTTTGAATAAATTGAAATCCATGTCCTATTATATTTCGCACTGAGCTAAGCCAGCCCATACCTGCGTTTTAAGCATTGCTTCGCAATCGAATAAGTTAAGTACAATCACAATATTTAGCATATATGAAGTGGGACACTATTAAAATGCAATTAATTTCATAAATAATACTAATTTAATCATATTTCATGTAAAATATAACAAATATTATCTCATTTACAGGATTAAACAAAAGAATATTCTTTTCTACAGTACTGTATATGAGCTGATTGCTATAATACGTGATAACATAAAATAATAAGACTCTCATCCATACATCATGAGTAGGGCGGTGATTACTGCCAATGCGCTGATACCGCACAATATGAGGATACCGTCTCTTTGATCTTTAAGAACGCTTTTGTCGTTAACCCAAATATCAAATTACAGTTGGTTTGTTTGTTCAAAACTTACAAGTAGTTTAGCGACTGAACCACTTTTTATCTTCTGAGTCAACGGGAACTGGAATATATTTACGTTTCCGCGTTCGCCCTTGAATATTTAATTTTAAAGTTCAAGTGTGAGATTTCCGACATTTAGAGTGAGTGAGATAATAGCATTATTTGGAATGTGGCAATATTCATACTTGGGCACCTTAGACTTAATGGATAAAACGTTGTTGTCAATGTTCGTCTCAATATTTTCTAAACATGTTAGCAAGGATGAAATGAAAGTAATCATTTGAAGTGAGGCGATTGCAATTTATAAACAAGAGTATGTTATCAAAATAAACAATAATTATAAAAATTTTGAAAATAATAAAAATTTGACTCTACCGCGACTTGAACGCGGGACCGCTTGTACGTCAAACAAACGTGCTAACCAACTACACCATAGAGTCTCAATACTTAATGCACCTAATTTTGTATTTGCCTAAAATAATATATTTTCATTTATAAAAATAAAGGTTTAGAACAGGATACTGATCCAGTTTAAACGAAAGTTAAGTGAGTGGGACTTATATCATACGACTTACTACATTACCTCACTTTCAAGGGGGTAGCCTAAAAAAAATATAATATTGTATTTGAAGGGTTTATAGTCAAAAAATGAGGTTAAAACACATGATATTTGGCACTTGCAATGAATTACATGTCCAACCACCTTGCAAGCGAGTTGACCTACCCCCTTATAAGCGAAAATACAACCTTCTGAGTGTAGTACTTGCACATATTATGCTTGTACCTAAGTCTAACCTAAGTCGTTGGTTGCTTTGGTCATGCGTTTAATATTGCTTGAACTATTTAATTTTGACTATTTGAAAGTTAGAAACATAATTTATAATTTTCTAAGTATATATGATATCTTTTGTATTTATCCAACATTCAATTGAGAATTAATCAACTACGGTCAAATTTTATATTATTTTAGTCAAATATTATACATAACAGCTATTTAGCAATTATTAATATATATTATGATATTTTTGTTAATTCTAGATCAAATATAGATTTTAACACGCAGGTCAATCAACACTCCACATAATGTTCACCTCATCTGAGTCTCAAAAGCAGAAAAATGAGCGAATTTTAGCAGCTGTCGTTTCTTCACCACACTATGTGCCACCACACAGACGTCTTGATTCGCTCAGAACTTTGTATAAAATTGGTTCAGGACCTTCATCTTCTCACACAATGGGACCCAAGAAAGCCGCTTAACTGTTCAAAGTCGAGCTAGAATAATTAAAATGTGAGAAAGTCAAAATAGAAGTCACTCTCTACGGCTCCTTAGCTCAAACAGGTTCGGGTCATAGAACAGATTACGCTATTCTACAGGTTCTGGGTACAGAAAATGTTGAATTGATCTGGGAAATGGAAAGACGTTTGTTGTTCCACACCAATGGATTACTATTCAAGGCTATTGACAAGAGCAACAAATAAGTTATTCTTGAAAAAGTTTACTACTCAATTGGAGGAGGTATATTAGAATATGGACAACCAGCAGACACGAAGACGTTGTATCCAACAAATAAAAATTTGCCTACACCAGCTCCAATGGTATACGACTAGCCAGCTCTTTATGCGCCATGCAACAACTTCCACGATCACGTGGAGTACTGCCTTAAGAACCACATGATGCTTGATAAAATGGTTTACATTTTCGAAAATAGACCAATTCTCAAAAAATTAGGTGTACCAGAAAATTTACATGAATCATTCTTCAAAGCTGACTGTCCCAATAAAAAAGGCATTTCGGAAAACTTAATTTAAACACACTTACTATCTTGCTGGAAAACTATGAAATCTTGTGTTGAAGATGGTTTAAATAAAACTCACCTAATAGAAACAAGTTAAGAGTTAGAATATCCACGTACTGCAGCTAAGCTGTATTAAAAAGCCTTGAAACTAAAACCAAGTGCTAGAAAGGACGCTTTACTTATTTAATCTTTTGCTTTAGCTGTATCCGAATAAAATGGATCAGCCACTCATGATGTGGTAACTTCACCAACTTGTGGAGCTTGCGGTGTTCTTCCAGGAATTTTGTATTTCTATTATAACAAGTTAAACCCAGCTTTGAAAGAATTTAAAAATGGTGCCTGGGCCGATTAACTGATGGTTTCAGCTCTTGCAGTAGGTGGTGTTATAGGTAATGTTTGTAGAGCTAATGCGTCTATATCTGGTGCAGAAGCAGGTTGTTAAGCTGAAGTAGGTGTTGCTGAGGCTATGGCAGCTGCTGCAGCTACTTATATTGAAATGAAAGCTTTTCGAATTGACGGAGAGAAATATAGTTTAAGAGAGGCTCTATAAAATATAGAATGGGCAGCTCGTAATAGTCTTAAAAATAAATTAGGACTTACATGTGATCCTATCAAGGGTCTTGTTATAGACCCTTGCATTTAAAGAAACGGTTCATCTGCCTTAACTGCACACGCTTCAGCTTAAGTAGCATTAGCTGGGGTATTTGATCATTTGACGAGTTTTGACAGTGTGGTCAAAACTATGATGGATACTGGTAAGGATATGCTCGAAGAGTATAGAGAAACCGGTAAAGGGGGTCTTGCAATTAATTATACCCTTGATGCTGACGCAGGCAGAGATTTAGATTATGTAAAAAGCGAAGCATATAATCAGTTTGGTAATGATGATATTGAGGATATGTGAAATGTTATTTATAAGATATTTTTATTAAGTAATAATAATTATAATATTTAACACTTCAAATGACGACAGTGTATGATGTTGTTTTTGGCATCATATAGCAAGAAGAATTGAAACATTTTTTCTAGTTATAGCCTCTGTTTTAGGAATCAAAGGACACAATACACAATATTTTGCAGTAGAATTAGTTGAGCGATAGGTATTTGGAGTTTCAGATAAATCTGCATTATTTGATAGAGAATTTGTTTTTGTATATAGTGGCTAACGTTGTAAATAAGTCCAGCACTTAGGCTAAAATCACAGAGTCCTACGTGCTGTTGCACAAGTCTTACGCTGAAATTTTAGCAAGCACATCCGAATCCAAGAACGTATCTCTTGCGAGTATTTCAGAGTCTGAATCAATTCCAACTGTGCGCAAGGTGGTAACTAAGAATTTAACACAGAATAACGCGACAATCGAAGATTTTCTCAAGTTCGATAACGTGAACATAATAATAAAGTCTCATTCCCTCCAGGAGTGCCTGAAGAAGTTCATTGTTTTCGATTTATCTAAAATTCTGAAGCAGCTGATCGTGAAAATTAAAAATAACCTCTTCGCCGGGTTTATTTACCACCATCGTCTTTACGTTCTTGAAAACGCTGGAGTGGAACTGTACAACGAGCAAACGGGTACTGTGAGTTATTTCGTTCCAACCGGTGGAATAACACTTCCAGGCTCACCAAATCAAATGCAATTCCAAATTGCACCGTAAATCGTTCATATAATTCATCTTTTGGATGCCACATTTTGGAGCCAAGAAAAGGAAGTGGTGATTTAATTCACAGAAAACAAGAACAAGGTCGAAGCTAATTTACTATTCGTTAATTATGTTGAGTTGGATAAAATAGTCGAGAAGCACAAGAAGCATTATGCGGAAACATCATAAGTGAATCCAGTTGGAGACGAGGTGCATGTGAAAATTATTCCAATCATGTTCCAGTGCATGTAAATGCACCAGCCAATAGTTACAGTCTCCATAAATGATAATTAACCGCAAATGTTGCAAAACTACTGTGCGGACACGAATACGTGCACCATGAGCAAAAAAGTTGAGCTTGAAGATCACTTCACCACCGGTCCTGTTTTGGTGTTCACTTTCAGTGCGCCCTATTCGAGTCGGAAGCTTCCGATAGACTACGTGTTCGAGCCACCGAAATCGTGTGTGTAGTGTGCATTTAACGCGCATTACAGCAAAACGCAGTTGTATTCCCAACAACCTGCGTATTAGTTCGAGCTCAACAACAGGTCCGATTTCGAGCTGTTAGCAGCTAAATAATTATAACCTGTGTAGTTTTTGAATTAGTTGCGTTTGGATTTGTCAGATTTGGACCAGGATATGCAGCAGGTGATTTACGTTAACTTTAAGTTCGGGCAGGTTGGGTGGTCGTTTGAGCGCTCCGACGACACCTTCGCCGAGTTCTCGGTCATTTATCACGAGTACCAGCAGCAGTAGCAGCCCGTTCTGCTGCACCCGGTCTCAGCCAGTTCGTCCATAATGCTCTTGAAGCACCGCACGTTCATTTACTCGTTCAAGTAGCGCGGCCTGATTAACGTTCACGAGCAAGCGTTACAGTTCATGGTTGACCGGAATAGTCAGTCGTTGTTTATGTACAGTTTAATACAGAATAAAATAGTCTCGAATTCAACACAGATAAATTTGAAGTGGAAGCCGTGCAAACCGCTTAAAGCGCTTTTCATAGTCAGAAACGAGTCACAATTCATCATAATTCAAGTGAAGAACAAAATTGAAGAGGAATCGCCGTTCGAATCCGTTGTTCAGGCCGTTTTCTAGAACGGGAAAGCACAAATGTGCTTCAACTGCGGCCTATTCACGTGCACCTGTTTGAATAAAAGTGAACTAAATATAAACCTGGACTGCATGAGCAACACAGTGAGCTTGAACGAAACGGTCATATTCGAGCGCGTAAAAGGAACACACACGTTCCAAGAAAGAATCCGCATCGTAGAACAACCAGGATCCGAAAGCCAAATCCTATTCAACGGGCAAATAATCGGAAAATTCATCATGAGGCAAGACGAATACCAATTCCAAATTCAAAAAGAAGAAGTCGCCGATTTAGTTTGCTGGGGACTCGGCGTATGAAGAAAATGTTAACGCGATTAAAATGAATGATGCAAAAACAACTTACATCTATAAAAGTGATCGAATTACATATTAAAAACTGTTAATTACCTTAATAATGTCTCGTTGTAATTTTATTGATTATCTATGCGTTTTAACGATAGATCAATTGTTCATATTAGTTCGTATCATAATTGATCGAGTTACGTTTTTCAAAAATTGTTACTAAAATTGTATTTTTGATGATTTGAATATAAGCGTTCCACTTCTTAATAATGATATCATTAATATTTGTTTTATAAAATACTTATAAAGATTTGAACGCCACATATTTTAAAGCCGATCATATGTATTAGATTCGCGCCTTAGAAATTCCTATGCTATGTGATGAACTGGGTTCAATTACTCGTCTTTTGAATGCAACACATGCTGGTTTAGGTTTCATTGACATGAACGATTCTTCTGAGTTAGTCTTTGAATATACAACAGATCCTGATTACATTTTTAATCCTATAGATTTCTTGCGTCCTCATGCGATATTTAACGAGTCCACAGGTTTATTTGATTTTATTTGGGACGCAAGTGTAACTATTTTGGTGTAAGATAAGATTAAAACAGGCAAATGTGGTTGGGAGAAGAACATTATTGTTGCATCAGGTATTTCAGGTATAATTTTGGATACTTGGTACAGTGGTGGGCCCTCGAAATGCTTTTTTGAATTAGGAAGAAGAATGAAGTTTATTATTTGAATCTTACTTATATCACTGCCCGGCTCAATAATGAGTGTGTTCTCCCTCCTCATCAATACACTCATTAACTCTATTTACTATTGATTTGTAAAGTGCTTCAATCACATCAAGGCCTGGTTGAGCCTTGGATAGCTGTGCTACAATAATTAACGTATATAACTCTGTATATACTTCAATAATAAGTTTCAACTTTACCTAACGTTGTATAATTTAACAATCAAGAAAATTGATTTCTCATTATGAAATGGAAGTGGAAGATCATAAGTAAAATAACTGTTGTTTTAGAGTAGCATCAATATATTATTTAATGCTGGGCCCGACTAACCCACTTGATTCCATTCTTCAAGAAACAAAAATGCATTCATTATTTGAATATTGAGAATGAAAGCGACTGTAACTACCTGAATTATAATTCTAATTAAGCGAAGTACCAATACTTCATCTTGAGCTCCCGGTTGAGATTGAAAGAAAAAGTCCTCCATTGTTTTTCGTGATTAAGAAATACCTAAAATCGTTCAGATTGACCCAGTTGAAGATGAACACCGAGGTCCTCTGCAGGTCCAGTGCTTGCGCTACTAGTTATAAATTACATATTGCGTCCGTATACCAATCATTGGATCCTCTTATTCTTTTCTCCAATCAGGCTTAACTACCATATATTTTCGAGATAAAATCTTTCATAAATTAGTTTTGTTGACTAAAACGTAGAAATTACACAGGGACATCTTAAACAAGTGATATAACTAGTTCAGATTGGTACAATATTTTATGAATTCATCCGTTGGACCCAGAAATGAAGAGAATACAAACGCTTCAGAACTGCCTAAGTTTGTTAAGTGAATTAGTTGACCTTCCCTAAACATCTTCTACCGCGTTTATTTTTGTCATTGCCGTCCTTTTATTGCATGTGGTAATTTCTATTTTTCCTTTTTGGAATATTAAATACCGACTTTGAATAGTCGATTATGGTCTAATACGATCGAAATCATATTTTTGGCCCTCTTGTGTTAATGAGTAGTTCATGAATAATCTCCAACTTGAGATTATTTATTGGAATTTGTCATCCGCATTAGAAGTGGCAAAATATTTTAATATATAATTACTCACATAGTAAACAAGAAAAAGCAATTCCACCTCCCATAACTGTAGCGTGAATATGTTCAATGGTTCTAAGAATAGTTCCACACATATTCAATGTAAGAAATGTGGTATTCTGACAACTTAGAACGTTTTGACGATAAGCACGGAAACCAGTGCCACGATTTCGTTTGGTGGGGCATGCAATCCTTGTAGAATACTTATGGGGTCATATTTAACGGGAAAGAGGTTGGTCGTGATTATTTGTATTATCGTTTGAACAGGTCCGAACCAGCTCCCAGGTATTTGAACGTAAGTGATCCAGTAGACAATCAGTTCATAAAGGAAATGTATGATAAGTATACCAAAGCAGCGTTACAGTACAAAGATAATCTCATATCAAAGTGGAAAAGTGGTGAATTCTTTGAAGAGAACGAACTTAAGGTGATAAATCACTTACAACACTAATACTATTACATGGAAACAAATGAAAGACTTTTCCTGTGGTATGAAGCCAAAACACATATCGTTCCAGGTGACGAATGAGTTCTTGTCAACTTAAAAATTCCATTGTTCCAAATTGTTACATAAACAACAAACAACTACCTACATAAGTAGGCTACATTCCATAAATAAATTATTTCTTAGCTTTCTTTTAACTTATGTATACGCACGAATATAATATTTAAAAAATGAAACCCACTCCTAATGTCGTTTACCAAATCAAAAGTTTCAAGTTTGTTAACGCCAATACCGCTTCCGAATACTAGACCTCTCATATTTAATTCAGTAATATATTCTCCTCAGCTCCAGCCTTTGAATATAGGTATTGCAGATTTTGACTTCGATGCGTGCCAATCTGCTACAGCTGATTTGAGCACGATTAAAGCACTGGATAATATTTGGCACTGTGTGGAAAATATGGGGGATGGTACTTTTAAACTAAAAAATTGCTACATTCAGGCCTTAGAGTACTTAGTCCCATTTGACGGAACAGTAATGTTCGTTTACTAAAATGGAATCGTTTTTAGAAATAGAAAGAGCAGTTTCTCAGACTTTCTGGGTGAGAAAGACATTATTGATATTTAAGAACAGTTCGACCACATGTTTGAAATTGGCAACTACAAAAAATCAGCGATTTTATTCTCAAACGAATGCAATCTGATTAAAAATATTCAAAAATCAACTCACTGGCTTCAAATGGACAAGGTTGGATTCCAAATTCTATTTATAGATAACAAACTACAAATATTCGGGAAAGAAATCAACACTGGACAAATAAAGTACGAAGACGCTTAATTTATGACCAAAATAGACGAATACTACTATTTCTACTCATAGAATATTTGCTATAAAACAGATGAAAGCTTCTTCATCATTGAACAGAAAGACATTTAGTTTCCATTTTATGTTAGGTAGAAGTACTCAAACTTCGAAAAGTTCGATAACGATTATCCCTAGTGGTTCGTTAGCTGTGAATGCAACGGTAGACATTTCTCAAATGTTTACGATATGTTGTACGAATTCAAACCGTTTCAGGCCATACAGCTTACTGCTATTCCAGACTACCCCATCGACCAAAAATAAAACCACAAAGTGACATCTGTAGCAGGTCAGCTTTTCGTTACAAACGGCCGCGATATCTTTGTGTACAATTTGAATGCTAATTCATTTAAAATTGTAAATATATGTGAAGACTGCATCATGTTAAGGCTACATACCATAAATGGACAAATCCTAGTTCGAGACAATTAAAATAGAAAACTATACACTCTTGGTCTGAACCACGAGTTTATAAAAATTGAAGATAACTTCAAAAATACCGATTTAATTTTGGCTAACAGCAACTATTTACTTAATTATAGCGACAAATTTTGTATTACTTATAATGTTAATCAAACACTAACACACATAAAATCAACAATTCGTCCTATTGGTGAAGACATAAAGCGTATTAATTATATTTTGAATAACGGAGAGTGGGACGTAACTGATTAAACTCTCTTCAAAATTTTAGATATAGAAAAAGAGTAAATTCAAGCCAGCTATCAGTAATTTGAATATCCTGAAATTCCATAAACGATAGAACAAATTGTTAAAGATAATCATCTAAATTTATCTTTTGTGTAATATTGTTATTTCGTTCTGTCTAAGCAGCTTCGATTTGCTAAACACCTTCATTCTGGAATAGTATAGTTGATGGTGATCACTTAACAATAAGACCATCTTTAGTACTTAGTTGAATATTGCGATGTAAAACTACAATATAATGATTTCGTGAAAATTTTTTAATACAATGATATTGATAAATTCTTGAAAATTGTGGAAGCTTCAGTTGAAAATGCAAATTGTATATTTGAAACGATAGAAGATGATGAGTCTGAATTAAAAATAATACAAAATACTTAATTAAATCGCTTTTATATCTGTTTCTGCATCTAAATTCACAAAAATTCTACGCAAATTCAGTAACATTTAAAGTAGTGCTCATAAGTGGATGTTGATCTTTTTATGAATTAAGCCATAAAATTCAACAATGTAGAAATAGTTAATATATTGAAAGAAAACGCAACCGCTATCAGCTCTCATAATATTCTCAATTTTTCACCAGAAGTTGCTTCTGCATTATCTTTCAATAATGATTAAAAAGTTGTAAAAGACATGGGAATACAATAATATTTTTCAGTTATTCCAGATCTTAATATTGTTCCTTAAGCTGATGTGTTTCTTTGTGATTACATTACATTGACATAGAAAAACATACAATGTAATCTAGCCACATTACCATCTTTGATTTATATCAAAGAAAAACTTAAAACCTAAGCGTTTAATCGGAAAGTAAAACTTCCAGCTCATTTGAAAAAAGAACAGTTGAAATATAAAAATTCAACAGTTGAGATTGAAGAGAAATAAATGCCAGGTGGTTTATATAACGATGATAACTCAGCTTATGAGGAAGATTACGATAGTTTTAATGATTACTATTATGATAATGACGACTACCACGATGATGATTATGATGACGATTCAGATGGTGATAATGATGACGGAGATTATAATGACTATGACATGCATGATGATCCTTGGCATGATGATCATTGGGATTACGATGGAGATGGAGATGAAGACGATGACGATTACTTCTGAGGTTATCTTATATGTTATTTATATGTTATCTTATATATGTTATCTTTCTAATATTGTTTTATTAAGTAACTCATAGACTTAAGTTCACATAGTTTTCATTTTAGGTATTATATTTATATTTGACATTATTATCAAAAGATCTTTCTTGGTTAGCACTTCCACGTGACGCCTTATGTTTAACAAAAATTATATATTACGTTATTGTTTCAAAAATCTCATTTAGTAATATTTTATTAAAACATTCACTATTCAATTTTGCAGATTCTCTGCGCGAATTCTCGGATTCCTTCGTGGTCTTCGAATCCGATTTCAGTGTATCCTGCATTGTAGAATTCAGCCAGTTGTGTTATCTCATCATTTTGTACTTCAATTTCTTTGTTCTCTGTTTTAACACCAACTAATATTATTTTAACGATTTCTCCTTCATCAATTTTACTTTAAATGCTCTCGAGATATCTTTTTGTTCCTTAAAAATATTATTGATAGTTCAAACTGAAGAGAACTAAAGCAAATTGAACGTTTTTCAAATATTATTGAGTAAAGAACTCCAAAAACTTGAAACCAGAACAGCCGCACTCAAACAGATTTATTTTTGTTCCGTTCAGAACCGTGTGTCCAATATCCACACCTATGGTGGGCTCGTAAGGCGTGTGTGGGATGTTACAGATTTAGCGCAGAACGTAGGTCTTACCGGTCTGTTGGGACCCGTAGAGGACGCATTTTATCTGTTTCATTATTGTGGAGTGGAAAGTATATTATATGTGTAGATTCAAAGCAATGAGAATAAAGCTGAGTTGGTTTAAAGTTAGACTAAATATATATATATCACTAGTTATATATCTATTTGTCATCTTATTTGTCAAATAATTATTATTTTAAATGTTGTCAAAATACTACTCATATCATAACATCGACTAAACGTGTTTTCGTTGCTCACATTTATCGTTTACTTTTCAAGTTGACCAGGTACATGATTAGGTTTCGCTTGAAGTACGAGCGGTTTCCGGTCTTCTCAAGGAACTGGTCCACGATCTGGGACGGCTTCGCGTTTGGCATCTGGTGCAGCATGTCTCTCAGGAGCGCCTTGTCTTCGAAGCCGATGTTTTCCTGGAACATGAAGCGCGAGAACGATTTCTTGTAGTACTCCTTCAGCTGCACCGGCGTCTTGGCTGGGATCAAGTCTGCGAGCTTGGCCCAGAAGTTGGAGTACCTGCTACTTGCGAGATATTCGTTGAGCCGCTCGCACAGCTCTTTGTTCGTGGCGGGCTGAAAGTGGACTTTGCTGGCGTTCAGCATCTTTATAACAGACGCAGCGAAGAGGTTCTGGAACGCGAGCTGCTGCTGGGACTGCGTTCGTTGCGGGCCCATGTTCAATTTATGTTTATCTTCCGCGCACTATGAGATTTATTTCACCTCCGGTACGAGGAGGCTTTTGTTTTCTGCCTTCCACTCGCTGGTATCGTCTTCGATTTTGACTATAACTTCTTGGCTCATTGTAGCAGATTGGTTAAGTTGGATTGTGAAGTGGCTAAGTGTAAACCTAGTGAAAGTCTAAACTAACATGTTCGCTTCAACGCACTGCGATATAGCAATACTTTTGAACAAGTCAAAGTAGAGCTTGTCTGGAAGAGCGAGAACTCGGAGCAATAAAGCTGAAACGTTGTTAGCTCCTATTTTGAAGATTTAATTCCGATTTTGATCGGCCACTAACTCACGTGCTAATGCGCTGATCAGCTGATCGGTGGTTATGCTGTGTTCCATCTGGTGATGTGGTGTGAATTCGAATACGTGTTTGTAATAATGTCTGGGAAAATACTACAGTTTGGATCCTATACGCTATGACTTTATTAAATTGTGATTGATAGGAAGAGATATTGTGAAACTTCACAATACGTTATAATATCACGAATTATAAAATGTCTTCAATTCTTTTCATTTTAGTTTTAAATTATTATTCACAATGGAGTGCATGTTCAATGTAAAGACGAATTTTATTAGAACCGAAAATTGTTGATAGATTTAAATTATGCAAATATGCATCTGATTTGAATTTAATTATATTTGAAATATGATTAATACGAGTCATAGATATTATAAATAACAAGCACACATGTTTTCATTTTTGTATATAAATATTTATTTATAACATTAGGTACACTAACTTTCAGTGGTACACAATCAATAGTTCTACAAATTTGCTTTATGATGTCTTCTAGTGTTATACTCTGTAGAAGTTCCACTATATTTATCTTGTGATTAGTCTAACAGTACTGATAAAATGTGATAATATTAGTACATGTCTTGATTTTGAACATATTTAAAATATGCGATACACAAAAATTATATAAGAGATTTGTTGAAAATTGCAATTCACAAATGTTAGTATATTGATTAATATAGTCGTTTGTATCTCGTACAGATTCACTCGTTGCTGTAACTACCTAAATAATGGTACTGGATATTCTGAATTATCACAAAACAAGTAAAAATCATAAATTAATGGTTTAGGCTTAGAACCATTAAAAATCTAGACAAATTCTTGTTAAGAGTCGTAAGTTGAAAGAATTCAAAATCAATAAGATATTTTTAATAATAAATCCTTAGCGTTACCTAATAATAGTACGGTTGTATGCAATATTTAACAAATTTAACTAAATAATACATATTATACTAAATAAACTCAGTCTGAGGCCGAAAGTAACGCGAACTATCTACTTTGTATTCTTTAAAACGGTTTCTCCTCTTCTTTCGGTTCCATTTGGATCATTTATTTACTTTCCGCGTTCATTTTCTTAAGATTTTAAACTATTTCGGATGCTTGAGATTGTAAAGTGTTCACCTTCTCGTGCATTTATTGGAGCTCTCTCAGGGATAACTGACCACTGAATAGAAGGTTCTGAATGAGCTTTATGGACATGAAGGAGAAATCGGCTGAATTCTCCTCTTCGTTACAGTGAGCATCAATAAGGAGGTGTAAGTCGAGCTCGGGCTCTATAACTTACTGCTCTTATGGTTACTCCTGCATAGATTCATCAATACTACAATTTTGAGATTTAACCAGCTATAACTTAGGCAAATGATAATTAGCTGCATATGAAACAGACTAATACGATGCTTTGCGATATGGCTACGCTGTTATTAACTGCTTACTTTTAATTCCAAGTATTTTCATTTTAAGTGAAGTGGAATTAGATCGTATTCGTGAAATTTATTAGTAAAATCATAAATTTTTGATATATAGAATTTGTATAAATCAAATTGTTTAGTTTTATTAAATGATTAATAAATTAGTTAATGTCGTTATTGCTTTGTATATGACATATCCTTATGTATTCCGAGATATATGTAGATTACAATGTAAGTAATTTTTTTTAATAACATGACTCACTCAACAGCAACAATCCAACAATACATCTAAACGCGAGTTATTTTACTATAGGCAAGTAAAAATAATATATATTTTAATAATTCTTGTATATTCTCGTGGTTAGTGAATTTCCAGTTTATTAAAATGGTTTTCATCTTTTTTCCAATCTAAGTGATTCTGCTTCCTCATTTATGTAACAGCTTTAATGTATTTACTATGTGTGATTTAACATCTTTTTTAATATCAAGTAACTATTTTACTATATTCTATGGCAATGTGAACATATATACATAATATTAATAATATTACGTATATGTGTAGCGGTTTAATTAGTTTTTTACTATGATTTTTAAGAGACATTTTAGATCTTTTTTGTAGAAAGTTAGTTTTTACATTAGTTGAATATTTAAAATCAGATTTTGTTTTATCTTATTGTGTTTTTAATATTTAAATATTCCTTTAAAATATTTTGAGCTTTTGTTTTTGGATAAAGTTATATTGCTCTTTTTAATAGCAAGTTCATTTTAATTCATATTTCAGTATTATATATTTTCTTTTTGTCATTTATTTATTTTGATTATGATTTAATATGTGTTTTTTATACTTTACATTATTGTAGGATCCTTGGTTTAATTGTAATAATTATAACTTTAATGTTAAAACTTTAAAGCTATCTCGTATCTCAGGTTGATCTCATTATCATATAATTTTAATACAAATTACTTAAATATATAAAAATAAATATATTTAAGTATAGTTATTTTCCACTTCATAATATGTTTAATGTTGACCAATTGTTTGATCATTTACCTTAAGACGTCCCAGCACCTCCACCATTCACTGTTGGAGACATAACTTTGGAAAATCCAGGTAGATTTATGACTGCACATGAAGTGAAGCAAGCAAGTAGAAATTAGACTATTTGCGATTTGGGCTTAATTGAGACTGAGTTAGACCTTGAACGTGCGTCAAATGCAATTAATCACATAATGCATTTGTATCCATTCCTTTCATATGGTGTTAAATTTGACCAGGAGAAGAAGTGGATGCGTTATGTCCCACAACCTGTATAAACGTATAATCTGCGTTTAGATGAATAAAAATTAACATCTTTCGAAGATATTGGTAACCACATCGCATGTGCTTCACTCGTACTGAATTCTCAGAAGTTATCTCACTGGTCTCTGCACCAGGTTCAAATTCCTCAGGTTCCAAAGGTTAAATTAGCTCTCTCAATTAAAATCTACCACTCTTTGATCGATGGAGCTTCGGTTATGACAATCCTCAAAAAGTTCAATGAACTTTACTCCTCAGCTTCAATTTCAAGTACGCCCAAGCCACTCCAACTAACAAATTACAGGTCAGTTATGTCATGCGATCCATCATGTGCCCCGAATAACAACCCCCTATCGAGAAGGGCCATGAACTTCTCCAAAATGACCGGTCAGTTCAAAGAAGAGAATCAATTTGGTTCAAAACTTAAGTTTTTAGATTAAATTGGGCTTAATTGCAACTATTACAAAGAAGAGGACATCTGCAGAGTAAAGGGTGTCCAATATTCATTCTCTTTGTACGCGGTTTACATCACACAACTCGTTGGGTACATGTTCTTCAACAAGGACATAAAAGAAAACGAAGAATTCACAGGAATGGCCGTTGATCTTCGCAGAAACGTAGATTTCCTCAAAAGAGGACGTTATCCTGAGTTAGATCTTGACGTAATTCTTGGACAAGCCGCAGCACCAATCCCATTGATCGCCAAAGCCAACTCGAAAACTACCACACAGGAAATAGCTTTACAATTCCAAAAACAATTTGAAGCTTACAAATTAACAGACGAAGCAGCATTCTAACAAATCGCTCAAAACGAAATTGGACCAGCAGTCTTCAAACTTAACTTAGATGGCTCTCTTTTGTGTTCTAACGTTGGTAAAATGGACCTTGGTGAGGGACCACTTTAACAAATGATCGGCTTCAGTTCAGCTTATCACGTTTGGGATAGACCAATTTGCTATCCAGCTAACGCATTCCACAGAGGCTAATATGGTATCTTTGTGTTAGAATGGGACTTTAAGTTATTTGACAAAGAACACTAGAAAATCAACAACGAGATATTCTTAGACATAAATAAAGCAATCATTCAAAAAGGAGCAGAAAATGTCAGTATACAAGACGTTATCCAACTTTATGAGGCCAAATGGCTCAAGTGATCCACATTTGTATCCTTACATGTACGATTTTTATGTACATTTTCTTTGTCCCATCTTAGCTTTTCAACTTTACAAATATGATACTTATCTTATAACAAGAATTATGTTAAAGTGATTTATTAAAATACAATCAATCAACATTTGTAATGTGAGCGAATTTATTCACTAATTCTGCTTTTATATTGTAACTGGTAATTTCATTTTCCACACCAAAATGAACTGTTACGTGTCAAACAAGCCGGTGTAAGAACTACGGTCGAAATTCTTTTCGAATAAATCTGACGATGCTTCTTTGCAGATTTTGATAACTGCTGATGAGTTGAATTTCTTAACGCGCAAGATAGCCTACGATTTGAATCAGAAGTACAAGAATGAGACTCGTTAGGTGCATTTAATAGGTCTTTTAACCGGTGCCTATTATTTCCTCGCTGATTTAACCAAGTACTTAACCTTCAGGTACGCGGTCCACTTTTTGAAAGTAACGTCCTACGACGGTGAGAAGAAGATCGAAACCATTTACCAGAAGAACGCATTAATGCCCTACGAAAAAGAAGACCTCGTTGTTTTCGTGGACGAGCTCATAGATTCGGGCGAGACCATGAACAAGCTTCTTCAGTAGATTCCACACGCGCTCAGTTGCGCCTGTTTAACGAAGAACAAACCGGCCGATTTCTTCGGCTGTGATTTCGTTCCAAAAGCTTGGCTCATTGGATTCGGGCTCGACGACAACGGCGACAAGAGAGGTTGGATTCACTTGTTCTGCAAGAACTATGGAGCAGAAAAGATAAACGAGTTCAGGAGCTAATTGAAGAAACTGTTTGAAACGGACAAAGTTGAGGAGAAGTGAGTTCAAGCTATTTATATCTAATTATGATTAATTATGTATTAGAATATAAATAATAGAATAAATAAAATTAAAAGTTAGAAAAAGAATTTAAAAAGTAAATTAGTTTAAAAAGTACCAATGCTCTGAGGCCTCGAGTGGTGTGTTACCAAGGCAAAATAATTAAAATGCAAATATATTTAGTAACAGATCAGATTTGGGTTGGATGAACTGTGAGTTCATGGTTATTTGTTTATGTGATTATTTAGATAGAATATAATGATATTGAACATGACTCGGTTTATTTAAATGTTACAAAAATGATTATATTTATGTTTTTTTGAATATAAGTATCACATAAATGATTAAAATGGAATGAATAATAATTGAATTCACTACTTTAAAATTTATTAGTCACTAAATATTTTGTTAATTTTCTAAAATTAGGTTTCCATTATTGCAATTTACTTTTCAGTTATTATTTCCTTTAGAAATTTAATCATAAGTGGATCCATCATTGTTATTCCTGGTTTAATTTCTTTTAAGTCTAATAGCTTCTATTTTACTAATGCTATTCTCCTTTAACCTAATTTCAATAATTTAATTTCTTGTGCTGATAATATTCGTTTCTCATTTTCTAAAAGTATTTAGTCAAACTGTTACCTTTGCTATTTTATTTATTAATATTTAAGTTGCAGTTGTTATGGTTTCAATTAATTGAAATAGTTTTACTATATAAATGTCCACTTGTGTCCATATACTGCAAAAAGAATTTCGAATAGTAGATGATTTTCATCTGTCCATTCAAAATTTCTCTTATCAACTTTTTAATCAATTATTAAAACATTTCTATACTAAAGTTTACATTGAACTGATGTTCGATTTTCAAATTAAGTCGCTATACTTTTCCAATTTACTCTTTAGTTATTATTATATGTTTTTACTAATTTAAAAAGCTTTTACTTTTCAAGTTCGGACCACTGCTATTTCTGAGAAGTTTTGTTTAACATTTGAAGTGGTGATTAATTACATTTAATTACTATAACAATAACAAATATAAATAAAATCAGAAATAGAAGTTATATTAATTTTTGTTTACAATTCAATGCAAAGTCCTTTGATAGAAGTAACTGGTTATTGAGTAGATGTTTTTGAGATGTACCAAAAGAGCTGATATCCATTGTTAGTTTCATTTAAATAATTAAAATCGTATGCAATACAAGTAGTGACCGAAAAATTACAGGATTGATTTAAAGTTCCATAATTTATTCATTCGATTGTTTACTTCTAAATATTATTTAATTTGTTTTAGGCTCAATTTAATCATTCCATGTTCATCTTATCAATCATGATAATCACAGTACATATAGGGCTGGTTTTTGTGCGCAAAAGTGCGCATTTTGAAACTAATGTGCGCAAGGAACAAATGTGTATAGGTTTTTCTTATTTGTTCGCAAATTTTTATTTTGTGCGCAGATATTTTGAGATATAGGGAGATTTCAATATTCATACAAATATTTATATTTATAATAATATGTATGTCATTATATTGAAAATATTTTCACTTCAAAATAATATGTAACAACTAAATATCAAGAACTGTACTGATTACAGTAAAATTTGAATAAATATAATGTAACCAACTATTTTAATATATAAACAAGAATAATATGTATTTAACATTAATATTAATTAACTAAGAATAATTTTTGACAAAACATAATAATTTCGTAAAATCACTATCTATAATATACCAAATATTTCAGTCAGTACTACAATGCAACTATAAGTAAACACGATAACTAACAAGAAGTTTTTACTTCAATAATAATTATTTATGATTTAAAAGATTTAATAAAGAGCCACAAACTGTATGAGTGAAAGTTTTGTTGATTTATTTATGCATACACTGTAGTGATACATGCAATAATTTTTGAACAAGTTACTTTATATTTTCACTCCAACATGTATGACTTTTATGTATCTTCGTATGGTTGTAAAGTTAGCATATTTACAATATTTAGTATTACAATAAGTAATACTAACTCGAAATATAGCATTTAATGACAAAACTGAAGGATATTTTTAAGAAATTAAAATTTATGTTCGCATTTTGAAATATATGTGCGCATGCGCACGTATGTACTCTGCGCACACTGTGCGCATCAAAATGTGCGCATTTTTTATTTTTGTACGCATTTTGCGCACAAAAACCAGCCCTAAGTACATAGATAATATAGTAAACACATTTCTCACTATCGTTTACTCCTCAAGTTGACCAGGTACATGATTAGGTTTCGCTTGAAGTACGAACGGTTTCCGGTCTTCTCAAGGAACTGGTCCACGATCTGGGACGGCTTCGCGTTTGGCATCTGGTGCAGCATATATCTCAGAAGCGCCTTGTCTCCGAAGCTGATATTTTCCTGGAACATGAAGCGCGAGAACGACTTCTTGTAGTACTCCTTCAGCTGCACCGGCGTCTTGGCTGGGATCAAGTCTGCGAGCTTGGCCCAGAAGTTGGAGTACCTGCTACTTGCGAGATATTCGTTGAGCCGCTCGCACAGCTCTTTGTTCGTGGCAGGCTGGAAGTGGACTTTGCTGGCGTTCAGCATCTTTATAACAGACGCAGCGAAGAGGTTCTGGAACGCGAGCTGCTGCTGGGACTGCGTTCGTTGTGGGCCCATGTTCAATTTATGTTTCTCTTCCGTGCACTATGATATTTATTTCACCTCCGGTACGAGGAGGCTTTTGCTTTCTGCCTTCCACTCGCTGGTATCGTCTTCGATTTTGACTATAACTTCTTGGCTCATCGTAGCAGATTGGTTAAGTTGGATTGTGAAGTGGCTAAGTGTAAACCTAGTGAAAGTCTAAACTAACATGTTCGCTTCAACGCACTGCGATATAGCAATACTTTTGAACAAGTCAAAGTAGAGCTTGTCTGGAAGAGCGAGAACTCGGAGCAATAAAGCTGAAACGTTGTTAGCTCCTATTTCGAAGATTTAATTCCTATTTTGGTCGGCCACTAACTCACGTGCTAATGCGCTGATCAGCTGATCGGTGGTTATGTTGTGTTCCATCTGGGGATGTGGTGTGAATTCGAATATGTGTTTGTAAAAATGTCTGGGAAAATACTACAGTTTGGATCCTATACGCTATGATTTTATAAAATTGTGATTGATAGGAAGAGATATTGTGAAACTTCACAATACGTTATAATATCACGAATTACAGAATGTCTCCTCAAGAAATAGAATTCTTTTTATTTTAGTTTTAAATTATTATTTGCAATGGAGCATATGTTTAAAGATGAGTTAATTGAACCAAAAAATTGTGATTGATTATGCAAATATGCGTCTGATTTGAATTTAATTATATTTGAAATATGATTAATACGAGTCATAAATATTATAAATAACAAGCACGCGTGTTTTCATATATGTATATAAATATTTATTTATAACATTAGGTACACTAACTTTCAGTGGTACACAATCAATAGTTCTGCAAATTTGCTTTATGATGTCTTCTAGTGTTATACTCTGTAGAAGTTCCACTATATTTATCTTGTGATTAGTCTAACAGTACTGATAAAATGTGATAATATTAATACGTGTCGGGATTTTGAACATATTTAAAATATGCGATACACAATAATTATGTAAGAGATTTGTTGAAAATTGCAATTCACAAATGTTAGTAAATTGATTAATATAGTCGTTTGTATCTCGTACAGATTCACTCGTTGTTGTAACTACCTAAATAATGGTACTGGAGATTCTGAATTATCACAAAACAAGTAAAAATCATAAATTAATGGTTTAGGCTTAGAACCATTAAAAATCTAGACAAATTCTTGTTAGGTTTATTATTTTGTCTAGCATGCGTGTTTTCATTTATGTATAAATTGATATTTATTATACTTTTCAATGACTCACAATCAATAATTCTGAAAATCTGGAGACTTTATGTTTCTGATATATTAATTCCGCTGGATTTAATCTACTGATAAATAATAAGACGATTCCAACTTGGTGAATGTCTGGGATTTTGCGTATTACTGAAATATGCGATTAAAATAAATTATAAGATCTATTGAAAATTCTAAATCACAATTATTATATATTCTCACTTTTGCTACGCATTCTTCGTGTTCACGACGTACATGACCAGGTTTCTCTTGAAGTACTGGTTGCTGCCAGTTTTCTCGATGAATCTATCCGCTACGGCTGCTGGCTTGGCCTCAGGCATCTGCGTCATTATCCCTCTCAGAATATGTTTGTCTTCATGTGTGATGTATTCTTTGTACATGCATTTCTAAAAAGACTTATTGTAATAATCTCTTAGCTGGATGTGTGACTTAGACGGAATCAATAGTTCGAGTTCCTTCCAAAATACGGCACGCTTGTTGTTTGCTATGTATTTATTAATTTTCTCGCATAATTCTTAGTTGGATAGGTTGTGACTTTCCTGTAATACAGAAACAGCGGACTGAGCGAAAAGAGTCTGGAATGCTACATGGCTTTTTGACTCTTTTCTTAGCTCTGATTTGTTGTTACGATATCTTTTTAACACAGTTTTAGTGTCGAGTGACACAATTTCAGAATCTAGTGTAGAAGGAAGCTGTTCAGCATTAATATTTTGCGTATTTGTGTTAATATCTTACAATATTAAAGATTCATTAGAGAAATGTTGCAAAGTTATGCAACAGAACTTACGATACGAGTTGCTAGAATCTAAACACATGAATGACAAATGATGGAATAATCTACGGTATGTAGTGTCTGGTAGCATTAGTATCTTACACAGAATGATATCAGTATCAGCAGCTGGGTTTGTCTTAAGTATGGTAGCTAATTAAGATATCAGCTAGTAATGTGCGCATTACATCTGATGTGGTACAAATATTATAATCAATAAGTCATATTATTCAGTTATAAAATGTAGCTAGATCTAATCAAATACAGTATAATATTAAAAATAGGTAATATTAATAACATAGCAAACAGCAGTTAAGCTTTATAATTAATATTACCACATATGATAATAAATGTACATTGGATGCGATATACCATTTGTGATTTACTGTTTATTAATCTATCATTAAATAATATGACAATACTATAAAGATAAGTAAATATTGAAAAAGTTTATATTAAAATAATTTCGAATCTTATCAAAATAGTTTATAATATACTAGTAAACTATACTTCATTATTATTTATCATATCAAAAATAATATTGTACTATTTAATAATAATTATTACCATGAATCTATCTATACAAGTTAATTATAATACGATGCAGGTAAAAAATAAGATTTATTTGATTAGTTCATTTTTATGTGAATCTACAATTTTAATTCACAGTTCCATTTATGTTAAAAAATATTTTTGTGTTATTATTCACTCTATAGAGCATCCTCCCCACTTAAATCCTTAGCCTCCTACACCAAGTAGGAAGTAATTATTCCATTCTTCATCGTAAATCATTGAGTATCCGCGTTTTGCTTCTTCTGACACATTTTTAACATGTTTGTGTAGTTTAATAACTTACTGTGGTGTTACCTCCTTATACACTTGAAGACCAAAAATTACACTAAGCGCTCTTAGCAGTTATTTTTTGATTTAAATGTCAGTGCTATTAATTAAACGAGTAATAAGTTCGTTATACAACCACATTTTAACTTAGCACTTTCTCATTGCTCTTCCAGTAAAACATGCCTGTTGTTCTTGGATTTGAACTATATTGATAATAGGCTCTTTATCATTTAAATACACTGATTTTAGGAGATCTTAATCCATCATTTCTATCTCTTCTTTATCTTCGGGTTCGAATGCGCTTGCGGTGTAACCTAGTGAACACGTACAACTACCTCCTGCGTAACAATATTGACAGTCATATCTAGTAGTCATCAAGTCAACGTTTCTGTCTAATAAAAGTTGGTACATACCTGAATATGCATCTCTTACATAGTATGAGCCAATCTTCGATTGGACAAGGCCCTTGAGCTTCCTTAGCAAGATGCTCCCACTGGTATCTGCTTGCTGTTATTCCTAATTGGAGGAATTGTGGATCAATCGTCTAGTTTATCTTTGAGTCCAAGGGATCTATAGTGATTGCTTATGATTTAAATAATTAGCTTATTATTTGATATTCTTATCTTTCAAAAAGTAATGTTAGTAGTACTTGATAAGCATCAACACCATAAACATCTGCAAACTAAGCACAGTTTTTACACTCACATTTAACAAATTCTTTTTTCTTAAATAGTTTAATGAATAATTAATAGAGGTCATCGTAATTCGAAATTGCGATCGTGAAGCTTAAGAGCTACATGCAGTTTTTTACCAGAACTTTGTTTGAGAGTTCGTTATTAAGGATCTCGAAGATAATCTACAAATAATATTTGTAATGGGGTTGTCTGTCAAACGCCCACTCTGAACAGATAACCCAAGTAAGACCTTAGAGTGCTGCCGCAGTAAGCTGGTTGTTGAAACTGCACCTCTTCTTATCGCACTTAATAAGTTGCTGGTAAAACTGGAGCGAATTCTTATTTTATTTGCAAAAACCATAAAGAATTGCAGCTTGAATTAAAGTTTCTGTTTTATAATCGTCAACTTTAAAGTCTTTTCCTGATACTAGGAGAGTGAACAACTTATATCTCTCTTCTGGCTAAAATTATTGCATTTTGCCTTGAATCGCCTCGCTTGGTATATTTCCTAGAACATATATCTTTTTCAGTTCATCCATTATTTGATTCGTGTATGAAGACGACTCGAATGTAGAAGACCATCTATACATTGCAACAAGCCCGAGATTAAGCATTTACCTATCAAAGCTCTAAGGAGCTTTTACTAATTGTAACATATAGCATGTTTTATTATCTAAAAAGGGGTTCTTAAAAACATAACTCGCCGTTTGGTAGTTAAGAAGCTTGTACTCTGATTTTATTCCTACTGGTTTAGCTAGCTCGTTTGCACGTTACCAAACGCAATACGGGTGTTTCATGTTTGGATCAACAGAAATAATTTTCTATTCAGACGAAACTAGTTCTGAGGCTAGTATTTTTAATTATTTAACCTGTTCACCATCGTAGACATAAAAGTTTTATTTCATGTTCTGAAGCAATTTTTGATCAACATATTAATCATTATGGTACATCTTCCAATCGAATTCTTAGTATGTACGCAGAATAACAGCTGAAAACGTTTAGCAAATACCCATAGTTGTTTAACTCAATGTGTCAGAATTTTTCTGCAAAAGTGAGTTCTTTTGCTTTTATAAGAAGTTGCAGAACTGATCTGAGTTTGTACCAACTCCATTTGCTTGCTGGTCCAAGCTGGATTCTGAGAGTTGCGTCAGAATTTGGAAGAATTTAGCTTTTGTCATAACTTGTGATAGCTAAGATGTAAGCAGTGGGGTAACGTCGATGCAGTTGTTCAAGAGGAATATAGCTGCTATTTTTGCGCGTATGCGTAAATTTTGCGAGGTTTAATGTGAGTTAATGGGGTAATTCTCCAAACTGAAAAATACGTTCGGCGGTGTGATATAGAGCGGTCCTTATACGGGTACTTGCGCCTGAGCTTAGTTTTGAGCTTAATTTTGCGCCTATACTCCAACAGCCTGAACCTGCACTTGCGCATTCTGGTCGTCGAATCTCTGTAGTTTGTCGGCGAATACGAGTAATTTATCAACTTCGTTCTCTAGCGCGTCCTCGTCCGCAACGCTCTGCTTGTAAAACTCGCACTAATTAATTTGAATGCTGCACACATCCTGAAGTTTGAAATCGTGGGCAACTTAATTCAATTTAAGAGGAATTTTTGAGCCGATTGAAAACATCGGCTCCATTTTCGCGTTGCAGTTCTTCGCGAACGAAAGTTGCGTTTTGTAGTTTTAAAAGATTTGAACCGATTCGGGCAAACAATTTCTGTCAAGGAGCAGTTTTACGAGGGCCTGTGTAATGAGAGAGGCGTTAAGTGATTGTTGTGTTTGGTGCTTGATAACGAACTGAGCGAAGCAGAAAGAGACCGCAGTACCAACTAACTGGTATATGCGCTGCGATTAATACTCAGATAAGTCTTGAGAGTATTAGAACTCAATCAGGGGGAAAATGACTACATTCTAGAAGACAAGGGGGTCCTCGGAGGCGAACTCGGGCTCAAATAACAAAGTCCAGTGCAAATGCTGAGAATCCGGAATCTGGAACTCGTCCGTGATGTACTCGTACAAACGGTCGAAAAGACCACGCATCGCGTCAAAGTTGATCAAACGGTGATCGGGCGAAATCCTGCACTTATTAGATGTTTTAAACTAATCAACCTAGAAAAAGTACTAGTGAATCGTGCAATAGGCATTCTAAAACTAATTCGAAGAAATACGCTAGCCAGAAGCCAGGACCGAAAATTTGTTGCTTATGTAAAACTAAGCCGAAATCTTCAAATACTTCGACATGAAAAACAAAGGAATCGGAAGCCAATTCGAATCATTTGTACGCAAAATCTACGACTTCGTCTGCTTGAAACTCGTATACGTATTATTCAAACTCTCATAACTCAATGCATGCTAGTCCTTAATCGAAAACAAAAATGAAACAGATTACAAACTGATCACAGGATCAGACTGCTGCGTAAGCTCACACAAATCTATGTAGAAATCACCAAACTTTTCACGAGCAGCCTCCTAAGTATACACAAAATTTTAAGCATCAATTATATTATTTGGCTCTTCCATCTTCTACTGACGGAAATTAAATGAATTGATATGCTTTTAATTGATTTCAGATTAATTGACATATATTTTATGTATTTCACATTCTGGAGAAAACACTGGGACAACAGCAAGTGGTAAGGACAATGGTACATCAAAGTGATATATAGCGAAGATTCTCGTTACTTTTTTATCAAAATCAGGTTGGATGGTTAATGATAGTGACATTGAAGTGGTTTAATTTATGAATAGTTTAAATAAATTATAGGTAAGTATTATTTGAAATTCATGATAGAATTCAGTAAAATTTATCATTTTCACTGTAGAAGACCTATAATATTGATATCAGCACCTCTGATTATTATCGTTCCGATATTTTCTTCAATATTGTTATCATCAGTTATAAGTTATTGTTTGGTATCGGTTAATGTTACACTACCATACAAATCATATTGAATCATTTTCCCGACATATTATGTATTATCATTTGTTACTAAGACCACAGTTTTATTGATAAATAAGTCAAATTTTGAGGCTGCGTGTATTTGATTAGCTTGCTTGAACATTAAGATGAAGTGAAATTTTAGATTTGTGCTCAAAATATTATAATATTAATAATAATGCAAGCAAATATGTGAATATGAACTAATAAGTTCACTATTTTCTTTTATTTATTGTATTCATTTCAAAAACTCAGACTCATTGATGATATCTATTGGCCTTTTATCCTTTATTTGTTTAATATAGTTTTAAAACTCAATAGATTATTTATATTGGCTTTTAAATTATCGTGCTGAGGAAACACTTGGTAATCTATTGCCGTTTATCCGTAATTATTCATATTAGCGTGTTCCCTCAATAATATATCGCATTACCCCGACAATTTTTTCGTCTTCTGTGTATTATACTACGTCTTTCTATTACATTGGCATCGTTTGGGTATACTGAGGTGATTTACTTATATTATAGTTATTTTAATAAAGTTTTTGTATGTATTCTGCTTCTTCTTTGTATTTATTTATTAAGTCTTCTTTAAACTGAATCTCATCAATAAAAAACTTAGAAACTAAATCGTGAAGTTCAGACAGTTCCTTTTTACATTTTAATATAAATTAGTCTTTAATTTTATGTTCATCTTCTTATTTATATATAAGTTGTTGAAATTGGGCTGGATTTATTAGCTATTATTAAATTTTGTTTGCCCGTGTTTAGGAGGCACTAAGTTATGTTTTAAGTATTTAAAATTCTAACTTCGCTTTTTATTCTTTCCGTTTCTATTATCTCATCATATTTAAGTTTTACATATGTTGCAGCATTTGAAGTGAAAAGTTGTTGGTTCAAAGTCGAAAAATTTATTCAACCTTGTTAATAGTATTAACTTAATATGCATTTAAATTATGTTAAGAACAAAGATAAAGATAAATAAATACGCTGGATAGGACGGGCTCTGAGTGTACTTGGTAATCTGTTATTAGTTAATCTCAATTATTCATATGAGTTAGAACCATCTTTAATTATCAATTAATTATCATTATCAATCCCATAATTTTTTCATCTTCTGTGAATGGTTCGATATCTTTCTGAACATTTAATGTTTGAGATATTTATGCCGTATTACTTAAATTATAGTTATTCAAATAATATATTCGAGTATTTTGTGCTTCAGCTTTGTATTAAGTAATTTGGAATTCTTTTTCATTCTACAATAAATTGTAGACTGTATCATGTAATTGCATTAATTCTATTTTATATTTTGAAATTATGTTGTCTTTTTACAATATTTCTTCTTCTTATGTTGAAATTAGTTATTATATCTTAGTTGAACTCACCAGTTATGATTCTATTTTATCAGCCTGGTATTTTTAGTACCAAACTAAACTTTAAGGATATTTTATTCATTTTGCGCCTTCTTTTGTCTTTATTTTTAAAGTCTTTGCATGTTTAAATAAATTAATCATCTATATATGAAGTGATATTGTCAGTATTATCTATTCATTTATTAATAATATTTAATCACGATTATTTTTATTAATAATATTTAATCATAGACATCTATCATTAGATAATAATAACATGACTCACTCAACAGCAACAATCCAACAATACATCTAAACGCAATAAATAGGTATATACTAGTTATTTTACTATAGCTAAGTAAAAATAATATATACTTTAATAATTCTCGTGGTTAGTGAATTTCCAGTTAATTAAAATGGTTTTCATCTTTTTTCCAATCTAAGTGATTCTGCTTCCTCATTTATGTAACAGCTTTAATGTATTTACTATGTGTGATTTAACATCTTTTTTAATATCAAGTAACTTTTTTACTTTATCTTGTGGTATGCAATGTAAACATATATACGTAATATTAATAATAATATTACGTAAGTGTGTAGTGGTTTAATTAGTTTTTTACTATGATTTTTAAGAGACATTTTAGATCTTTTTGTGGATAGTTAGTTTTTACATTAGTTGAATATTTAAAATCAGATTTTGTTTTATCTTATTGTGTTTTTAATATTTAAATATTCCTTTAAAATATTTTGAGCTTTTGTTTTTGGATAAGATTATATTGCTCTTTTTAATAGCAAGTTCATTTTAATTCATATTTCAGTATTATATCTCTAAGCAGCTAAACCTAAACCTCTAAAAAATATCTTCTTTATTATTTTGCTACTTAATGTTAAATTATGATATGCTAGTATAATATCTAATATTTATAAAGTTTTAATAAGTCCACTTCACAACCTAATTTAAGTCATAACTTGAGTTTATCAAAAAATTTTAGGTAAGGAAATTAACTCATACAAAAATTTGGTGTTAGAACTTGGTCACAAGTTACTTTTCCCAATTATTATATAATACGGATAATGTTTATTTTTTCGATTTTACTGAGTAATGAATCTTGACCAATATAGTATAAATACAATAAATTATATTATATATGTTATTCTGAATTAGTACGTATTAATTTAACCATTTGAATTCCTCTTGTAATTACATGGTGAAAACTCGAGTAAAAAAATATAAATTACAAATACCAAGACAGTATCAATATGGTGTTACGAAAAATATAGTTATATATTATGTCAATATATTAAGCAGTTTATTTTCAATTAACTTTTTCTAGAATCTAAATATCTATATAAATATATTTTGAATTTTACTGAAATGTAAGTTAGTGATAAATACTATAATAATTTTGATACAAGTTATCATCGTATATTAATATTATTATTTAATGCAAGACTGTAATCAAGAAGTCAAGAAATCGTGTATTCATATTTTCGTATCTGGGCTGACTTGATATGGAGTGAAATTAAAAAATGAACTATATACAACCTCTCACTAGTACATAAATTATATTGGTTTGCCTCTATATTCTATTTTTATTTTTCGAAAAACCTCCGTGGGTGTTTAATTGAACAACTGTTTTAGTAAGTATGCGGTCGAAGATTAATTGAGTTGAGAGGTTTATTTTATGTTATTAATTTTGTTGAAACGAAATAATGTTAAGCTTGTCAGTATTTCCACTTCGCAAATAATTAACAAAATTCTCGAAAACGACTTCAACCATTTAATAGGTAAATTACTATTTTTGTGTTCAATATATATTAAAACATATTATTCGTATTTTAAATCACTTTATTCATTTTTTATAAATGTGTGTGTACCCTCTTATGTCATTTTATTCACTAATATGCGTTTTATAACACTCTGGACACAAATGATATCCTTTGCACGAACACACATATCTGCTATTACATTATTTGCAGCCGACACATTACGCACTTACTTTTGTATATACATGATAGTGTTTATATGCTTCTATTACTGGTCCTTTAATTGGGCTTACTACTGGTTGGTTACAACCTTCAATTTTTCGTGGTGTAGCTTTAATTTCATATTTTGTTAGATTTATTTTCATTTAATCAATTATGCTTTCAACATAATCCGTTATTTTAATTTCTTTATATTCTGGATGCAATAATTTCATCAAAGAAAACCCATTAACTAATATTACTTACATAAAATAAATAAACATCCTTGTGGTCCAACGAGTACATCGTCCTGGAAACTTAATATTTTTTGTAAGTTGGTCTACGTAATCAACTCCTTTATAATTATTATTGTAGTAACGAACTATTTCAGGTTGTTCTCTGGGAATACCACGAGAACTTACAAATTCTTACATTTAACAGGGTTATTTCACAAATTTTGATTTTGTATATATCATGGTTAAAGTTTTCTACTTTTTGCATTACCATTAAAGGACGTTTACATCTTTAACTAGAACTTATTTAGTCGTTTTCTTTAGTTTTACTTCTTTAAACACAGGATATTAAACAACTTAATTCAATTACAACTTCTCTAAATTTTATGATAATTCTTTACCAAGTCGACTTGGTCTAAAAGTTCCAACATATTCAAGCCCTATTGATTTAATATACTCAACTACGTCAATTGTACCATAATAATTATCACAGAATAGTGTGCAGTTAGGCTATTTTGGAAAATCAATAAGTCTTTTAATAACATCAAGAGTTTTTGTTTCACCTTTAGGTACTGTTTACGAAGCTGCGTATAAATCCATTGATAATATAAAGTTAGTAAATGTATCCACACAAGCTCTTACAAGTATACCTCTTTTTGCTGGTTTAGCAGGATTATACTATAAAAAGAATATTCTACCTGCAAATTTGATAAGTTATTCATCTATTACAAGGTTTTTACCCAGAAAATAATCTGGATATTTTGTATATATGTCTCGAAACTTGCTTTGTAACTGTAACATAAAATCTTAAACTCTTGATACAGAATTTCGAACTTTGGTTTCTTTTGGTTTATTTTAGCTCAAAACTTCTTCTTCATGATCATTAAATATTTTATTTAGTTCTTCTAGATCATCTTCGTCATATTCATAGTCAGAATTTTCAGATTCTTCTTCATCAGATTCTATACCGTCTAAATTTGTCGATTTCTTCTAAATTATCGATTTCTTCTTCAGGTTAATCTAATAACAATTTAATATGACCATAACAGACATTCGAATGTATTTCCTCCCATTCTCTGCAAGACATTCCAACTTCATCAGCTATAAACTAATTGCGTATTTTAGTGTTCTTAGACCAATTATCTTTGACAGATCCTCGCTCTTTACCTGATATCATCATTGTAAATAGTATCATTAAGTATTTATCGAATTCTGATTTAGTTAATCTAGAATGCCCTCCATATTTCTACATTTTTCTTACTTCAGTCAAAGTTTTAATGTTATTGTAGAATTATGGAGTAAATAATTATGTATGGGTTTCATAGATGCTTTCATTCATTGTTGGCATTATTTTTGTTAGGTGCGAAGTGGAAATACTGACAAGCTTAACATTATTTCGTTTCAACAAAATTAATAACATAAAATAAACCTCTCAACTCAATTAATCTTCGACCGCATACTTACTAAAACAGTTGTTCAATTAAGGATTAACATTTCGCCACATTTGTGTTGATGTCTAAATTCACATGTATTTTGGAGCTATTAATAAAGATTTTGCGTTATTAAGATTGGGGTAGACATTAATTAAATATTTCTCAAATATATACTACAAGTTCTAGTTTATACCACATGTCCCTTTTTGTTTATAACACATGAACTCATTTTGGCACTTTTGGACATGTGCCATAAGTGAGAACTTTCTTCGGACTATTTTATAACACATGTATCTTTTGTATCTTAGTGTGAATCAAATAGTCACACTACTGTCATAGCCGAGTTGGATAGTCGGTTCATATAAAAGTGAAAGGTCGTTGGTACAACCCTTGAAACAAAGAAAATTATGATAATAACTCTTGTATCATAATATTACTGATTATTGCTAGTTATCCACATCAAAATCAGTGTAATATTTGATTCTGCATATCAATTAACATACTAATACGGCTATAATACCATATATATTCATTCTGAATGTATTTATTGGTGTACAGAAACTTCAATTACTATATTATTTATAAATTTGAAGAAGATCGATTTTCATTATTTCAATTTTGTTATATTATGTTATTATATTGGTTATTCCAATATAACTGACAATAAAGGCTAACTATCTTATAACACATGTGAATCATGTGTCACACACATGTGTTATAAGTAAAAAGGGACATGTGGTATAAACTAGAACTTGAAGTAGTAATATATGTCTAACTTCAAAATAAAATCAAGTCTAAATTTAAAAATATAAATCTATAAGATATAAACTTTATATCTCTACACAAACTCATCACCCATCTCAGGTCAAGGTTAAGATTAGATAATATAATTCTTTAAAGGTTATAATATAATTCCATAATGCCATATATTTATCATTCACGGTTTTGGCACGCAGCGAAGTCCTTACAAAACTCCTCCGTTTATGCACTCGCAAACACCATTCTGTATAATTTATTCTTCAATCACGCAAACACAAATTGAGTTTAATAAACGAGCGTTAGATGGGCAAGCACAAGTTTTGTTTTCAACAATCGCGTTCAACCACACGCACTAACAGACGCCGTTTATCACAAACTGGCCCTAAACTGGGCATAGCTATTTTTCACATTTACCTTCCTTAAAAACATAAACATAACCAGCTACTCTTGTGCATTAAAATTAAGCGAACTACTCGTTAATATTCCTAATTTGGTAATCTAATCTATTAATATCACTTTGAATATAGGATTTCATGCTTTAAATATCACTTTATGTTCTTTGAAGTAAATAATTTTCTGAAGCTCGCATATTACTTTGAATATTTGCTTGTAATGTAGTAATATTAGAGATAATGCGCCATTCTAACTAACTTATGTTTGAAAGCATAATTTACTCCATTTCTGAAGTATTAGAAATTATGTAATGTTCTAAAATAGTAGAATTTTATCTTATATTATTTATGACATTAGAGATATTTTCAGCTAACATCTATTCAAGAGCTTCAGATTTCTCATTCAAATCATAAAAATTTTATGAAGAGTTTCTTATAATATAATACTCCAAATCACGATAATTTAATGTTATATTGTTTTATAACTATGACACATTATTATATATTCTTTTGTCAAGTTCCAAGAGATCTTGTTGAAAATTAGATTAAATATTTGTAATATTTTACAGAATATAATTTTATAAAGAGCTATCTAATTATAATATAGTATTATTCAACTATGATATGTTATTAATAATTCTATCAATATTAATAGTATTTTGATGCATATTATAACTTAGTTTGGACTAAACATCAGCCTAAAACTCTATTAATTTATTAACTTAATTTATAATGTTTACACATGAACTGCCATTAATTAGTTCACCTTCTGGACATTCACAATACTCTCCATTAAATATAAACGGAGTATAACATACAAGTTATTTATTAATTAATTCAGAAAACGTTAAATTCTATACACAAAGACCGTATGAGTAAATGTATTTACGACATAAATCACAGCCTATTAATATATTATCATGTTATGTCCGTGATAATCGAAAGACCATCTCCAATGAACTGTATACTGTTATTACATATTCGTACACTTTAAATGTTAATAGCTGCGGGGCCATTAACAAAAACTATTAACGAACCGGATATGTTTAAAGAATCACAATAAACTGAAATATTGCTGTTTTACATTGATAATTCACTATTTTTAGCATATAATATTAAACCACCCACAAAACAGCCAGTAAGTCTTTATTAAACCAACGATTACTTTATTTATAAACTGACTTTTACAATAAGAACTAAACCTGAAATATTTTATCCTGAAGCAACAAACAACAAATCTGACGATTAAATATTAAGATTGCATTGGAGACATAATAATGCTCCTTCAGCTAATTATTCTGTGATTTTAACCTATATGTTAGAATCTATTGTCATTATATCTGCTGTAAAACCAAATAATGCAAACGATGGTAAATCCTTGACAGAATGCGTAAATTTTAAGGTAAAGTCTTGTATTTTCTCAGTATAAAGACTGTAAAATGTATATTATGGTTATGAAAACGTTATTTAACCAGATTGCATACGTTATGATAGTAATTTTTCCTTAACGCAAAATGCAACAATTTCATTTTTTAATATTTATTAACTACATATATGTGAATTAGCATTATTTAACTATATTAACTTTTATATTATGATCACGTAATTTGTTACAAATATCATTATTAATAAAGGTGTGGATATTCAAATATTTTGTATATTTTCAGTATATTACCCACATTTTTAACATAGTATTTACATTAAATAAAATTTATATAGTATATTTATTTAAATGTTTTCATTTAAAATGATAAAATTCTTTTTATTACATTAAATTAATTAAAAATTGTGTTATCACAACATTGTATTACCAAGGAGTTAATTTGAAAATAAAATAATAACTCACAAATGACATTTGTGATAATATCGATAATATATTTTAAGTAATAAATGTTTAAAACAATAATAATATAGCAGGTTAAATTACTTCAGATTATGCTGCTTATTATAAACATAATCTAACAAGCAGCTATTCGGTTAATACAACATATTGTAGTCTTTAAAGTTTTTATCTTAAGTATTTATTTACGAGATTGTTATCGCCTGTTAAATAACTATTCTATATTACGATTCTATATTACACGTGTGTGGCAAAAATAATTTTTTATATCAAAATCGTATATTTCCAGATTTTTTGTTTTTCATTTATATGTATATATGTACATGTTAAATATATATTTAAAATATCTTAAATGTCAATATTGCTAAAAATAAAAAACTCAAATTTTCGCTCTATTTTTACTCATATCTTTTTCAATATACAAGCTGCTGCTGCCTTATTCAACCGTGTTATTCATAGGTATAAATGTGATTATTTGTACAAAGTATACAAAACTAGCTCAGAAAAATATTTTTTCATAAGTAAATCTTACAGTCTGAATATTAATGATCCGTTCTAAATTGCTTACAAATTCAGCAATTAAAATGTCTTAACCCGACTAATTTTCAGTCAATTAGAATAGTGATAATCACCGATCGTATCTAAGTTATGTACATCGTCTAAAATCACAATATTTTGATTTCATCCAGAAGTGTCGATATAATTATTGAAACCATCTTATAACATGTTAGGCTGTTTAAATATGTTGTTCTTTTTATTGCGCAATATTGATGTTAGTGAGAACAAAATATTGCGGCATTTATACATTAAATACTATTTATGAATTTGACATTATTTAAAGCATTAATGAATATACCACTTCAATGCAAATGCAAATTATGTAACTCAAGTCGTTTCTGAAGATATTAAAAAGTTCCATGTGTAATATACAAAATATATGATATTATTATTACATATAACTCATTCTGTTGTCTTTTGATTTGCATATTTTGTCTTTCTCGATTATTAACTTTCGTTTAGATTTTTTGGAGCTTTAGCAACTCTAATAGTAGATATTTATAATGATTTGGGTTTTAAATATGAAGTTATTAACATGATTCCCTCTATATAATTATTACTATCAATTTACAACAATTATATATAGAATTTTAACTAATAAATTAGCTTTTAAACAAAATTATAACATTACTCCCAGTTTAGATATAAACTAAGTTAACTATATTTAGTAAATAGTTTGTTAATATGTATTATATTATATAACATTTTGTAACTAGGTGTGGATGTGTATAAATATAAAATAAGGTTAAATACACAAAATAAACAAAGTTATAATTATTTTAAAAACACTTTCTTAAACATTATATTTTTATGTCAGTAAAAATTGAAATGACCAACATTGATGCAACTCCACTTCTACCACGGACCATTCAAAAATTTAGTTCAAAGTTATCCGTTTGAAAATTTTATTTGCTCCAAGAGCATCACGTTAATAGTGAATGCTCAATATTTTGACCGTGGTAATATAAAGTCACCGATCAGTTTTTTAACACCCTTATAAACGATGTGATACTTTTTTTTGCATACCACGTTATATTACTATTATTTAAGTAAAACTAATATCATTCTTTAGCTATTTCATCTTAATTTGTATTAGTTATCAATTATGCAGGTTAAATAACTAAATTTCCAGTTTCCGGTAACAGAACAGTAGCTGCTTATTATTGCGTTGCAGTTTATTAACTTTATGTTATTATTTAATGTTATTTTTCTTAATTTTAATTTAATTTTCCATTATTTTCCATTTAACTTTATTCTTTATTTTAACTCTCTTTTGAACTTGCTTATTATTTCTCTTTCTTCTTTTCCTCCTCTTGAATTCTTTTAATATATTCTTGTTTGAATCGTTCAACCGCTTCAACATTAGGTAACAATATTCCGTGTTATTTGTAAATTTTATCCCTTTCCGTTAAGTAACTTTGTGTCCCGTTTTCAACGTATTTGAGAACTGCTTGTTTTTTATCCGCTTCTGTGAACAGTTTGAACTCTTGAAAGAGCGTTTGCGTTTATTTACTGGTCATTAGTTACTTTGTTTGCTCAGCGTTGATAATTAGTTACTTGAATTTGCTTATCTCGGCTTAATACTGAGATATAATTTAATCTTTGGTCTCAAGTTGAATTGTGTGCTGCTTGATCAGCTGCTGAATATCGGATTGCTGCAATAATTACTGTTTTAGGGCGTCACCGCGCTTCTTTTGCTGCTCAATCGCTAGTTTTATGTCAATCAGCTCCTAATTCACTTACTGCGGCTGAGGATTGTTATTTGGCTGCTCCTAAGGCAGATCCTGATTTGCTGACATTGATATGGAGTGAATAGAATTTTAAAGTTGTTGAATTTTATTAATATATAAATTTTTATTCTTCTAGTTATAAAATCAATTAATAAATAATATATATATATATTTAATAAATAACATGACTCACTCAACAGCAACAATCCAACAATACATCTAAACGCAATAAATAAATATATACTAGTTATTTTACTATAGCTAAGTAAAAATAATATATACTTTAATAATTCTCGTGGTTAGTGAATTTCCAGTTAATTAGAATGGTTTTCATCTTTTTTCCAATCTAAGTGATTCTGCTTCCTCATTTATGTAACAGCTTTAATGTATTTACTATGTGTGATTTAACATCTTTTTTAGGATCAAGTAACTATTTTACTTTATCTTATGGTATGCAATCTAAACATATATACGTAATATTAATAATATTACGTATGTGTGTAGTGGTTTAATTAGTTTTTTACTATGATTTTTAAGAGACATTTTAGATCTTTTTGTGGATAGTTAGTTTTTACATTAGTTGAATATTTAAAATCAGATTTTGTTTTATCTTATTGTATTTTTAATATTTAAATATTCCTTTAAAATATTTTGAGCTTTTGTTTTTAGATAAGATTATATTGCTCTTTTTAATAGCAAATTCATTTTAATTCATATTTCAGTATTATATATTTTCTTTTTGTCATTTATTTATTTTGATTATAATATATTTACCAACATATTTAATATAATTTAGCGATTTTAATATATTTTTCAATCTAAAACTCAATATATACTAGTAGTTATAATGTATATATATTTTCTATATTTCCACTTCTTTGTGAATGAGTTAATCAGTGCTTTGCTAATCAATAGTACAGTTCCCCATAATTTATAAGTCTATTTTGTATTCTGAGCTTCTATAACCTCTAAAAATTTAATTGAAAGACATTAATTTTTAATAGTATGAGAACATTATTGTTGACTTAGAATCTTTGAATGAGCTTCATAAGTTGGGCAATCAAATTAATATGAAATATTTAACGATATTAAACTGCAAAATTTATTTGATTGAACAATAAATAGCAGGTTTTGACACGTGTATATTTGTGTATGACTCTGGTATTGTACTTGTGACTAACTAATAATTATTTACTCTATTTGACAGTGATCAGGACTTAAAAATCAAAGAAATAGAGTTCTTAAAGTAATTTGACAAATTGTTCGAAATAGATGTGGCATTAAAAAGAGCAATTATGTTTTCAACAGAATGTTCACTATTGAGATTAATCCAAGGTTCAACACATTGGCTTTAGACCGATAAATTAATGCCAAAACTAATGATTTCTACAAATCAGTTATTTATTATAGGTTCTTAACCGCTAAAGGTAAAAAGACATGTCATATGACTATACTTCATTCAGTTATTTTTTAAATTGATATATTATGATTTTCATCACATATTTTTATGGGCGCACGAAATGACTATTCCACATCCAGACATTTTAAAAATTGTTTAAACATCTGTTTAATTTCAACAAAAATATCGCGTATTCGTCCGAATTTATATTTTCAATTGTAATCGAGCAATTTAACACAAATTTAGTAATAATATTAACCAAATCAAAATTTTGAATTACGGAATCTAACCCAAAACATGATAAATGGAAAGATTTATAGTTCTAAAATCTCTGATAATTCATAGATTGTAGATTTCCGTGATGCAACTATCGACATAAACTCAAATAATATGATTATAAATATTTGAAGTTACCTTGAACAACACTGAGAATATGAGATTAAATTAATTCAACCATGTTGAGAAAAATGTTAACATATCATATAACAAGTAGATTTGTACATGTTTGCAATTACATTTGAGTTTCATATTGAATTAAAGTTAGATCTAAGTAGTATTCAAGGCCGTATGTTTAAATTAATTTAAAATGCCATTCAATATATTGCATAGACTTTAAGCAAATGCATTCGCTAGATTTCGTACTGCATTTTGAATTATGATTAGTGGAGTGTTAATATTTTAATCTATATAAATACATAGTAATCACTTTCGATTTTAAGATAAAATGCCCCATTCCACAAATGATGAAAAAGTTGATGTCTTCAAACGTAAAATGCTTCGAATCGCCCATGGTTTGAACATCCCAGTGGTATATTCGTGCAGAAATAAATTAAAAATAGTGCACCTACAATTTCTTGATATCAGTACAGCATCATTAGCGGTTAATATAATACCAGACAAATATAGTATGAAGACGCCCAATTTATGACCAAAATAGACGAATACTACTATTTCTACTCAAGGAATATTTGCTATAAAACAGATGAAAGTTTCTTCATCATTGAACAGAAAGAAATTTAGTTTCCATTTTATGTGAGGTAGAAGTACTCAAACTTCGAAAAGTTCGACAACGATTATCCCTAGTGGTTTGTTAGCTGTGAATGCAACGGTAGACATTTCTCAAATGTTTACGACATGCTGTACGAATTCAAACCGTTTCAGGCCATACCACTTACTGCTATTCCAGACTACCCAATTGACCAAAAATAAAACCACAAAGTAACATCTGTAGCAGGTCAACTTTTCGTTACAAACGGCCGTGATATCTTTGTGTACAATTTGAATGCTAATTCATTTAAAATTGTAAATATATGTGAAGACTGTATCATGTTAAGGCTTCACACCATAAATGGACAAATTCTAGTTTGAGACAATTAAAACAGAAAACTATACACTCTTGGTCTGAACCACGAGTTTATAAAAATTGAAGAAAACTTTAGAAATTATGATTTGATTCTTGCCAACAGTAACTATTTACTCACGTATAGCAAAACATTCAATATCATATTCTGCTAAAATGGTTAGCTTACTTACAAGAACACTTCTATTCGTTCTATAACGAAATATGATGAAATCAAGCGTGTGAACTATATTTTAAATAAGGGGTAGTGGGATGTTACAAACCAAACTTTCAACAAGATCACTAACTACACAAAAGATTAAATTCTTTCAATCCTAATTATTGATACCCCAGAAATTGATTCGGGTGATTCAAGTTGTTCTAGCGATTCTGTAATTCTGTGATTAGTAATATATCTTATATTCACTTCATGTTTCTGTTGATGATCCTCGTTGTTTGTTATTTTATCATTTGCGTTGGAACTTCTGTGAGTTGGATTGTGACGATGCCTCCTTTCGGCGTTTCCGGGCTCAGTGGCTGCTTCAGGTTTTCAATGAATTCCTCGCACATTTTCTCAGTTTTTGCTTCCATTTTTGGGTAAAGTTTTATCTCCTGGTTCACAATGCAGAATTTCTCGTCGATCACCTCAACGGACTCGGTCTGGACTTATTATTTTGAAAGGTCTTTTGGCTTCGCGGATTTCAAAGGGCGCCTGAACTTGAACCCACTACTGACCGATTCGCGCCCGTTTGGAGGGGTCAGGTTCAGCCTAGAGAGCACTTTCGGCAGTTCTTACCTTGACGGAGAGGAGTAATTCAGGGACACTGAGCGTTTAATCTCAATTGGAATGTGCTGTGTTTTTGAGAGCACGAAATCTGCTGGAGCATTCTTTTCGGCCTATTATTTTTTGAACTGCTTTTGCATTTATTGGTACTGGGCGGCGGATTTTGCGCGATTTTGGAAGAAGAAAGTCGGAGTTGGGAGCTTGTACACCTGCTGAGCATGCTCTTGCTGAATCTTAATCTCCTTCAGCACCGGCATCTAATAAGCCTCGACAAGCTAAATATCCAAGCTGTTGATGAATTTTAACTCCTTGCACTGGAAATGAGGGTAATTCCTCTGGTGCATAAACGGCATTTGCAAAACCAAACTGGTTACCTGGCTCAACTCCATTCCAAACACCAAACCAACCATGTTGTCGTCTATGCAGTCATTTAAGACCTAGAATACGTCATTCATCAGCAAAATTATCTACTAATTTTACTTCTAATTAATAATCTATAAAGAATCCACAAATAGCTTTTTTATGAGCTTAATGTCTTATAGTATGCCATCATTTAAAGAGTCCGGGACGCGAACCTTTAGCCTAGTGAAATCTAGTCGTATACGTTCATTTTATAATAATAAAGAATCAAATTACCCATTCAGGCACAGACCAGATTAGTGCAAAATACTCAATATCTCAACAACTTGGTATAATATCATAAACACTGTGTTCTATCTGCATTTTATTCTCGAATCCTTTAACTAATCCATACAACTATGCAAAGTCTGATATTTTTGATTTGCAATAATTTATTGGAAATAAAGTGAAGAAGTTTGACTATTAAAAATATACCTTGGTATTAAAAATAAAGTTTTCTTTAACATAGCTTGAGTATTGGTATATATCTTATTTCTGAAGTATTCTATTTAATAATAATTATAGTCATCAGTTGTTTCAAGTAGCCAATACAACTAGTTCTTCAAGTCTTTATATATATCTGTTTAGCCAGAAGAATTTTAGTATTAAAGATCGTCTAAGTTGATACGTAATTGTCTTAACAAATTTGAATTTTTTAATGATATTGAATTCTTAGCTACTTAAAACTAATAAGGACTAATATAGTATTCTATTATCTACTATCTTCTTTTGATCATTAATTTCTTCAACTATAAAGTTGTTAGAGTAAGAAGTTTTGCAATTTACTCCATTTGCTGAAGTGAAATTTATAATATTTTACAAAAATTGGACACATATTGTGAATTCACTCCATCTTTAAATTATGCAAGAACTCATAATATGTCCTAGTTGTAGATAAAATTATTAAAGACCAGTGATGCTATAATGCAATCACTCTATTTGCACTCCATGTTGTGAAAAGTTATTTAGTTAAACTAACTGTTGCTTGTCGTGTCCAGTATGTAGGTAATTAACATAAGCACCAAGCGTTAAATCACTAAACTTAAATAATGAGTTGAATGAGCTTGTTATTAAATTAACAGAATATGCTAAGAGAACTTCTTATGCGCCTACTTCGGTGTAATAACAAGTCATGTCCTCTGATGTATTACCTTTTATGGACTTGACTAATTTATAATTAATATCGTAATCTGAAGGTATTTCTAGAGCGGCTCGAGGTGAAAATATTAAAACTATAGAGGAAGCTGCTGATATATTAAAACCTTAGGTAACTGTTATTATTCGAGATTTAAAATAGTAATAATCAAACTTATTAGAGCGTGAATCGATGGTAAATAAGATTTAAGCCAGTTTAGATTAGTCTTATATCAATACTGAGAAGTAAATAAAAGCATAATTCGATTAACTTCGTGCACTTCTTGCAGATCGAGAGGCTGAACTTCTACAACAGTGTTTATAAGAAAAGAATGTATTAACGTCAAACAATTCGAATTTAACACAAAAACTTAAAGAATATTTAAATTTAGCCCAGTCTTCTCTAGATTTTGACGTTCATCACTCAACTCCTCAGTAGATTTGCACAACATTTTTACAAATTAAGAGCGCTTTGTCTTAGATTTAAAATGACGAGATGAATCCGTAAATTAATTAGCAACTATAATTTGTGCCCAACGATCTTGTGTTTTAAACAGTTAAAACGTGCTTTGGCGTAAAATTGAACACGAACTTTGATCTTTTGAAGGAAATAGTGCGAATGCCTTTGAATATTACAAGTGCGAAAACTTATGACCTTGATAAGGAGCGTGAGTGTGACGACGATTCCATGCGCGCCGATTTGTTCGTGAATAAGATTCTGTCTGAGGTAAATTTGAAGCTGTTGAATCCGAATGGTTTGATTTAGAAGGTGTTGAATACGACAGTGGGTGATACGAATCTTATGAACGAGTAGGTTGCAGCTGTGACTCTTTGTTTGGATAATTTGCAGAGTTTGCCGCATGAGTATTTTGGCGGTGTGTCTTTGTATTTTAATTAGATGGAGGAGTTTTACGTGAAGATAAACAATGATTTAGTGTTGATGCAGCGTTAGTTCGCGCAGATTTCTGATTTAACGTCCAAGCTTGATTTCAGTTCTTCTTTATCCTTGAGCACGGCCGTGAATGATTTTTCAATTCCCATTTTCGGCTCTCTCGCTTGCGAGTTGTCTCAGGTTTCGCGCATTTTCTCCTCTTTGGCTGTTGATTTCCAGTCCGTTCTCCACCCGTTTGTGTAAAAGTCCTACACCTCATATTAAACCACTTCAAAATCATTGCAGTTACAGTTCCAATAACAGGTGTCCGAGTTTTCAATGCGTTAAGCTCAAATTCTCGCGTTTCAGGCCGAAATATAAAATCTACTGTAAAAATTTTAATCAGAGGAGCAAAAACAATTCAGTTTCGTTCAATCTTAATCTGAGCTAAAACGAGGTCAAACTATAAACGTAAAACGAGCTGAACAAGCATACTCTCAGAAATTGAGTTAATTCCAAGCCAGTTTATCGGTGTTTTTAACCTACGAACTGAACACGAGGAGGAAACTGAGCGGGATTTTACAGAAATTTGAGGAGCTAGAGCACGCGCGGGTGTGGTTCGTGTAATAATATGCATAGTTAATGCACTAAATCGTGTTTACGAACGTGAATAAAATATTACAAATACAGAATGAGACCACGGCCATGTGCATGCACACCGCGCTGAACTAACCCATCGTAAACTGCATTTACTCAGCACTGAGGTAGCCACCACACATAAATCAAATCCAACCAGTCATGTTCACCAAATTCAAACAAGACCTGCTCAAATCACACCTACTACAACTTGACATGTTCAAAGGAGAAGAAAAACAACTCAACGCACCAAACGGAGCTGTAGGAATGGCAGTCGCACTATTCGACTACGAACCTGAAGACGACGTCAAAGACGAAGCACTAAATCTATACGAAAACATTAGCTACTGGATATTTTAATACGACGCAGCAGGATGGAGCACAGTCAGCTCAAAACAATACCCACAAGTAAAAATGCTCGCACCAAGCAACTACCTGAAACCAATCGACTGCTTCACACAATACAGATGGACTGGAAAAGTACTCAAAGAATGCGGCGGATACGGAGGCGTCCAAGTATCAAACCAAGCAGAAAATACCGAATAATTCAAAATACAGAAAGTAAGAACCGTAAAAGCGCAATTCGAATACGAACCAGAAGAAGACGATGAAATTCAACTTAACGAAGAAGATGTTCTCACTGTTGGAGAAGTTTTAGAAGGAGGATAGTGGTACAGAGGCCAAAACCAAAGAACTGGAAAAGTTGGTTTATATCCAGCTAACTTTGTGGAATGATTTAAATAATCAAAATACGTATGTATTGAATCATTTATTCTTGTAGTCTTACAATTTCATCAACTAGCCCTTGTATTTATCAAAATCAAACATATCTAATGCATTCAGAGAATCTTAGTCTAACTACTCAAATTATTTCGAAATCGTTTACAAATCGTTCGCACTTAAATTTACTCCTCCATTGCTAATATATTCACTTATAACTATGGATTCGTAAATTATTATTCGTTTACACAAATCGAATTTGGGTTGTTTTTTCAGTTATTACTGTTTTATCTGTTTTTCAATTATTAGTTATTCAGGATACTTCAAATAATATATCGCTAACTGTTTTTAGTACATTTTAATAAGCTCATCGTATTCTTATTAATATTTTTGCTTTAGTTCTTGAGATTACTAATTCCACAGCTCTGAAAACTTTTTTGAACGGTCTGATATTGACACATACTCAATTGTATGCTTAAAATCTTGTTAAAAGGTTTAATATGGTGTTTTAGGTTTCTATGGTTTAAACTGCATATTTGTAAATTGAAGTGAAAGTATATAATAATTAATAAGCTTTATCAAATAAAATGAACAAGCTAAATAAATTAAATAAATAATAATGACTAACTTTTGAGATTGATATGTGATTTGAAGTTATTTAATATTTCACATTTAGTCTCTTTTATGTTTTTTATTTATAATCACCCTTATAAATGACATTATAAAATAAGGCTGTTATTCTTACAGCTTTTTTACAGCCGCATGAAAAGCTGTACTGTAAAACTGTAAAAGTTCATTTTTACAGCTTTTTAAAAAAAAGCTCAAAACTGTACAAAAATTAGATAAAATTAGTGTGATTATAGAAAATTATGACTTTTATATCATACTTCTTCTTCATTATTTTCCATTGCTAGCTTTTTAAGAGCTTCTTCCAATGTACTATTTACTTTTAAGTAACATAAAGACTCAAATGTTTTCATTTTCAATGAATCCCTATTATTATTTTCAGTAGATCTCCCCAAATAACTAAATAATATTTCTATATATGTTTCTGACACAGTTAAAAGCTTTCCAATAACTTTAAATATTCACAAACTGCTAAGTGTACAGTTGCATATTGGTCTATAAGTGAAGCTTATGCGATTTCTTAAGGTAATTCTCTCTATTTGAACTGTTAAATTGTAAATGCGTTAAGTCCTATTCCAAACTCTTTGTTAATAACTGCACAAAGTTCAACTAGTTCATTTTCCTGTATCTCCTATTCATCATGTTCAAGTAATTTGTTGAACCTAGCTATTTAAGTTTGAAATAATAGCATTTTTCTGGTTCTATCTTCAATACTCTTGCTCATATTTTTACCAAACTCACCATGTTTACTTAAATCAGAATGAATTTTATTCAATATCTACTGAAATTCTACTTATGAACAATTGTCTTTCTCCATTTATCTCAAAGCAATAGAAACAATGTCAACAAACAGAAACAAGTTCTTTTAAATTTTCATCTAAAGAAAACCAACGAGTTTAACAAAAAGTGAACTTAAATCCATTCTATTTACAAGCTTTTTATACTTTTTCTTTCAAATTATACACAATACTGTAATCATGAACAGCTAATGACATAGCATGGCAAGCACAATGAATATGTGCAATAGGATGACTCGATTTAGCCTATAAAAGTTCTTGTTTGTCATGTTATTCGTACGTTTAGCATTATCGGGTACTACTGGGTAACATAACTACTTTTATAGTTGAGAATAGTTGGAGTGAAACAGGTATAATATTTACATGCCCCATTGAAAGTGTGCGACGAATAAATTTTTATTTTACCGAAATTATTAATTATTTTACCGAAATTATTAATTATAAACACACTAAAACCAAGGTCTGATTTTCCTGGTATATTGGACTAACATAGTCTAGAGGTATAACATAGGGGCGTTTATATTTATTGATTGAACTTATCTAACTCTATTATAAACAAAACCTGTTCTAAATAGAGTAAACTTAAACTAAACTTGTTTCTCTATTTTGTTCTTCAATAATGACCTAATTATTCTACGGATTAATTTTAAAATATTCAAAAAATTCTATTTTGTAATTCAGCATTAGTTAAATATAATGAAATATATAATTTTTTCATTAAGTCTAATACTTGAGAAAAATGAAACTTACATGTGGGGTTAGATATAAAGATAATCTGGATAGTTGACTTTATTGTTACTTTTTATATTAATTTTGCTCTCTTTTTGGACTAAATAATTATGAAACTTTCAATTTGCTTCAATAGAGCTAATTCTTTGTTTCTCAAAGAGTTGTAGTACCATATATGTATTTTATGGCGAGCAAGAATTAAAGGCAAATATTTCTTTGAATTCATCAAAATCGATTTTGTAATTAGAAAGATGTACATTTTATTTAATAGTAAATAATGTATTATAACTTTGGTGAAGGTTTCAGCCTTTATAATGGTAAAATTTTACCAGAGACCCTGCTTTAATGAATTTGAAAATTGCGAAATTTGAACTTCTCATATTGATTTTGGAGTGAAATAAAATTTTATTTGTCGTAGAATTATATATATGTATTCATATTTTTATAATTAAGATCACAAATACGCCACAGAAATTTTATAGTTATGTAATAATACCTGACACTGAAGAACAGCGATAGATTTTGAAAAGAGTGATACATGTTGTTACATTTGATTAGAGTACTCGCTTCCCAACTTTTAAATCAAATCCACATTTTTTAAGTTGTTATATTGAAAATTGTTCTATATTATACCTCAACTTAAAAATTTAAACACGAATAATCGTACTGGTATTAATATGAAATTAATATTCTCTGTTATATCCAGTATCTATTGTTATTAGTTAATACATAATATAAATATTAATCAAAACGTCTTCATTACATTAGGTGTGGAATATAATAATATATAGTTTAAATATAATATAAACCATAAATATAGTATTTTAATAAATCAATATCTATTTCTAACTAAATCATTAGTTTATATAGACAATAAGGAGTATTGTAATCTAATTTTATAATGAAGATTATCGCATTTACATTAATTACACTTTTCAATGGTTAAATGTAAACTAATTAAATAATATAATAATTTTTTATAGTAAACTAGAATTCTATATCAAACTATATCAATTTGAATTTAATTAACAATCCAAGTAGGGTCATACAGGGAAAACAACTCATCTCAATTTTACTTAATTACAAATATATATCAATTTGCACCGAACTTATAACTTTTATGTTTTTGAATAAAGTTTGAGATGTGGTATCGGTAACAAAAAACAAAAAATCAAAAATAGGTTGTTGCATTATTATTTATGATAATAGTAATCTACTACATTCTTATCTTTGGTTATAGTGCTAATATTACTCCTAATTACTGAATTATCGAATTATTTCAAATTATTATTAGACAATATTTTATATTATTGTTAACGTTATTATCATGGTTGTATAATGAGAGCTATACCATTTTAATATTTTTTATTTCCTCCACTTCATAGTCAAATTTATACTAATAATATCAGTATTATCACCGAAAAATCCAGCGCCAAATATTTGTGGCATAATGATATATTATGGTACTTAGCACTAATGAATAAATATATTAAAAGGGATTGTCAAACGCGATTCTAGAATTGAAATTAAAATATGTAAATTTAATCACTTTTGTAAAACCTCTCCAATCTTTGTTTAATATAACCAAACAATTAGTTATATATAAATAGTTAATATTGATCTTCTATAAATTTTCAAATTCAATCAAAATTGTTCGTTAAAGCCTAAATTTATCTCAATAAATAATAATATTTGAGCTGAAATAAATTATTCCATTACTAATTAACTATATTCTGATGGAATAATGATTAAATATATTTTATAAGAATCCATTTCAAAATTTAGAAATTGAAGAAATATTAAATTGTAAAAGAATAGCAAATAATATAATCTAAGTATTTTGCTAAATTGAGTGTTGCTAATAGATAAATAATATACTATTTTTCCCTCTGTCGTTTATATTCTCTATATTAAAATCCATTTTTGTTATATTTTCGATATTTTGAAATATGATGATTAAGAACCGTAAATTATAGTGCCACGGATAATAAATTAATATATGTTAATAAGGTTATCGAATATATTCCTCGAGTAACATCAGCCCTGCCTCTGTACGTACAGCTCTCATTTGAGATAACAATTAGTTTTATATATTATTTAGTCGAATATGGAGTTATATCAATTTTAATTGAACAACTGTTTTAGTAAGTATGCGGTAGAAGATTAATTGAGTTGAGAGGTTTATTTTATGTTATTAATTTTGTTGAAACGAAATAATGTTAAGCTTGTCAGTATTTCCACTTCGCAAATAATTAACAAAATTCTCGAAAACGACTTCAACCATTTAATAGGTAAATTACTATTTTTGTGTTCAATATATATTAAAACATATTATTCGTATTTTAAATCACTTTATTCATTTTTTATAAATGTGTGTGTACCCTCTTATGTCATTTTATTCACTAATATGCGTTTTATAACACTCTGGACACAAATGATATCCTTTGCACGAACACACATATCTGCTATTACATTATTTGCAGCCGACACATTACGCACTTACTTTTGTATATACATGATAGTGTTTATATGCTTCTATTACTGGTCCTTCAATTGGGCTTACTACTGGTTGGTTACAACCTTCAATTTTTCGTGGTGTAGCTTTAATTTCATATTTTGTTAGATTTATTTTCATTTAATCAATTATGCTTTCAACATAATCCGTTATTTTAATTTCTTTATATTCTGGATGCAATAATTTCATCAAAGAAAACCCATTAACTAATATTACTTACATAAAATAAATAAACATCCTTGTGGTCCAACGAGTACATCGTCCTGGAAACTTAATATTTTTTGTAAGTTGGTCTACGTAATCAACTCCTTTATAATTATTATTGTAGTAACGAACTATTTCAGGTTGTTCTCTGGAATACCACGAGAACTTACAAATTCTTACATTTAACAGGGTTATTTCACAAATTTTGATTTTGTATATATCATGGTTAAAGTTTTCTACTTTTTGCATTACCATTAAAGGACGTTTACATCTTTAACTAGAACTTATTTAGTCGTTTTCTTTAGTTTTACTTCTTTAAACACAGGATATTAAACAACTTAATTCAATTACAACTTCTCTAAATTTTATGATAATTCTTTACCAAGTCGACTTGGTCTAAAAGTTCCAACATATTCAAGCCCTATTGATTTAATATACTCAACTACGTCAATTGTACCATAATAATTATCACAGAATAGTGTGCAGTTAGGCTATTTTGGAAAATCAATAAGTCTTTTAATAACATCAAGAGTTTTTGTTTCACCTTTAGGTACTGTTTACGAAGCTGCGTATAAATCCATTGATAATATAAAGTTAGTAAATGTATCCACACAAGCTCTTACAAGTATACCTCTTTTTGCTGGTTTAGCAGGATTATACTATAAAAAGAATATTCTACCTGCAAATTTGATAAGTTATTCATCTATTACAAGGTTTTTACCCAGAAAATAATCTGGATATTTTGTATATATGTCTCGAAACTTGCTTTGTAACTGTAACATAAAATCTTAAACTCTTGATACAGAATTTCGAACTTTGGTTTCTTTTGGTTTATTTTAGCTCAAAACTTCTTCTTCATGATCATTAAATATTTTATTTAGTTCTTCTAGATCATCTTCGTCATATTCATAGTCAGAATTTTCAGATTCTTCTTCATCAGATTCTATACCGTCTAAATTTGTATCGATTTCTTCTTCAGGTTAATCTAATAACAATTTAATATGACCATAACAGACATTCGAATGTATTTCCTCCCATTCTCTGCAAGACATTCCAACTTCATCAGCTATAAACTAATTGCGTATTTTAGTGTTCTTAGACCAATTATCTTTGACAGATCCTCGCTCTTTACCTGATATCATCATTGTAAATAGTATCATTAAGTATTTATCGAATTCTGATTTAGTTAATCTAGAATGCCCTCCATATTTCTACATTTTTCTTACTTCAGTCAAAGTTTTAATGTTATTGTAGAATTATGGAGTAAATAATTATGTATGGGTTTCATAGATGCTTTCATTCATTGTTGGCATTATTTTTGTTAGGTGCGAAGTGGAAATACTGACAAGCTTAACATTATTTCGTTTCAACAAAATTAATAACATAAAATAAACCTCTCAACTCAATTAATCTTCTACCGCATACTTACTAAAACAGTTGTTCAATTAACTGATATATGTTGTTGCTGATTATATATAGCATTAAATATAAAAATTAAATAATTCACTTCAAAACAGTGAGTGTCATGTGTTATGTTATGTACTGGGTATCTATTAAATTAATTTAAGGCTATTTTCTCAGCTCTGTTATTAATTTCTAAAGCAATATCTTATCTGGTGTACCATGTATTTGTCAATCGACGATATTCATCACTTATAACATGTGAAAACGGTAAGCCCTCTTTAACTATCTACATTATAGCATCAGTTAGCTTTCTATCAGCTTCATTTAAAATTATTTTAATTGGAACAACCGCTTTATTAACTAGCTTACATATTTTAATTGATTTTAAATTGATGGCTCCAAAACTTAAGTGACCCATAAGTTACACGAAATTTAAATTCTTATCCTTCTAAGCATAATCTTGACAAAGCTTACATCTTGTATACATTTCGTGGTCATTTTCATCAATATAATGTTCAAAAAGTTTGATTTTCATTAAATCTTTTCTTTCTAGACCATACAATTTAACATTTTAATCTTGTGACATTGGATGTGGAAGGAGTGTGGTATAAACTATTATTATTAGACTATATATTATCACAAATAATAGCGTTTTAACTAAATTTTCACTCCAAAATATAGGGAAATTCATACAGCTGACTAAAAGCTGTACTAAGGCTTTACAGGTATTTTACAGTACAGTTTACAGCCTAAAACGGTCATTATGTACTCAGGCTGTAAGAATAACAGCCTTATTATAAAATGACAAGCTTAACTGTAACCTTATCATCAGTACTATGGCTTAATTTAATCATTCCATCTTAATCATTCCATCTCATAAATCATGATAATCAGCTTAATTGAACAACTGTTATTTAATAATCGAGGTCAAAATATTTGCGAGTTCAAGGTCTAAAAATGCACAATTGTAGATATAAATCAAAATAACGTAAAGGTTGTCAGTACCACTTCACCGCTTTTTGATCAATTGTTGATTAAAATATAATAATGTGGGCAATATCACCTTTATATTGTTTTAATATGCATCATATTTCTACATTTCTCTTTTATATTTCTTTCATTATTTGTGGAGTGGAAATACTGACAAGCTTAACATTATTCCGTTTCGAATTAATTAATAACATAAAATACTGTAACAGTTGTTCAATTAATTACACAATAATGCAACCACAAACTAATCTCAATATCACTATTACCGTCATAATTGTTGTATTACAAATGTTGTATATTGTATTACAAATTATACATGTATAAATTAATATAATTTAAATATAACATATAGTTTGTATTTTATATTTATATAGCTTTTTAATAAATTTATCGCCCAAGGTACATTTTTATGAAATTGCGATACAAATTACAAATTTAGTATAACAATATTAATTTCTATAATACATATTTTCAATACATTGTTAGCTGTCCCACTTCCACCTCCATCAATAACACAATGTTCACAGTCGACAACCTTTATGACCACGTAAGCAAAGACGTTCCAACGTACCCCCCGTTTTCAATAGGAGACATCACGCTGGAGAACCCCGCCAGATTCCTCACGACACACGAGGTGAAGCAGACGACCCGCAACCAGACCATCTGCGAGATCGGGCTGGTGGAGGAAGACCTGGACCTGGAGCGGGCCTCGAGGGCCGTCAACCACCTGATGCACCTGTACCCCTTCCTCTCATACGGCGTGCAGTTCGACGCGGAGCACAAGTGGATGCGCTACCTTCCCCAAGAAGTCCACACCTACAGCCTGGCATTCGAAGAGACCCCGCTCTCCTCCTTCGACGAGATCGGAAACTACGTCGCGGCCGCCACCGACGTCCTGCACTCCCAGAAGCTGAGCCACTGGTCCGTCGTGAAGGTAGATGTCCCAGAGCTCCCGACCGTTAGAGCCGGCCTGGTGTTCAAGGTGTACCACTGCCTCATGGACGGCGTGGCCATCATGCAGCTGCTGAAGAAGTTCAACGAGCTGTACGTCTCTTCCTCCGAGCTGATTGAGATCCCGAGCCCGATCCAGGTCACGAACTTCCGCTCGATCATGTCCTGCCAGCCGGACTTCCAGAGCAGCCAGCAGCCGCTGAAGAAGAGCGCCCTGAACCTCTCGAAGCTCACCGGCCAGTTCAAGGAGGAGAACCAGTTCGGCTCCAAGCTGAAGTACCTGGACCAGATCGGCGTCCTCTGCCACCACTACAGGCCGGAGCAGATCTGCAGAGTCCCAGGCGTCCAGTATTCTTTTTCGCTGTACTCCTTGTACATAACACAGTTGGTAGCCTACATGTATTTCAACAAGGACTTAGCAATCACCGAAGACTACGTATGTCCAGTTGTTGACCTCAGACGCGACATTCAACTTCTTTAAAGCGGTAGATACCCGTGTATTGACGTGAACAAAATTCTCGGGTAGTCAGCACTACCATGTCTCCTAGTCTCCAAAGGCAACCAAGAAACTTCTGTTTAACAGATAGCGAACCAAATGCAAAAATAGTTCGAAATGAGCAAGACAAGCAGCGAGATGAAGTGGTAGCAGATAGCCCAGAACGAAGTGGGTCCGTCTTCCTTCAAGCTCAACCTTGACATCCTCATGTGCTCCAACATTGGTAAAATGGACCTAGGCGTCGGTCCAGTCGCTCATATGATCGGCTTCAGTTCAGCTCATCACATCTGGGAGAAGCCGATACTTTATCCAGCAAATTCAGTGCATAGCGGGAAGTTTGGAGTCTTTGTGTTTGAATGGGATTTCAAGATTTTCTCAAATGAATAATAAAAATTGAACGATTTAGTATTCCTGTAAATGAACAAACTCATAATTGAAAGAGGAGCCGAAAATGTGTTAGTGTCTGATGTTGTAAAAATATACGAATCCATTTGGAAGTGAAAGAATATTTATATTTTGACGTAACAATTTATTTATACTGTCTTATATTATTGATTTTGCTTCATTCTAAGTATGTTATTCAATATGTCCAAGCGCAGCTCATCAACAAGTCAAGGATTATAAATGATCAAAGGTGTATGCACACATATTATTGTTGTTTAGTATTCCTGTAAATGAATATATATAATATATTATTTAGTATTCCTGTAAATGAATAACATTAAATGAATGATATCGTATTTTTAGAGATGAACAAAGTTATTATGGAAAAGGGGCCCGAAAATGTGTTCGTTTCCGATATCGTAAAGATTTACGAATCCGTTTGTAACAAGTGAAATTGTTAATACTTTGATATGTATTATTGGTGTTGTTTTAGTGTTAAACTAACATAATTTGTATTAGTTTACATATTTACTTGAATTAATTATTCCACTTCATAGTTTGGCGCAATGACACTATCTTTGCAATCATATAGCAATTATCCTACGCAAGAGTTAAACTCGCCTAGATCAATAGTGGCGTGTATGAGAATGAACATAAATCCTGCTTAATTAATCGATAACCATATTGAATCAAGCGTCAGAGCACAAATGATATCTGCGTTACGTCTCGAGTTCACTAAAATATTAAAAGATGGTATTTCGTAGGAAGAATTTATAAAGTTGGGCTCTCCTTTAGAATTAAAGTCCTCAGTTAAATATAGTAATCACGATTTTAATGGATAATCACTAATTGATCGAATGGTGCTTAAGCAAAAAAGAGATCAATAAGCCAATTAATTACGTTTCGAAAAATAAAACATGTAATAATATTAACTGGAGTAGTAACGAGAACAGTAGCGCATTCAACAAGAACAAAGAGATAAAGAAAGGGCTTAAAAAGTAGAAGAGACCCAAAGAGCATTAAGTGAAAATTTGAGGTAGAAATAAATGCGCACTCGTGAAATTCAAGAAAACTAATTATAAATGTTGTAAATGTAGCGTGAAGACTAAATCAAGAAACAGAATGAACTACAGCTGCAAAAAGAGGCGAAACTCTAAAGCTTGCAAGCTGAAAAGCAAAGATAACTACAACTTAAAGCATCTATGCACAAATAGAAACTTGAGGAAACAAACAATTATTATGCGTTTTCAACATAACAGAAATGCCAACTAACTCAAAGTTAATTAGAACGATGTGATGAGCGCATTCAAAAGCAACGACGCTTGTTCGAGGAACAGGTTGAAATAAAGAAGCAGCGCATCCAGTCTAAACTAGAATAAACGAGACTCCAATCCACTCAACAACTTGAAAACAAACAAAAATAGGGTGAAAGATATCTGAACCAACTCTAAGAAACGCTCATGAAAAAAGAATAATTAGTTGAAGAGCAAAAAATGGAAGTACAGAACAAGTTCAAATAAAAAGCTAACTCAAACGAGGAAAAAGTTCGTCGAATGAATGAATTTTTAGAGCAGCAGTAAAAACAGAAAGAATTAAAAATATTTGAAAAATTACAAAAAAAGGAAGAAGACATAAACAAAGCAGTCGCAAACAGATTTAACTCAGTTCAAAATTTAATTCAGAAGAAAGAAAGCAAGCTTAAGTAATTCCAAGAAAATTACAAACAAATTGAAAACACTAAATAATATTAAAATGAACTCAAAAAATGTTAAATCGAACTCAGAATGGCAAAAGCTGAGCACTTCGTGGAACAAAAAGTATAATTACAGAACACTGTTCAGTAAATGATGGCCAAACACCAAGCAGATAAATACAACGCTGAATATGATAAATACTATGGTGTTGGAAGTAATAAATGGAAGAGTTTCAGCCCTTCCAAATTAAAAAATGAAACAGTTGAATCCCCCTATCACGCTAATATCGAAAGTAAACCAAAAGCGTTGACAGTTGTGAGAACAAAATCACCACTTCAAATGAACAGAGAAGGAATGAGCAAGCTAAATAAAATTATTGAAGATGAAGAAAGAAGAGAAGAATAACGAAGGGAAGAGATGTTAAAAGCGACCAATGATAACTAGCGCGCTGAACTTGAAAGAAGACACCGCGAAGAAAGAATTGGTGTTGCAAAAAGAATAGATATTGTCAGAGAACAATACATTAGGAGTATAAGAGAAATTTGAGAGTATACATATTTAATTTTATCTTTCACTTCCAAACGGATTCGTAAAGTTTTACAATATCAGAAACTGTTACATTTTCGGCTCCTTTTTTAATTATTATTCTATTCATTTCTATGAAAACGCGGTCGTTCTTTCTCTATTGATCTTTAGAATATAATTTATAATCGCCCTCGAAAACAAAGACTCCAAACTTCCCGCTATGCACTGAATTTGCTGGATAAAGTATCGGCTTCTCCCAGATGTGATGAGCTGAACTGAAGCCGATCATATGAGCGACTGGACCGACGCCTAGGTCCATTTTACCAATGTTGGAGCACATGAGGATGTCAAGGTTGAGCTTGAAGGAAGACGGACCCACTTCGTTCTGGGCTATCTGCTACCACTTCATCTCGCTGCTTGTCTTGCTCATTTCGAACTATTTTTGCATTTGGTTCGCTATCTGTTAAACAGAAGTTTCTTGGTTGCCTTTGGAGACTAGGAGACATGGTAGTGCTGACTACCCGAGAATTTTGTTCACGTCAATACACGGGTATCTACCGCTTTAAAGAAGTTGAATGTCGCGTCTGAGGTCAACAACTGGACATACGTAGTCTTCGGTGATTGCTAAGTCCTTGTTGAAATACATGTAGGCTACCAACTGTGTTATGTACAAGGAGTACAGCGAAAAAGAATACTGGACGCCTGGGACTCTGCAGATCTGCTCCGGCCTGTAGTGGTGGCAGAGGACGCCGATCTGGTCCAGGTACTTCAGCTTGGAGCCGAACTGGTTCTCCTCCTTGAACTGACCGGTGAGCTTCGAGAGGTTCAGGGCGCTCTTCTTCAGCGGCTGCTGGCTGCTCTGGAAGTCCGGCTGGCAGGACATGATCGAGCGGAAGTTCGTGACCTGGATCGGGCTCGGGATCTCCAGCAGCTCGGAGGCAGAGACGTACAGCTCGTTGAACTTCTTCAGCAGCTGCATGATGGCAACGCCGTCCATGAGGCAGTGGTACACCTTGAACACCAGGCCGGCTCTAACGGTCGGGAGCTCCGGGACCTCTATCTTCACGACGGACCAGTGGCTCAGCTTCTGGGAGTGCAGGACGTCGGTGGCGGCCGCGACGTAGTTTCCGATCTCGTCGAAGGAGGAGAGCGGGGTCTCTTCGAATGCCAGGTTGTAGGTGTGGACTTCTTGTGGAAGGTAGCGCATCCACTTGTGCTCCGCGTCGAACTGCACGCCGTAGGAGAGGAAGGGGTACAGGTGCATCAGGTGGTTGACGGCCCTCGAGGCCCGCTCCAGGTCCAGGTTTTCCTCCACCAGCCCGATCTCGCAGATGGTCTGGTTGCGGGTCGTCTGCTTCACCTCGTGTGTCGTGAGGAATCTGGCGGGGTTCTCCAGCGTGATGTCTCCTATTGAAAACGGGGGGTACGTTGGAACGTCTTTGCTTACGTGGTCATAAAGGTTGTCGACTGTGAACATTGTGTTATTGATGGAGGTGAAAATTGGACAGCTAAATTTTATAATGAGCTTTTATAGATATGTTAAGTTAGGTAGTTTTAAAATTACATTTCATTATCAATACTTTTCATTATCAAATTTTGTATGTTAAATTTATTACAAATTACAGTATTAGACTATTATTTAATTATATTAATGAATTTATTTTTTAATGAATTTAGTCTAATGATTCTAGTCAAATTTGGTCATTGATTGACTTTAAAATTTATGTCATACTATATAAAAGGAAGTAACTCATTGTATTACATATAATATTTGAACTAAATTAGTTCAACTACAGTTTTTTTAAAGATAATATTATTTTATTATTAATAAATTTTGTCTGTATATTTTTATTCAAGTAGCTGGATTTAATAATAAATATAGAAGTACAATTCAATGACTGTCAAAATATTATCGTATTTCACTCTCTCCAATCTCCAAACGATTTAAAACCAACTTTTGTAATAAGTTCATCTCTCATTTATCGAGCTTTTTAAACACTAACAAGCATCCAATCCCATTAACAAATTTCAACTAATATATTATCATCTGTCTTATTGTATAACAAGTGTTCAAGAATAGCATCAAATGCTTAGTCTCTTACTTTTACTGTTCTATTAGTTAATTGATCCAAAAGTTCTTTTATACAAAACTATTTAACATCATCTATTTATGCTCTAGAAGCAAAGAAGCTAAATATTGAAAAAGAAATGTGGAATGCTTAGAAATTTATCTAAGTTTACTGAATGTACAGCTATATTTTATTAATAATATTTTAAAGCTAATTTTCTGATGGTACGATGTTTTCATACACAAGATGGTTGATTAACACTATACATGAGTATTATGATGCGCCATCATAACCACGATTAGTTATTTTGTTCATTATTTTTAGAATAACATTGTATACGAATTCAGATGAATAGCCTTTCAATATATTCATTGTGTGAACAAGTTCTTCTTTGTTACAAAAAGTAACATTAGAAATTAATGATTTTAGTGATGTATATTCAACTCTTTTATCTTTTAGAAGAACGTCTTCAATTAGTTGGAAACTATTTTAAACTATTTCAAAATCAGCTTTTTCAATCTATTTCTTTAGTTCTTCTGATGAAAGTTAACCCATGTCAAAAAATGTCTCCTCTTATTATAAAGACTGTAACTTAATATATTTTTATATTGTCATTTAGTCAATATTATCAAATTTAAGCAATCCTGATTACAAATCCTCGAAAAATGCTTTAATCCCCAGTAATCTGATTGTTTCTATTCTGTTGCATATGAATTAAGCTGTGCATACTGTATACATCATTAATATTTTATCATATAAAAGATTTTATACTTTATTATTAAAACAGTATCTACACATAATTTTTAATGTTATAAATGTTTAATGTCTTACCAAACAACCTACTTCCCCTCTTGTATCAGTAGAATAATCATTGATGCAAAAAGTTAATACTTAAATAATATCATCAAAATCTTGAGTATAATCTATAACTTCGACATTTTACATTATTGATTTAATTAAAAATAATCTTAACACGTTGTCAGATGCCTACTTGTGACTATTAAGTAATTCTAATAATTTTTACCCAAATTATTTTTGTTCAGTTTATACTTTATGTTTAGGATAAGAAAGCATTATTGAACATTTGACTAAGTCTTCATAATTATTCTCCCATACCAGTTAGTCTTATTTTTTCGTCCATAAGATTAAAATTAATTCATGAACATAATTTTAAAATATACGATCATAATTTTATATTGCCATATCAACAAAATAATAACGAATTGATTGTGGTAATACTTAAAAACACATGGTTTCTATATTATCGTTATCTAAAGTAGAATTTCCAGAATTAATTAAGTTTATGAGTAAATAAGATAAATTTTAAACTATATGTTATTGTGCTTCTTAATTTTTATTAACAATTTATGCCTTAATAATTTCTGTCAGTTTATTATTTAGAGTTTGATAATCTGTATACTTTTTATTATGTATTAAAGTTCCTATTGCTTTGCATGCGCCAGAAAATGATATCCAATCAGAAATATCATCTAAATCATTAAGTAATTCGATTTCTACCCATTCATCTGCAATAATTAAAGATAATAGTGTACACACTTAATCTCTTTAAATCTGGTATTAAGTTTTTAGGTTATAATCAACCAAATATTTAACAAATATTTCTCTGTATTGGTCATTTAATGTGCAAACATCAATAGCAATACGTGTGTAGCATTCAGTAATATCACCAAGTTAATAGTAGTCAACCAAAGCTGCACAGCTTATAGCTTCGGGTACAAATTTATTTTTCAGTCTTCCTGCCATTTCTTAAAATGCTGCCGCAGCGCATCTTCTGATTGCAATATCTCTATCCAAGCAGCTCAGTGCAAGTAAATTTCCTGCTATTTGTTAGCAGTTGTTAGAACCAATCTCTTATCCAGTGTAAGTTCTTGAAATACTCCAAGCACAGAAACATGATGCGTCTTTTACGATGTTACTGAGTTTCGAGAATTTATTTTAGAAACCAAGAAGAATTACTTCAACTACTTGTTATAAAGTGCTTTTGAGAACTAATTTTTATCTGAGAATGTCAGCTATGCAAATAAGGGCTCCGTTCCAGGTTTCAGCAGTTTCTGCTGGATTGCACAGGTCAAGTACGGCTTGAATAACTTCGTCTGCGAACATCTTTGGTAATTTTTTCAGGATTGATGATATGCCGAATGCTGATGTTTATCTTACGAATGGGTCTGAGTCTTACAAGCTTATCAGCAGTCCGTCGACATAGTAGTCGAATTCGATTGGGACGTCGAATCCCTCTATTTCTGCGAGTGGGTCTGACCAGGAGTACTGTGTTTTCAGGTATGATGCTGATATTCTGCTGCATAGTACGGATGTGATTTTGCGCAGTTCTCTGTTTGGTGATTTGAGCAGCATTGGGATTATTTGTGGGTTAGTGATGACTTTAATGCCCGAGAATCTGGTGACGAAGCTCAGGAATTGCACTTGGCTTGCGACTTCCTGAATATTTATTTTCTTTGGTGTGTCAACAGCTTTTTGGAGTATTTAATTTGAAAGTGTTAGTTATTCAGCTAATTATTCTGCGCAGTCTGATCTGATTAGGAATCGCGCGAGCACCTCGTTCGCCATTTGAGTGAGTTTGCTTGATTTGTTGCTGTATTTCAAGCACTGTTATATCAAGTTAGCGCTGAATTATCCGTTGCTATCTATATCTTTTATGTTAAATGGAGCGAGCACAAGTACTGATAGCCAAAGTAATAAATCAAACTAAGCTCTGAAGAGTAAGTGGTCGGATAAAGTGCTCGTGTCCAGTTGAGTGAACGTTTACTTCGTTTATAAGGTGGTTAGTTTTAAGCAGTCAACGTCGTTGATCCGTTTTAGCATTTGAAGGGCCGGTTCGAGGAACCTGACCTCGTTTTAAAAGTGCTTGGGCATGAAACGGAGGCCGCGGACGTCAATCAAGGTGTATAAAATGGAGTACAGGTGCGGTTTGGTGAATGCGTCCAATATAAGATCGTTTTTGAGGTGCTCCATTAGCCTCGGGAGGACGCTCGGAAAAATTGACTCAAGTTATTGTGGCTACTCCAAGATAGTGCGCGAAAGCTTGTCAAAATTCATCGCGTGGATGGAGCCGGACAGCACATCGGAGTGCGAAAAGGACGCGTTAAACTCAATCAAGAGAGACTCTTGCAAGGTTGCGTGCATTAATTGGAGTGGAGAAGTTGGAGCGGAAAATGCGGATTGTGCTGGGAAAAGGTGAAATTGGTTAAAATTACTTTTACATTTGATTATTTTTACCTTTTTCACTGATCTTTGTTAATTACATGACTCAACTACTGAACATACAGGTAAAATTTAAACAATTTTATAAATCACTCCACGTTTAAATGGAATAACACTTACTCAATTAATTGAAATAGATAAATATTAGAAATTAAGAGAGAAAGGAAAAGTAAAACTTAAGACTATTGAAGTCGAGATATGGTTCATGTAAATACTATGCAGATAGCTATGAATCATAAATCCTGAATCCTGAATAGATACAAGAATTAATACAAAAGTAAGATGAAGAAAATCGATTAAAAGATACCGCAATATCTTAGTGCAAATTGGAGCTTTAAAATCTTCATGACGCACTATTTTTGAAATATGATGAAGTGCATTAGTTCAAAGACTTTATAATATTAAAGTTATACGAAGAATTGGTCACTATTTAAACTCAGTGTTCGTAATTATCATTAGTGTAATCCGAATACACTTAAACAACAGTGGTGTCACAATAAATTATTACCCACCATAATTATAATGAAGATTAGAAAAAAGAAGCCTTAGCGCGTTTAATTCGGGATGGAAACGTATCGTACAAGCAACAGTTAAAAATGAACAATAAACTCCCCAGCATAAGAACTCTTCTGAGATTTAGAATACAAATTGAAAACAGTAAACTCTGTTCTCAAAACGAATAAGTCAACAATTCAAAATCAACTTTAAATAATTAAGAAAATTAAAACATCATAGTAGAACTAAGGTAAGATCCTGGATTATAAAGGCAAGATGATTGACAATATACTGTACAAAAATATATAAATTTACAGAAATTTAGTGAAATGACTTTGAAAGTTTATAAATTGATTTAGACTCACCATTTAGAGTTATGTTAACATATGACAACAATTAATAAAAATAAACAAATACTGTGGTCGCCAAGCCAACTTTGATTTCAAAAAATACTAACTATTTCAAAACTATTTTTTGTATTAATTTTAACTATATATTAACTCAATGTTTAGTAGCGTCTCCTTTCTATTTTATTACTTCTTCTAACCTTTTGGGCATAGAGTCAATCAAATGATTGATGATATCTAACGAGATTTACTCCAACGCCCTCTTTACTTCTTCATTTAATAAGTCATATGTGGTACATTCTTCAGGGGAAATGTTTGACTTCAGTGGATTCCAGCAGTGAAAAAGTGGATTTAAGTCTGGACTCATTACTGGAAAGCGATAGAGCTCAATGTTGTTAGCAGTATAAAAGTTTTTCATATACTTACTAAAATGTGTCGGGGCGTTATCTTGTTGCAACTTCAAGTTATGCTATTAAGTGATGGAAGTGTAACTTGTCTGAGAACTTAAGAATTGACAATTGAATTCATGGTCGTACCGCACGGCATAAACCATAATGGACCCTTATATCTACAGCTAATCGTACTATAGATCATGCACGAAAACAGTCCATATTTTACACTTCGAGAAAATACTTCGGATTCCACTCGTCTTTAGGTGTTCTGAGCACTCTACTCGCTCGATTTGCATAGCATTTTGAGCGATACTCATCGGTATACTAAAAAGTTCTCCAATATTCAATTGGTTGTTTCAGGTTCATTCGAGCAAAGTTCAAACTTTCCAATTTATGCTTTTCGGTAAGTTTTGGCTTTATCTTAGCAACATAGAAGCTTAAACTGAATTTGGCCAGGAGACGAGATACCGTTGTTAGAGACATGGAAATTCCACGAAGGGCTTAGTATTTTTCAGCCATGATTCGTCGAGTTTCGAATCTATGGCTCTGGCGATATTTAACAACGCGAAAATCTCAGCTTAGTCAAATTTTCTGACACTATTATCGGCATGAGAAGCTTCTAGCTTGCCTGTAACTTCAAAGTGCTTAAAAATGGAATAAACAGTTTGGAGACTACATTGAAGGCAACAAGCAATGTATTTCTTGGTTGCAACAGTTTGTGATTCTGTTTCTCACATTCTCATCATTATGCGACGCTCTTGTATTGTGATCCGTCGGCTTCGTGTGTGCTTCGTCATTTGAAGGATGAAGTGAAAAAGAAATGAACCGCAGAATTAATTGAATATGTTATAATTAGCATAAATACAGTGATTTAATTTTCAAGCGCAATTATTACATAAACATTTGTTAAAATCAAAGTTGGCTCGGACACCACAGTATATCAAAATATATGTATCACATTGTAATTTACCTATCTACGTCATTTTTCACTTATCTGATCTAAGAAGAATTCGAAAGACCTTTAGAAGAAATTAAATTAGTGAAATGTATTTATATATATCGGCTCACTCTTTTGGTACATCTCAAAAACATCCACTCAATAATCAATTACTTCTATCACAACATTTTTAAATGATATTTTCATTTTTATGTGTTCTTTATTTCTGTAACTGTGTACATAAAGGACTCTATATTTATTATTTACGGTATATACACTCCCCCGCAAAATAATACGGTAAAGTCTCACAAGTCTAGACTAGGTGCCGAGTCTCACGAATAGTACTAGAGAAAATGAATAGTTTATTTGTCATTTCATGTGGTTTTCAGATATTTTGAGATATCTCACGAATAGAACAGAGTTGATGACGAATAGACCGAACCTAATTACAAATAAATATCAGAATTTGAACTACCTGATAAATGTCAGAATATTATATATAAAATTAATTTATTAGTCTTTTGTTAAGATTCAATTAAAATCACTCATCAATTCAATAATGATAGTTTTATTTGTATAAACTTATTCATAAAACCTTAAAACATTCTAGTCGAATAGTTTCTTATAAAAATTGCATCTTAATCGTTTGTTATCATCGAACAGTCTTTTATGTTACATTTCTAATCATTTACCAAGTATGGAGTGGTACGCATTTTAAATTATTATATTAATATTAAATTAAAGAATAAAAATTGATAAAACAGATGAATTACTACATAACCTCATTCAGAAGGGGGTAGCATTTTCGCTTATAAGGGGGTAGGTCAACTCGCTTACAGAGGGGTTGGACCCCCTTATAAGCGAGTGACAAATTTCATGTGTTTTAACCCCGTTTTTTGACCATAAACCCTTCAAATTCAACAATATTTTTGGATACATTTTGGATACATTTCGCTTATAAGGGGGTTGAAAATGGCAATCCCCTTATAAGTGAAAAGGCTACCCCCTTGAGAACGAGGTTATGTAGTACAAAGGTTATCATGAATAGAACAAAGTGGTTGGCAAATAAGACTAAACTAGATATCTCACGAATAAGCTTTGGAAATCAATAGTCTATTCGTCATTTGTACTCTGTTCTATTTGTGAGACTTTACCGTACTGTCTTTTATGTTAACAAACTTTAAACGTAACTTAACTCTAAACCAGAAATCCAAAGTTTAAATTTTGGGACAAATAGGATTTGGGACTAAATTTGTGATTTGTGTCCTTTTCTTTAAAATTAATTACTCTTTACAATTATTGGATATTGTAACATAATAATTTGTAATTGATTATTATAATAGGTACCACTCAAAAATTATTTCTATGTGAACGAAACTATCTCATTTTAACTATACATGGTATTTGATATATACATTTTCATTTTTAACTTAAATCATCCACTGTGTTTTGACTATAATGCAAAGTAGTACTTATCTATTTTACTTCATACACATTTTATTAAAGAAGCTATATGTCAATTTTAAACATAAATTACATTAAAAATAAACCAATATATTGTCAAATATAAAGTGATGGTTGATTTGCTTTGAGTACCATTTGATTAAGGAAGTGGTTAATTAACAAAATAGTCATAACTTTTGAATTAAAGAATTATATATTCAACTTTATAATTGGTTTAAATGAAGAAAAATAACTCTTTCAATCATCGATAAATCTTTGCATAACTTTAGGCAAATGTTGATTGCATAGTAGCATATATTTTGTTGAACTATAATAAAATTTATAAAAATCAAACCTCATATATATTTTGAAAATAAAAGAAAACATATAACAATATTATTTGGTTTAAACCTGATAAATCGTATAGACATATACTATAATACTTGGATTAAAGACGAACATCATTTCATTAACTTCGTTCACCTTAAAATAAATTATAATTTTGCGACTTATTATACCATTCAACTATTCACAAAACATTTTTCTAAAGTAATGACATCAACCATACATATCTATATATGTACGTTATAATATACCAAATTTAAATCAAAATTAATCCACCACAATTTTTGACTTTTGGCCACATTTTTCATTTGAAAATATTGACTTTAACGCGTATGCGATTAGTTAAAGCAGCCTATTAAATCATTTATTGTACATCAGTAAGTACGCAACAAGAATAGATGTTATGATCCAAATATGTTTCCATTCCAAATTTTGATGACTCAAATTATCTTACTATAAAATTTACTATTCTGTAGAACTATCCAAAGTTTCATGGGAATTTGTTAATAGCTACAAAACTTAGTAATAGTGATTTGCCCACGCGCCGCTGCCCGATTAAAATGATATTCAAAAAATATCTCGTTCTCAAGGGGGTAGCCTTTTCACTTATAAGGGGATTGCCATTTTCAACCCCCTTATAAGCGAAATGTATCCAAAATGTATCCAAAAATATTGTTGAATTTGAAGGGTTTATGGTCAAAAAACGGGGTTAAAACACATGAAATTTGTCACTCGCTTATAAGGGGGTCCAACCCCTCTGTAAGCGAGTTGACCTACCCCCTTATAAGCGAAAATGCTACCCCCTTCTGAATGAGGTTATGTAGTAATTCATCTGTTTTATCAATTTTTATTCTTTAATTTAATATTAATATAATAATTTAAAATGCGTACCACTCCATACTTGGTAAATGATTAGAAATGTAACATAAAAGACTGTTCGATGATAACAAACGATTAAGATGCAATTTTTATAAGAAACTATTCGACTAGAATGTTTTAAGGTTTTATGAATAAGTTTATACAAATAAAACTATCATTATTGAATTGATGAGTGATTTTAATTGAATCTTAACAAAAGACTAATAAATTAATTTTATATATAATATTCTGACATTTATCAGGTAGTTCAAATTCTGATATTTATTTGTAATTAGGTTCGGTCTATTCGTCATCAACTCTGTTCTATTCGTGAGATATCTCAAAATATCTGAAAACCACATGAAATGACAAATAAACTATTCATTTTCTCTAGTACTATTCGTGAGACTCGGCACCTAGTCTAGACTTGTGAGACTTTACCGTATTATTTTGCGGGGGAGTGTATATACCGTAAATAATAAATATAGAGTCCTTTATGTACACAGTTACAGAAATAAAGAACACATAAAAATGAAAATATCATTTAAAAATGTTGTGATAGAAGTAATTGATTATTGAATGGATGTTTTTGAGATGTACCAAAAGAGTGAGCCGATATATAATTCTATAAATATTAATGTAAATAAAATATATATTGTTACACTTATTCTTCCGCTCTGAATACGAACGAAAATTATACAAATATTATTTTCTAAATAAAAGTATTTTAGTGTAAGAATGTAATGATATGTAATGATATGTAATGTATACTGTACTATTTCATTTTTTATCTAATAACAGATCTGATAAACATGTTTTAAAATATTGTTAGCTGTCCCACCTTCACCTCTCGAAATCATTTACAAATCGTTCGCACTTAAATTTACTCCTCCTTTGCTAATATACTCACTTATAACTATGGATTCGTAAACTATTATTCGTTTACACAAATCGGATTTGGGTTGTATTTTCAGTTACTACTGTTTTATCTGTTTTTCAATTATTAGTTATTCAGGATACCTCAAATAATAAATCGCTAATTATTTTTAGTACATTTTAATAAGCTCATCGTATTCTTATTAATATTTTTGCTTTAGTTCTTGAGATTACTAATTCCACAGCTCTGAAAACTTCTTTGAACGGTCTGATATTGACACATACTCAATTGTGTGCTTAAAATCTTGTTGAAATGTTTAATATGGTGTTTTCGGTTTTTGAGGTTTAAATTGTATCATTTGTAAATTAAAGTGAAATATAGTTTTGGTAAAATTTATTTGCGTTAACGTGATGTAATAATTATGTTAAATATTAACACATTTACAAATTAAGGTACAAATTAATATAATTTAAATAAAACAAATAGTTGTATTTTTTATATATTCGTACATGTATATATTCACTGAAATCTAATCTCAAAAAGTACATTTTATGAATTTGCGATACAAATTGCAAATATAGTATACACAACTATATTATAGCTAATTGATTTGATAAACATGTATTTAAATATTGTTATCTGTCCCATTTTCACCTCCATCAATAACACAATGTTCACAGTCGACAACCTTTACGACCACGTAAGCAAGGACGTTCCAACCTACCCTCCGTTTTCGATAGGAGACATCACGCTGGAGAACCCCGCCAGATTCCTCACGACCCACGAGGTGAAGCAGACGACCCGCAACCAGACCATCTGCGAGATCGGGCTGGTGGAAGAAGACCTGGACCTGGAGCGGGCCTCGAGGGCCGTCAACCACCTGATGCGCCTGTACCCCTTCCTCTCCTACGGCGTGCAGTTCGACGCGGAGCACAAGTGGATGCGCTACCTTCCCCAAGAAGTCCACACCTACAGCCTGGCATTCGAAGAGACCCCGCTCTCCTCCTTTGACGAGATCGGAAACTACGTCGCGGCCGCCACCGACGTCCTGCACTCCCAGAAGCTGAGCCACTGGTCCGTCGTGAAGGTAGAGGTCCCGGAGCTCCCGACCGTTAGAGCCGGCCTGGTGTTCAAGGTGTACCACTGCCTCATGGACGGTGTGGCCATCATGCAGCTGCTGAAGAAGTTCAACGAGCTGTACATCTCTTCCTCCGAGCTGATTGAGATCCCGAGCCCGATCCAGGTCACGAACTTCCGCTCGATCATGTCCTGCCAGCCGGACTTCCAGAGCAGCCAGCAGCCGCTGAAGAAGAGCGCCCTGAACCTCTCGAAGCTCACCGGCCAGTTCAAGGAGGAGAACCAGTTCGGCTCCAAGCTGAAGTACCTGGACCAGATCGGCGTCCTCTGCCACCACTACAGGCCGGAGCAGATCTGCAGAGTCCCGGGCGTTTAATACTCCTATTGCTCTGTTCTTTGTATATTGCCTAAATTGCTGCTTATTTGTACTTCAACAAAGATTTAACATCAGAAGACTTCTAAACTTTAATGATGGATTTGCGGAGGGGCCTTGCTCTTTTAAATAGTGGAAGATATTCTAATTTAGACTTTGATAAAATTCTGGGTCTAGCCGCTCAACCTCTGTTTTTAATATCGAAAGGAAATATAAATACATCAGTTCAAGATATTGCACTTGAGTTACAACACAAATTTGAGATGAGTAAAACAACTAGCGAGGTTAAATGGTAATAAATTGTGTAAAATGAGGTCGGGCCTTCAACTTTTAAGTTGAATATTGATATAATAATGTGTTCAAACATTGGAAAAATGGACCTAGGCGTTGGTCCGCTTGCTCATATGATCGGTTTCAGCTCAGCTCATCACATCTGGGACAAACCAATACTTTATCCAGCAAATTCAGTGCATAGCGGGAAGTTTGGGGTCTTTGTGTTTGAATGGGATTTCAAGATTTACTCAAAGGAATAGTAAAAATTGAACGATTTAGTATTCCTGTAAATGAACAAACTCATAATTGAAAGAGGAACCGAAAACGTGTTAGTGTCCGATGTTGTAAAAATATACGAATCCGTTTGGAAGTGATATTTTGAAGTAACAATTTAAATGTTCAATTCTTTTATGTTGTTGATTTTGCTTCATATTCATTCTAAGTTTTTTGTTGTTAAATATTAAATTCAATATGTCCAAGTACTCATCAAGTCAATGATTAGAAACAACTGAAATAGGTGTATCAAAGGTATGCATACACATTATTGTTGTTTGAATATTTATGTTGTGATTTAATACATCAATCAACAATATAATGTCTATTTCTGACACAAATGTAGTATTAATAATTTTTAGACATTGTACTAAATATATATTATTGTATGTACATTTTATGTACATTTTATTCACCATTATTACCTATTTTAGTCTTAATTTCGCTTTTGTACTAACTACAAATAATACTTATATATTTTGTGTTGTAAAAAAGCCAAAAATAAGTAATATTTAAATTTAGAGTAATTAACTAAATTATAGAGTAATTAACTATGTAAATATACTAGTTATTACTCAGTATGCACATTTTTTCTATTTATACCAAACTATAATAGTTATTATTAGTTATTATTAATTATCTTACAGTTATGGGAGGTGGAATTGCTTTTTCTTGTTTACTATGTGAGTAATTATATATTAAAATATTTTGCCACTTCTAATGCGGATGACAAATTCCAATAAATAATCTCAAGTTGGAGATTATTCATGAACTACTCATTAACACAAGAGGGCCAAAAATATGATTTCGATCGTATTAGACCATAATCGACTATTCAAAGTCGGTATTTAATATTCCAAAAAGGAAAAATAGAAATTACCACATGCAATAAAAGGACGGCAATGACAAAAATAAACGCGGTAGAAGATGTTTAGGGAAGGTCAACTAATTCACTTAACAAACTTAGGCAGTTCTGAAGCGTTTGTATTCTCTTCATTTCTGGGTCCAACGGATGAATTCATAAAATATTGTACCAATCTGAACTAGTTATATCACTTGTTTAAGATGTCCCTGTGTAATTTCTACGTTTTAGTCAACAAAACTAATTTATGAAAGATTTTATCTCGAAAATATATGGTAGTTAAGCCTGATTGGAGAAAAGAATAAGAGGATCCAATGATTGGTATACGGACGCAATATGTAATTTATAACTAGTAGCGCAAGCACTGGACCTGCAGAGGACCTCGGTGTTCATCTTCAACTGGGTCAATCTGAACGATTTTAGGTATTTCTTAATCACGAAAAACAATGGAGGACTTTTTCTTTCAATCTCAACCGGGAGCTCAAGATGAAGTATTGGTACTTCGCTTAATTAGAATTATAATTCAGGTAGTTACAGTCGCTTTCATTCTCAATATTCAAATAATGAATGCATTTTTGTTTCTTGAAGAATGGAATCAAGTGGGTTAGTCGGGCCCAGCATTAAATAATATATTGATGCTACTCTAAAACAACAGTTATTTTACTTATGATCTTCCACTTCCATTTCATAATGAGAAATCAATTTTCTTGATTGTTAAATTATACAACGTTAGGTAAAGTTGAAACTTATTATTGAAGTATATACAGAGTTATATACGTTAATTATTGTAGCACAGCTATCCAAGGCTCAACCAGGCCTTGATGTGATTGAAGCACTTTACAAATCAATAGTAAATAGAGTTAATGAGTGTATTGATGAGGAGGGAGAACACACTCATTATTGAGCCGGGCAGTGATATAAGTAAGATTCAAATAATAAACTTCATTCTTCTTCCTAATTCAAAAAAGCATTTCGAGGGCCCACCACTGTATGATATGTTCTATTATAATGTATAAATTTATTAATAACAATTTAAATAACAATATATGTAATAAATAATTAGTAGTAGATAATATTTAGTACAATTACTGTTTAAAAACACATAAAATAAATCGAATATCCATTAATAGTAATTTAACACTTTCTTAACAATCTAGTAATATTTTTATATTTAGTGATAAAGTTTAAGATGCAAGTATAACAATATAAATGAAGGATGTCACATTTTTTGCAATATTTGGACTTAATGACAACAAACAGTAAATCTAAGAATCGTCAATTAATGTTTCAATATTGTTTTCTGTGGTTTACGGCTCACTTATATGTTAGAAATGTGATATATTACTTAGAAATTCAACACTTATATTTTAAGCTCATGGATAGTTTTTGTCCACACTAATGCGACAAGGAATTAGTGAAATATTCATTCTGGAAACAAAAATATAATATAGATTTAAATGTGATATTAGTAGTGGTATTGTTTTATTAGTTAATAATTAAATTAATATTAAAATAATCAATACCAATATAACTGGATATGAACTAAATGAAAATTCGTAAAGTGCGGTATTTATTGTATAATTGCAAGATTTTGTGTGTATTGTTATATAATAATTAATACTGTGTACAAATGTGTTGAATTATGTTAACGATTCTACTTAACTTTAAATGACTGAATAACCATTAGTAGGTTGTAATAATATTTGTAAGTATAACAACTATTTTGTTTATGGTCTGTGTTTATAATCATTGTAATATGGTGAATTATTAAGTAATTAAACGATAATGTGTATTATGCCTTTTGTTTTTATTAATAATGGCTGTGAATGTACTTAAGGCTATTTACTTGATGTTAATAAATGTATTGATATTGTATTTTAGTTAAAATTATTGAATTAGAACGACGTTAATATAGAAAACTATTTAATAAGAAACATTTCAACTATATAACTATTAGTAAATTTCAATCAAAAGTAAGCCGATAGTAATTTACACCAAAACACTAGTAACATACTAAGCTCGATTTATTAGCTCAATTCAAATTTGACTACATTAATATCCAGTGTGAACAGTTCCTTATAAGCTCTGAACAACTATACTATTTTGACATTTAATCAATAAAAAGATGACTTATAGAGAGTTAACAATTCAGCTAATGTACTTATCCAGCAAACAAATACTAATTTGTTATAAACTATTTAAATGTTAAATAATACTGTTAAATAGCAGTTAGACACCCAAAAATCTTTAATTTCAGCCACAAACACATCAATGTACAACTTAAATACACAATTATCAATAACCATCAGTCAAATTAATTCAAATCTTCAAGGCCAAATTGATGGTTCAAAAAGTACTATCTAATCGATTTAGAGCGCATTAACCGGAATTAACACGCAAATCAACTAGATTAACAGCGTGAATGCGGTGCAAAACTAAGATATTGTGGAACTAAAGAACCAAACATGGCAAAATATGAACAGTTTATTCTGGTGTTAGATGTATAGCAAAACGCAAAGTCATGAAGATATATCTTTTGTTTATTGTCCCAGTTTATAATTATATTGCAACTACATTAATAAAATTGTATAAGAATAAATTATCTGTTATATTAATATCAATTATTATTGTGGATGGTAATCATACAGTCGGGCATAATGTGGATAGATGATATATCAGTGAAACTATTATATATTATTACGATTAATATTATTAAATTTCTTAGTTTCATAATTTAAAAGGTTAACTATAAAAATATGGCAGTATGTCGGTTTTGGACAATTCAGGAGTTACTGTATTATAGTTGCATTGCATACCATAGAATAAAGTAAAATAGTTACTTGATATTAAAAAAGATGTTAAATCACACATAGTAAATACATTAAAGCTGTTACATAAATGAGGAAGCAGAATCACTTAGATTGGAAAAAAGATGAAAACCATTTTAATAAACTGGAAATTCACCACGAGAATTATTAAAATATATATTATTTTTACTTAGCTATAGTAAAATAACTAGTATATACCTATTTATTGCGTTTAGATGTATTGTTGGATTGTTGCTGTTGAGTGAGTCATGTTATTATTATAGTTATACTACATTAATAATTATAATAATTATAATAATCATTAATAGTAATAAATGTTCTCCCTACACTTAACATTAATCTGAACCACATCACAAAAGTCACGTTTTCAGAAATTCTGAATTGAGAATATTATTATTGTGGTATTATTATTTTATACAGTACAAAATGGTCCAAAACAGACATACTGCCATGTCTTTAAAATAGTTAAAATATTATTATGAAACTGAACTTAATGTCTTGTAGTGGCGCGCTAACGAGAATAAAGCTCAACTTGACTCACCAACAAGGCAATAAGACGAAGCCCACGGCAACTGCTGGATTGGGTATATTTAAGTGAATTTATATGAATTTATTTTAGCAACTATATCTGCATTAAATTATTAATATTTATAAAAGAGTGTCATCTTCTCTTCTTACCGCCTGCATTGATAAATCCTTGCATGAGACCGTCCATAAGACCATCAGCTGCTGCAGTAAGTTTTTCTTCTTTTTCTTCTTTTTTAGCTACCAACTTTTGAGCTCCAACTCTTATTGGCTCTTCTTCTTACTCTTTCTTGTCGTCTTTCTTCTTCTCCTTTTCTATTCTCTTCAACTCATTAATTTCATCATCTTTGAGTTGTTAGAGAGTCTCTTGGGCATTTTATGCGAAATCATAGAAGTATTAGACAAATTCTTCAAATTTTGTGTTTTTGCTTTCTGCAAAGAATTCCATTGTTTTCTCTATTTTGGTCTTTATTTATTAATCTATTTCTAACACTTTTTCAACCTAGAATTCAGCAGTATCCACAAATTTTTACATTATTTATTCATAGTTATCTTGTTTGTTAGCCTCAAACGAAGAAACGGTTTACTTTATTAGAATAATTTAATTATAGAACTTATTAAATGCATCAGATTAATCATTATATGAATTCTTTTTACATTTATTGCAGAGAGCTGCGAATTCTTCAATACACATAAGAGGATTGGTTTCACCTTCTAAATCTTTGAAATCAGTATTTACAGGATCATCTCTAAAAGTGTCTAAATATTTTTGATCCCCTTCAGGAAGAGCCTTTTAAATGTCACTTTGAACAATTTTATAAACAAAATTAATTAATGGTTTGCCTGTGTTATCTTTAGTATCAAAATATTTGGTTAGTGTTTTCAGTTTGAAACCATAAGCCTGACCTCTTTAAGTGCCAGAATTTAGGAAATTACCTAAAGTAAGCATTCCCTTCAATATATTGTGGAATCTCTTGGATTTATTAATAAAATCGAAGAATTTATTATAGCATACGAACACTGGTTTATGCTTCGATAATTCATAGTGGAACGCCTTTAAATATTACCAATTTAATAAACGTTAATTCAATTTAGGGAAAACGGATACTTTGAAAACATATTGTTCTGGCTTACCATATTTTTCTGGATCTGGATCTGACTCAAATGCTGATTTAACTTATGCTATTTCTTCATTTGTAGGACATGTTTGTACTAAATTATCAACTCCAGGATCAATATCTGTTAAATCTTTTAGTTGCAGTATTTTATTAAATATTTAATCTATAGGTAGTTTAAATTTCTATAATACAATGGCAATAGCCTATTACTTTTTAGAATCTAAAATAGTTATCAGCTTTGGCTTTGTATCAGCGGATTTTTCAAGAGTTTTTTCGATTTTCTTTGCAGCTAATAAGTTTTCAAGCTATTCCGTTAGTTAATTGAACAACTGTTTTAGTAAGTATGCGGTCGAAGATTAATTGAGTTGAGAGGTTTATTTTATGTTATTAATTTTGTTGAAACGAAATAATGTTAAGCTTGTCAGTATTTCCACTTCGCACCTAACAAAAATAATGCCAACAATGAATGAAAGCATCTATGAAACCCATACATAATTATTTACTCCATAATTCTATAATAACATTAAAACTTTGACAGAAGTAAGAAAAATGTAGAAATATGGAGGGCATTCTAGATTAACTAAATCAGAATTCGATAAATACTTAATGATACTATTTACAATGATGATATCAGGTAAAGAGCGAGGATCTGTCAAAGATAATTGGTCTAAGAACACTAAAATACGCAATTAGTTTATAGCTGATGAAGTTGGAATGTCTTGCAGAGAATGGGAGGAAATACATTCTAATGTCTGTTATGGTCATATTAAATTGTTATTAGATTAACCTGAAGAAGAAATCGATAATTTAGAAGAAATCGACAAATTTAGACGGTATAGAATCTGATGAAGAAGAATCTGAAAATTCTGACTATGAATATGACGAAGATGATCTAGAAGAACTAAATAAAATATTTAATGATCATGAAGAAGAAGTTTTGAGCTAAAATAAACCTGGTAATGCAAAAAGTAGAAAACTTTAACCATGATATATACAAAATCAAAATTTGTGAAATAACCCTGTTAAATGTAAGAATTTGTAAGTTCTCGTGGTATTCCCAGAGAACAACCTGAAATAGTTCGTTACTACAATAATAATTATAAAGGAGTTGATTACGTAGACCAACTTACAAAAAATATTAAGTTTCCAGGACGATGTACTCGTTGGACCACAAGGATGTTTATTTATTTTATGTAAGTAATATTAGTTAATGGGTTTTCTTTGATGAAATTATTGCATCCAGAATATAAAGAAATTAAAATAACGGATTATGTTGAAAGCATAATTGATTAAATGAAAATAAATCTAACAAAATATGAAATTAAAGCTACACCACGAAAAATTGAAGGTTGTAACCAACCAGTAGTAAGCCCAATTAAAGGACCAGTAATAGAAGCATATAAACACTATCATGTATATACAAAAGTAAGTGCGTAATGTGTCGGCTGCAAATAATGTAATAGCAGATATGTGTGTTCGTGCAAAGGATATCATTTGTGTCCAGAGTGTTATAAAACGCATATTAGTGAATAAAATGACATAAGAGGGTACACACACATTTATAAAAATGAATAAAGTGATTTAAAATACGAATAATATGTTTTAATATATATTGAACACGAAAATAGTAATTTACCTATTAAATGGTTGAAGTCGATTTCGAGAATTTTGTTAATTATTTGCGAAGTGGAAATACTGACAAGCTTAACATTATTTCGTTTCAACAAAATTAATAACATAAAATAAACCTCTCAACTCAATTAATCTTCGACCGCATACTTACTAAAACAGTTGTTCAATTAATTGTTTAGCTTAAAATCTTTTGTTCCAATTTTAGCCCAAATGCCAGTGTCCTTAATTTCTTGGTCTTTTAATTTATCCCAAAACATTGGTTTTACAATAACGGTCGGCTTGTTTAATTCTTCTTTTTTAGGTTTAGCTGGAGCCATTGGTACTCCTGGGATTCCTGGAACACCACCTGGAACGCCGCCTGGAGGAGGCAGTAGCATTCCTCCCATTCCTGGTGGTGGAGGTAGTTTACCTCCTGGTGGTGGCGGAAGGCCGCCTGGTGGAGGTGGTAAGCCGCCAGATGGTGGTGGCGGAAGGCCGCCTGGTGGAGGTGGTAAACCGCCTGATGGTGGAGGTGGTAAGCCGCCAGATGGTGGAGGTGGTAAGCCGCCAGATGGTGGAGGTGGTAAGCCGCCAGATGGTGGAGGTGGTAAGCCGCCAGATGGTGGAGGTGGTAAGCCGCCAGATGGTGGAGGTGGTAAGCCGCCAGATGGTGGAGGTGGTAAGCCGCCAGATGGTGGAGGTGGTAAGCCGCCAGATGGTGGAGGTGGTAAGCCGCCAGATGGTGGAGGTGGTAAGCCGCCAGATGGTGGAGGTGGTAAGCCGCCAGATGGTGGAGGTGGTAGACCGCCTGATGGTGGAGGTGGTAAGCCGCCTGATGGTGGAGGTGGTAAGCCGCCAGATGGTGGAGGTGGTAAGCCGCCTGATGGTGGAGGTGGTAAGCCGCCAGATGGTGGAGGTGGTAAGCCGCCAGATGGTGGAGGTGGTAAGCCGCCTGATGGTGGAGGTGGTAAGCCGCCTGATGATGGAGGTGGTAAGCCGCCAGATGGAGGGGCTAAAAGACCTCCTGGTGGAGGGGCAGTTAAAAATCCGCCTGGTGGTGGTAAAAGTCCATTGGGAGGTGGAAGTGGATAGCTGTTTGGAACGCCTAATGGTATACTTAGTGGTGCATACCCTTATTATAGTTATGGGCCTCCTGATCCGAAACCGCCAGCGCGCATATCTTTAATATCGTTTTTCAATGCTCGATTATCTTTAACTAAATCTGAAATATCTTTTTCTAAATTTAGGATCACAGCTTCTTTCTCAACGAGTATTTTCTTAATCTTTTCAATGCGCTCGAAGTCTTCAAGTGGGACGATTCTGAGTTAGTTTTTGACTCTGAATGCACTGACTGACAACCCAGAATTGAATTCTGGCATTTAGTACGCTAATTATTTTGATCTGCGTATAACTTTGATTGGGTCTTCTCCGATCATTGCTTCTATTTCTTTTACGATGTAGCTTGCGGTCAGTGATTCTGATTTTCTCAGAACTTCAAATAGTGAGTGTTGTCCCAGTTGTTGCCCTTCAGCTTGAATATTGAATGCGTCTTCAAGCCCTTACTGTTCGCTGTCGTGCTTGAATTGAAGGCATTTCTTCGTGAACATGTTAAGTGCTTAGAATATGTAATAGAGTGATTTTTCTTGGTGTAAATCTGGTTTGTTCAGAATCGCTATCAGATCCAGGATTGATTCCTTAAAATTTGCTGCGATGACCGGGTGCTAGTTCGCCATTCTTTATCCCAGATCCTGTATTGAGTCTTGTAGCACAAAGTTGAGATCTTCAGTTTGAATTTATTGTCCCTCCAAATTTTCAAGGAGGTATTTATCAGACTATAAATTAACTATGAACTGCTCTCTGACCCTCATAACGAAAACGATTGACTTAACGCACGGGTCGTTCTTGACCGTTTCTGGGGTGAGTTCCGAGCTCACGTAGTCCTCCAAGAACATCAAATAGTCCTCAGGAATTGTTCCATCGTCAATGTTCTTTAACATGCGAGCGAAGTCGTGGAACTTGTTAACCTGATCTGATTTGAGTTGCTGCTTCATGTAGAATGAAACGGCTGCCATCAAGTTTCGGTCGTATTGGTTGTAGCCGGCTTCCTCGAGCTCGATTCTGATCTCAGCTCTAGATTGAATTGAGGTGTTGTAGTTAGAGTTGGTTAAATTGGCCAGGATAATTTGAATATTCTGCAAAACTGAAAGCTGAGTGGACTTGAAGGGCTCTTGTGGCTTTGGCAAAGTTGAACGGGCCAAGGACAAAAGAGCGTGGAATCTGCTCACACCCTTCATGATGGCGTAAGTACCCAATGAATTGAGGATCTAACCTATGGCGTAGAACTTCTTCGGAAGCAAGCACAAAACGGACAATATGTAAAGCGCAAGTTCTCTAACGTCTTGCAAATGAGTATCGTAAAGAACTCTTTGCAAGCATAATAGAGCAATTTAGTTGTTGACTGTTTGATGGAGACCGTCTTCAGAGTCCATAAGTCTTCTCAGGCACTGCATAATCATTTGGATAATCTTTTCGTTGGTATCAATTTGATCCTTGTTCTGTTCGTTGAACTAAACTGCACCTTTAACTTGGAAGCTGTCTTAACCCAAAGCTTGAAGCAAATTCATAGTTTTCTCGAGGATTACGAAAAGGTAATGCAAGCCGCGTTGTTCTCTGAACTTCGTGGCGAACTGATTGTCGGATTTGATGCACTCAAAAAGTTCTTAATAAGTCAAATACGGAGCCATTTTGTTGCTAGTAGTTACTTCTTTGAATACTCTAATGTAGTATTGGAAATCTTTTTGGCCTTGCTTGCTTACCTATTGTTGCTTGTAGAGAGACATGAATTAGATTTTCTTTTCTCTGGTGTCAAAATTCTTTAGCAATGTTTCTCGAACATGTGCTGGAGACTGAATCTGATCCAGATACTGTAGGAAAGCGACTTCAACTGACGTGTCGTCCTACATATTTATGTGGAGTGGTTTCATATATTCTAACACGCGGTAGAAACATTGTTATATTAAATTACTAATCTTATATAAAATGAAGGACTAGAGGATTCTCAACCTATGCAGTTATCTGCTTAAATAATTATATTTAATATGTAAGATATCATAGATACGTACTTTAAAATGACAAAACCATAATCTCACAAGCTCTTCTTTTTCTTCATCGCCTTCAACTGTTTTTAGAACTTTACGAAACCGGAAAGCGAGTAAACGACAGCAGCGAAGCCCCCAATTCCAAGAATAACGTAGGCTGTGAGCATATTCTTATTCTCATCTTCGTATTTTGTTCCCCAGAACAAATTTAAAAACGTGTTCGTTCCATGAGTAACTGTCAAAGTTGCAATGTAGTCCGTTTCAATTAGGTCGTGGAGGGTACTATTTGAGAAGCACACTTTCTCAGAATTGTTGTAATTTGTGCTGAAAGTGAAGGAGCCATTGACACCATATGAAGTTACGTTCAGGCGCTTTGCAATTTGGATATTAAAAGTGGTTTAAATAGATGGGTCGAAAACAAAATCCAAGTTGGAGCTCTCCAAATGCAAACAGGTGTTATCATCTTATGAAATGAAATAGGTTCGCTCCCATTATTGCCTTTTGTACGGAATAGTATCATGTTAGGCTCCAATCAAGGTCTCGTTGGCGTAGAACAACCCAGATGACGTTACAATGACATTATCTGACTTTTGAACCAAATTATAAAACGATTTGCACTCCGATTACTCGTTTGATGGCATATCATCACATGAAAAATTGAACTTTGTCATAAATAAGTTGTACTTGAGAGCACGATAGTCAAAAGTACGACTCTAAGTCCCAACAACCACCTTGAACCTGAAAATCATATTATTGTACGTACGACCAGTTGATGCCATTGTTGCTGACAGCTTAAGCACTTTTGATACAATTGGAACTAAAGTAAAGGCAAACTGACCATCATTGAGAGCCATAAATGGATTGTTATAGAACCCATCGATAGAGGTATACTTGACTGATGAGAACTACAAATCAATTCGAGTATCAATACCTCCTGAGCTTGTTATTAAATATCCAGTGGCATCCCAATTAGGTTTTAAAGTGGTAAACGCAAGCGGACTAACTCCAGGTGGAGTTAACTTTATGCTGAAAAACTTATTTTGAGCGTAGTTCGTAGCTAAATCTTGAAGAGGAAGATTGGTCATGTCGAATGAATATGCATTTCCGTCAATCGTAATATGAAGCGAGTCTAGAGAACTGATTTAGATTCTGCACAAACCAGTTGCAGTCATATTAATTGTTATAAAAGTCTAAGTAAGTGTGACTGGTAAAATAGAATAGAAGCATTCTGAAAGAGAAGAAATAATTGTCTACATTTCAAGAATTTCGATTCTAGTTATCTCAGCATAAGAATATACCTCAATTAATAAGAAATCAATAGATATTTCGTCACCGGTGCCGGTTCCGTCATCTGGAAGGGAGAATCCTTCGATCACGAGAACAGAAGTATTTGTGTAGCCGAAGTTAGTAATAGTGTAGGAGTACGGTGGGTAGTTCGGAGCCGGAACTATCGTTGCGAAGTTTACGCTAGCGATGGTGACATTGATGTTGACACCGGCTGGAAATATGGAACATGCGCTGTTATTGCTAGAATCGAGCAGAATCTGGAGTTGTTTGATGTTTGGGCGGTACTCCGCGACAGTCTTATAGGTGTAACAGGTGAATATCTCGCGGCCGTCCGAGTCGAATGTGGCTGCTAATAATGTTTAAATCAGGTTAATCATTAATGAAGTGATTATGATATATATTAACATTACTAATTTCTTTATACATTTTGGTTATTTTTGTTTAGTATACATTAATAATTTTTGAATCTTAGAAATTTTTAGATAAATCCATATAATTTTGTTTATTGTATTTATTTAATCTCAATATCAAAACATGACATGAAACAAATTTGAAAATTACTTTGTACAAGGTATTTCTGTGATGTGAAGAACCTAAATAGCAGATCTTCATTTCTCTATAAGATTCTTAATGACGTATATCAAATCGCATATTAAATTTCTCTAATAATGTATTATCAACTATCATAATACAATAAACATAGAAGAATATTTCACTGCTATCTCATCTACTCCATTTGCAGAATTTCTGCAGCCCGAGACACGAACTTTGAATGGTCCTCTTTCATTCTCTAAAACACATTGTGTTCAAGCACGAATAATAATTTTTTAAATATTCTCCTCGTTTTTATATGCGTTTATTTTTCTCTTCGTTTATTTTAGGCGCTCATTGAATAAATTACGTTCAATTTCGCCTAGAAAATAATCTCATTTTTGTTTGGAGGCGTTTAATTGAAATAATTCGCCCCTTCAAACGGTTCAAAAACTGTTATTTTGTTGTTTGAAGCTTCGAAAAGCTCAAGCTATGAAATGAATTTGTAATTTACGTTTTAAACGCTATTTTTATAAATTGTTAGAGAGCTCAGCCTTCTAAGGCGCTTAAGGGGCCAAAGATCCGTTATATTGTTGCACCCAACGTCCAAAGACTCAAGGGAAGGTAAATAACCAGCACAAAGAGAAAATAAACTTGAAACATTGTTACGTGCGACTGATAATACTCTAAGATTACATAATGCATTCAAAGCTGATAAATCCTATATTTCATTGGAAGAAATGTCCAAACAAGCTAAATTGACTAATGCTGATAAAGGAGCGATATTTTAAATGGAATTTGTACTCAAACTCAATTCTCTCAGCTGTAACATATGCTCAATACCATATAACTGTTTTAAATCGCAATAATTCACTTAAAGCTCAACCACTTTTTTAGGCGGATAAGTAAACTATATCTTAGGACAATCCTGAATTTGTAAGTTTCCTATCATAAGCTTGTCCACAAATTTAAAAGATTAAATAGATCTATTAGCTTATATTACCAATGTTTAAGTTTAGTTGTGGTGCACTTATTTTTGATACTGCTAAATTAGTAATTCATCATTCATTGAAGTGGTAATTAAAAATAAAATAGCGATTAAATTTCAACTAAATAACAGCGTAATTAATAAATAACAGCTTCAAAGATTAAATATGTACAGACTAAATATGATTTAATTATAATATTTATTGAGGATAATGAAATTTACTTTAGAAGGCGTAAACTTTAGTCAAGTAATGTCAAGTACCGGTGGCCTTATGAATATCATGCACAAAAGGAGTATTTGAGACTATTAAAAATGATGATACAATAAAAGAATTTCATTTGTTTTATACTTTTGTCTCGCTCATATTTTATATTATTTTATAATACGGCAGAGGAATAATATAACTATAACTCTTTAGCAAAAAGGCTTTTTATAGACAAATTTTTGTGCGAGCTAGAAGCTATTTATGAGGGGGAAACGCAAGCTTATGAGTATTTATAACTGTGAGTAAAACTGATATTTTATATTTACACTTCACTACCCCTAGGTTCAGATCATCACTTGTACACAGTGAGCGAAAAAATAATAATAAAGACAGCTGTCAATAATAACATTTTATTGGCAATATCTTCGAATGAATTTGACTATCTATTCGTTACTAATATTCTTTTTATTTGTCAACTAATGAACCACTGATATTTTATAATTTCAGCAATTCATGCTTCTTTAGTCTAAATTGACCCCAGTTCCCTTTTGTTCACTTAACAATTAACTGAATTTAATTGGGCTTTTCAATAACTAATATTGTTTTGACATAAAACTAAACTGGGTAATAATTCAATACTTACGGCAAACTGACTGAAAGAAGTCGTACATCAACGTACTTGCATCACTTAGTTACTACTACTTAATAGAATTCAAATTCTTCATTTTTAACTTCTTAAACCTTTCGGCTCCTTTGAAAGCTTGGCATGTTTAAAAAAGTATCAAATAATTGCTACTTTTTAAACTTAATTTAACTCGAAAATATTATAAATCTTCTTATTATTTAGTAACATTTTACCAGTTATTAATTCAGTATTATTTATGAATTTTCAATAAAAACCATTTTTTATAGTTTTCGACTTGAAAATGGTTGCTTTGGAAATCGAAATTCTCTCAAAGTAATAGTAAACTAATAACAATACTATTTATATTCCGATAATATTTTGTTCGTGAACAGCTACTTTATAAGTTACTAAAATTTAATATTTCGTTAGTGTTATAATCTAGAATAACGTGAAGCTAAAACTAAGTTATGCAAATACAATTTATTATTAAGTTAATTAATAAAGCTGGGAACCGCTAGATCAATGAAGTTGTTACAAGTGATTGAAAATTTTGTATCTAATATTCGTGTGCCTCCAAAGGATTTCATATATAAGAACTCAAATAATAACGTTATGTTAAAATATGCTTCAAATTCTACATTGAACTCAATAATTATTGGGTAATTCCCAAGTTGCAAAATTTAGGGGTAGTTGAACATAAAAACCAAGTGTGAAAGTGTTTATAAGTTGGAAACCGTAATATTATTTAAAAGATTATTTCATAGCAATCAAAATTTGTGGGTTACTTGAAAGTTTCTTAATTAGAGTATTATATTTGATAATATTTTGGGTTTTGGTACGTTCAACTCATAATTTATTGGTTGAAAAATTAGGGTGCTTGATAATAAGCGCAATGAATAATTTTATGTTACAAACTTTGACAATTTCTTCATTTAGTGAAGTGGCAACTGAATCCCAAAACCCACTTTTGGCAAGCTTTTATGATCATAGAACGATTACTATAAAATTTAAATTAATATAACTTTTAGAGAAATCTCTAAGAACCTCACTTAAAGAGATAATGAATGTCTATAATGTACACAAAAAATTAATCAAAAATGACCTTTAAGATAATATTGTAAGCATCTATCACATTCCTTTAACAACTTCGTTCCAAACTAATTCAAAACCAGTCATATAGCACTTCCCAATAAGATCTTTAAATTTGTGTATTTACTCACGTACTCCATTTTTAATATCTTTGACACTTCTGACACCCTTTTAAATGAAAAAGTTGCTTAATTCATCAATAGCAGTGTTTTTACTGATAAGGCCCTTGTTAAAATTAATTTTTATTGAATTCTGAACTTATGAACTGAACTGTTGAAGAGGTTTTATTATATCTCCCTTCAACAGTGACACAGAAAATGCTCTTGCATATTCAAGTGGTGTAATAGATGGATTATCATTGGCGAATGTTCGGCCAGGATACGATACCCAAGTTTCACCGATATGTGTTCTTTGATGTAAATTATCATAATAACAGGTAACTTTGGCTTATAGATTGTTTGAATAGCGAGACTGAAGTGGAGCTGATGTTGTGATGAATGGAGAATATTCAGCCAAATTTAAAAGATCTTCTTATTTAATTTCTTGAATATCGTTCATGAATACAGAAGCAACTTAATTATCTTCAATTTTAGTAATTAAAACGTCTGTTGAGAAATATATTATGCATTTTGGTTGCAAATTTGCCTTGTAATAATAGCTAAATTTGTTTATTTTTGCATCATCAAGAATATGATTTTTGCGAAGAGTTTCATCAAGATTCTTTTCAAAATCAAACAAATTAATTGGAGCAATTTAGTACTTTTGATCAACTAGGAACCCTATATTTTTAATGCAAGTCTACATTACAGCTTACTTCAACTCTGTTATAGCTTGCTAACTAGGTTTGCCAGGTTTGTCTTCGATTTAGTATTTGCGCGCTAAAGTTTGTAATACTTTTTCCATTTCATTGAACGCATCTTGTCTGAGTCCGTTTTGTTAGCAGAAGGACTTTCTCTTTTTCGAATCAAAAGTAATATAAGCACCAAAGGTAAAGAGACGATCAATGAAATCTCCGTGTTTGGTTTTTATTGGATAAGTAAATTCTTGCCCAAATTAAAACAAATTTTCAACTGAATATGTTGCTGCCATCATCCCGAAGTACAATATATGTTATGAATCTAATCCTTGCGCAAATATTACAGATTATTTAATATCTAGCGGCATTTTGGCTACTTAAGATCCAAATTATGTCAACTTAGGAAAATCTCCTTCTCTAACGATACAATTCAATCCATATAGATTTTCGAGTGCTAGCATGAGTCTGTCAACTCCTGGATGTGTTGGGAATGGGAAGTGTTCAATATCTCTGACTCCTAGTTCTAGAAGGTTCAATATTACAGATTCAACCGGTAAGCGTAGCATTTCGCATTTTTGCTGTTAATCTAGGCTTATCATTTAGCCAGGGGTAATAAGTCTGAAGCAGTGTCCAACGCAAACACGTCCGGCTCTGCCGGTTCTTTGAATCAGGTTTGATTCTGCGCATAGTTATACTGCTAGGCGGCACCCGGTGTTGGTTTGAACTTTTTGTTTTTGTCTGCATGCGTCGATTACGTATTTCACCGCCGGGATGGTGAGTGATGATTCTGCGACGTTTGTGGCTATAATAATCAGGCGTTCGTTTTCTCCGATGGGTTTGAAGATAAGTTGTTGTTCTTCGATGGTGAGTTGTCCGTGGAGAGGTAGAATTTTGGGTGTGTAAACTTTTTTGACGAATTCTGGTTTGTCTTTTTTCGTTTCCACTTCATCGTATTCTCTTTTTAGTTCATCGAGTTGTTCTTGTGTGAATTGGTTTGGGATGAAGACTGTGTGGAGTTAATCTTCTGTGTAAACTTGTGGTTCTTCAATATTTGGCTGGACGGTTTCAGTTTCTCCGACAATTTAGTTTATAAGTTCGTCTTCAACTTCGTCTTAAATAATAGCTGGTCCGGATAATTTGGCTGGTTCGTTAAAATATGATTCGAGTTAGCTTATGCACTCCCTTATTTCGCCTTATCCGCTTAAAAACACAAGTATGCTTCCACTCCCGAAGTTCTCGTGAACGAATTGAATCTTTTGCACCGTTTTCATTAGAAAGTCGTTTTCCTGAACAGATTCGTAGTGGACGGCCACTGGGAACATTTACTGATTTAATTCCAAGACGGGCGGTTTCTACTTGAAAAGTTTCTTGTTCTTAAAATAATCTTCGTTTTAAAGGGTCGCGCTCATCAAAATAACTTTTAGTGGGTAGGTGGTTATTGTTTACTCCATTTATTCTGGGCTCATTTGCTTCTATAAGCATGTGTTAAATTATTCCTCAAACTGCTTCCTCCTAAGAGCAACTAATCTGGAGAGCAGGGCGATGATTATGTCCATGGACTGACTTCTTTCGTGGGCTTCATCCAGAACGATGACTGAAATGTTCTTCAGCATGAAATCGGTTTGCAACTACTGCATTAGCACACCCTCAGTTACAAACAGCACTTTCGCACCTGGATTCAGGTTTTCACCCCTCACCGCGTACCCAACGTAGTCCTCGAACTAACTGCCGATTTCCTAGCGCACACGGTCGCAGCAGCTGGCCGCTGCGATTCTCCTCGGCTCGGTGATTATTATATTTTATTTGTAGCCGAATCTGTTGTGGCCGTACCCGTACTCAAGCAAATACTTCGGGATCTACGTTGACTTACCAGTACCGGTTGAAGTTGAAATAACAAAAATATCGTTGTTCGCTATTATGTGCTGGAAATCCACCTTCAACTCCTCAATCGGAAGCGGCTTCGGCAACTGCGGGAATTATAATAAATACTCATTATTCTGAATTGCCTTCTCTGGATAATCAGAAACCCTCGTGAAATCGTTCTCAGAAGGCTCCTCCAGTTCTGGATGCTATATTACTGAAAGCGGTACACGCGTTGACTTTCCCTCATCTACTACAACAATTGGCTATGGTTCCTCAGGTTCAGTGATTATTTCCTCCTCCTCTATCTCCTCTTCAAATGTTCTATTTAAAATGTTCTCAGCCTGATCGATTTCAATCAAGGCTTAGTGCTTAGAGGTTTTCTTCAACTCAAAATCAGTTAGGGCGATCTTATTCTCTGTTTTGTAATCGATTCTGCTCTTCTGCATCTATACGCTGTTGTTCTCCTAAAATGAATGAAGCTTGTTCTGTTGTTCAGGTTTTAATGCAGTAGTCTTTAGCTATTGAATTATGCTCTCGCGAAGAGCTAATGTTTCTTTCTTAGCAAGTGCTTATGCACGCTTTAAATGTAACTTGTTCTTTCCCATTTATTTACAAGAATTAGAAGTGGGCTGCTAAAAACACATGAATAATACTTGTTTAATAATTACCACACCAACTACTAACATAATGAAATCCAGAATTAAGAGCGCATAACCCAGTTCAAAATGTTAGAAAAGTCTGATTAAATAATAAGTAAAGCAATAATAACTTGTTGAAAATGCTTAATTTGCTTAACTTAAAGCAAAAATTGAAAAACTAGAATTACAGGTAAATATCCTCTATGAGGAGAAATTACTTGTGCAAAAAGAACTCAGAGAACAAATTTTAGAAAATAAAAAGTATAGAAGAGACGTGCAAGTTTTGGAAAAAGATTAAAAGATTCTTTAGCTCGAATTAGATAAAAATAGGCATTCTATCAATATTCTCTAAAATGGTTTCGAAAGCTTGTAGAAGAGTGATAGAAACTTAAATCTAACACTTGAAAGAAGCCCAAGTCCAAAAATGCAGAGAAAAAGTTAAATTCAAAAATATACAGTTTAAAAGAATACAAAGAAGATCAAAGAATTACATAGGATAGTTATCAGTGTATATATTTTAACATAATTTTGACTTTATATGACTTGATCAAATCTCATTCACATATATAATTTGGATCTACCAAACCTACTTCTTACAATCAATCATTTTTATTATTTCCAAGTTCATTTTGATTGCTATATTTACTATTTTCATATTGTCTCCTAAAATACTAAAGAGTTCTTATGCTGGGGAGTTAATCGTTCATTTTTAACTGTTGCTTGTACGATGAGTGACCATCTCTTATTAATAGTGCAAGAGCTACCATTTTCTAATCTTCAGTGAATTTTATTGTATTATAATAGGATTTAGGACTAATGATTGTGTTTAACTCTTGTTATGATGCTTAAATATTCTCAGATTTGCTCTATGATAATTTAAGTAATTAATTCATAATGCTTATCTTTAAGCGAGCAAGTTAATCGTATTACTTCATTATCAAAAAATCATTAAAATATTGTTCTTCTCTGTATTTAAACAAAAGCTCGTAGTGAAGAATGTTAAGCTCTTGTTAATATTGAGCTATAAGTATGTCCCTTTATTGTATTTCATTGTCTTGCATATGAATAAGCTCTTTTATCTGATATGGATTTAATATTTATGATTAATAGTCATCTGCTCTGTGTTTCTAATATCCATATTATTGTTTTAATAATATTAATTACTTTGATGAGTTCTTTTCTTCGTTTTTCTTCTTTTTTAATTCTTACATTTATTTCATATGTTCTTACATTTATATATGGAGTGGGTAAGTTAGATATTTAAATTTGTATGTTTATATTTTATAGTTACTAACTACAAGTTTAACAACTGTTAATGCACCTCACTAAGTAAATGTCAATCATCGTGCCTTTATAATCCATGATCTTGCCTTTGTTCAACTTGTATGATATTTGAGTTATCTTTATCATTTAAAGTCGAATTATTGACTTATTTGTTTTGAGAACTGAGTATACTGTTTTCAATTTGTATTCTAAATCTCAGAAGAGTTCTTATGCTGGGGAGTTTATTGTTCATTTTTAATTATTGTTTGTAAGATACGTTTCCATCCCGAATTAAACGCGCTAAGGCTTCTTTTTTCTAATCTTCATTATAATTATGGTGTGTAATAATTTATTGTAACACCACTGTTGTTTACGTAAACTAGTTATGCGAGAATTTATGGTATTCTAATCCTGTGAGAAGACCTTAATCTTCTAACTTACATATTTAATAGTATTCTTCTCTTTATGATTTCGAAAACACACTAAGAAGATTAATAAGCTCTTGTTTATACTGAGATATTATTTGGTCTTTTTATTAAATTTCTTCATTTTACTTTTGAGCTAATTCTTATATTTGATCGGGACTCAATATTTATTATTGATAATTGTCTGCACAGTGTTTTTAAATACCATATAAGCGCCTTTATGATGTTAATTCTTTCTTTTCTCTCTATATTTATTGTGAAATTCTCATTTTTTACAATTATTCTTACATTTAAATATGGAGTGTGTTTGGTTATGTTATGATATAATGATATTTTATCTATATATTTAAATATAATACTTTTCACTTCCAATCCAAACCAATCAATGAATGAAACTAGACTTGATAATAATTGATTATATCATCAAGTTCTCTTTTAGCAAATATATTTTACATATACCATCCGTAATTAAAATTTTACCTTAATATTATTTATTGTACATCTATGATTATATTTTTGATTATATTTTTGTGTAGGAGTTGAACTTGTTTACTACATTAACATCCAGTGAAGTTAAAGGAGAAAATTGAAAATTTATATTTATAATACTCATAATATATATGGATGACCTTTATTCGTGTTATTATATTTGTTGAATGAAAGTCTTAAAATATAAGACAAGTTATATTTATATTTATCTATATCTATATTACTGATTATAGTTACATATTATATCATTTCACTTCAAATGTAAGACGAAGAATTTAACATTGCTTTCTTATAATATTTAGACTAAATTTAAACACCAAGTAATATTAGAGAGTAGATGCTTCAAAAATTTAGTACTAAAGAATAAAAGATTTAGTTTATGTCATTGTGCAAATAATAGCAAATAGCTAAATAGGGTCAAAAGGATCATCATCACTACATAAGAACATTTAAAGAAATAATATCTACTAATATTTTAGTAACAGCTTCAACCTACCAAGAACTGTTCGAATGTATCAAATCCGACAATCAGTTCGCCACAAAGTTTAGAGAACAGCGTGGTTTGCACTATCTCTTCGTAATCCTGGAGAAAACAACAAATTTGCTTCAGGCTTTAGGTTAAGATAGTTTTTAGGTTAAAGGAGCTTTAAGGTACACAGAGTAACACAAAGATGAAATAGACGCGAATGAGCAAATAATTTAAACAATAATGTAGTGTTTAAGAAGACTTATGGACTCTGAAGATGGCCTCCACCAAACTGTTAATAATCAAATTGCTTTACTGAGTTTGCAAAGAGTTCTTTACGATACTCATTTGCAAGACGTTAGAGAACTCGCGCTTTACATATTGTCCGTTTTGTGCTTGCTTCCGAAGAAGTTCTACGCCATTGGTTAGATCTTGAATTCATTGGGTACTTATGCCATCATGAAGGGTGTGAGCAGATTCCACGCTCTTTTGTCTCTTGGTCGCTCAAGTTTCCCGAAGCCGTAGGAGTAATTTAAGGTTAATCAGTTGAAGGTAATTCAGAACATTGGTATAATATTGGCGAACCTTACCAACCAAAGCTTCAACACCTCAATTCAATCTAGAGCTGAAATCCGCATTGAGCTCGAGGAAGCCGGCTACAACCAATACGACCGAAACTTGATGGCAGCCGTTTCATTCTACATGAAGCAGCAGCTCAAATCAGACCAGGTGAACAAGTTCCACGACTTCGCTCGCATGTTAAAGAATATTGACGATGGAACAATCCCTGAGGACTACTTGATGTTCTTGGAGGACTACGTGAGCTCTGAACTGACCCCAGAAACGATTAAAAACGATTAATGCGTTAAGTCGATCGTTTTCGTTATGAGGGTCAGAGAGCAGTTTATCGTTAACGCTCAGTAGGACAAGTACTTACTTGAGAGCCTGGAGAGCTAGTAAATACAAACTGAGGATTTAAATTACGTGTTACAGGACTCAATACAAGATCTGGGATAAAGAATGGCGAACTAGCACCCGGTCATCGCAGCAAATTTTAAGGAGTCAATCCTGGATCTTATAGCAATACTTAAACAAGCTGATATAAATCAGGAAAAACCGCTGCTGTACATATTTGAAGGATTGAACGCATTCACGAAAAAACTGTTAAAGTTTAAAATAGACAGCGAACAAAGAGGAATTGATGAAATATTCAGCATTCAAGCTGAAGGACAACAACTAGGCAATTATACGCTATATGACGTGCTCAGAAAGCAGGAAACGTTATCAGCAAGCTATTTAGTTAAAGAGCTTGAACAAATGATTGGTGAAAGCGCCGTTGACGTAATTCGCAAATCGAAGCAACTTGCTTGCGCAATGCCTGAATTCCAGTCTGGCCTGGACATTAGCGCATTCAGAGTTAAGAATCAGCTCAGAATTGTTCAAATCGAGGAATACGAAAAGATTAAGAAGATCACGAAACTCATGTCCGAGAAAGAGGCAATAATCTAGAGCCTTGAAAGTGATCTCGCTGAAACGATTACGGAAAACAGAGCTCTTAAACAATCCATTAAAGACCTCAAAGTTAACGGATGCGCTCCAAACACTGGAACTAGTAGCGGTCTCGGATCAGGAAGTGGAAATGGAATTGGAACAGGATCTGGAAACGGATTGGGATCTGGAAACGGTAATGGGAATGGTAACGGAAGTGGAAATGGTGAAAGCGGATATTCGGGTTCGTTTTCTCAAAACGATACTCAAAGCGGGTCTGGAGTGGGAAGTAACGGTATGGGATGTAATGGACTTCTTCCACCTCCAAATGGATAGCCTCTACTACCACCAACTAATGGAGTTATTCCTCCACCACCATTTAACAACCTACCACTTCCTCCTCCAATGAACATGAACTTACCAGTTCCGGGCATTCCACCTCCATTGGGTCTTAAATTAGGGGTACCACCAGGAATACCAACTGGTGTGCCAGGACCTGCTCCGGATAAAATAACCAAAAAGAGAGCTGAGATTAACATCCCAACAGCAACTGTAAAACCTATATTCTGGGATAAACTCAAAGATAATGAAATTAAAGGACTTTGGTAAAAGGTCGGATCCGATGATATCAGAATGAATCAGGAATATATTCAAATCCTTGATGCAGCACTAGCCCAGAAAAAGGTTGAAAAAACTGCTAATTAAAGTGCTGAACCTCAAAAACCAAAGCTTATCACCGTCTTAGATTCTAAAAAGTAGTAAGCTATCGCTATTGTACTTTAAAAATTCAAACTCACTCCTGATCAGATATACTAGAAGATTATGTAAATGAAGGATTTAACAGAAATTGACTCAGGTGTGGACAACTTAGTTCAAAGTTGTCCGAATGCTGATGATATTTCACAAGTTAAGAAAGCGTTTGAGTCGGAACCAGACATTGAGAAATACGGCAAGCCAGAGCAGTATGTTATTAAAGTAGCTTCCTTCCCCAAACTTAGCCAGCGTTTGCTCAATTGGCAGTTCTTGAAGTCCTTCCACCAGGAGTTGCAGAAGTACAAACCAGTATTTTCTGCCTACAACAAGTTCTTTGATTTCCTGATGACTTCAAGGAAGTTCCATTTAGTCCTTAAATCCTTCTTAACTATTGGTAACTTTTTGAACGCGGGAACTGCACGTGGCCAAGCTTTCGGCTTCAAGTTAAAAACCTTGGCTAAGTACTTTGACACGAAGGATAATACTGGCAAACCAATCGCAGTGCACGCTTTCAAGTTACTACAAGATAAAATGACTCCAACTGATGCGTAGTTAACTTATATATCATCTTTGAAGGATGATGCTCCCCTAGCTAACTAAAATGACGACAAGACACCAATAATAAGCTTGGACGAGCTCTACATCCTATCCTAGCCCTGCAAGAAGAATTCCTTCCCAGATAACTCAGATTAATTCTAGAAGTTCTTCAACCACTTGAAGCAGATTAAATCAACCATGTCATCGTTTACGGCCTCGAAATCAGATAATTACGAGCAATTAATGTAGAAGTTCGTGGACACGGCCGAATTTTAAGTTGAAAAAATACAAGAGCTTCAAGAGGCGATAAAAGAAAAAATTGAGAAATCCGTTGAATTCTTCGCTGAGAACAAGAACGTAAAATACGAGGAATTCGTTCAGTATTTCTACGATTTCGCGAATAACGCGTTCAATACAGTTCAAGAGCTCAGGAATGAAGAGGAAAACGAGAACAAAAAACAAATTAAGATAAAGATTAAAGAGGAAATAATTGAGGACAAAGGATCAGTTCAAAAACTGGTCGCAAAAGTTGAAGAAAAAGAAGAAAAACTCACTGCAGCAGCTGATGGTCTTATGGACGGTCTCATGCAAGGATTTATCAATGCAGGTGGAAAGAAGAGGAGATGACGACTGTTTTCAATTTTTATGCATGTTTGCTTAACTCTATGATGCTTGATATATTATATGTATCAAGTATTTTGCATCCTTCATAAACATAGAATGTGATTTGTAATGTTATTTTTCTATTTCTTTTAATTTATAAAAGTTATAAATCATAATATGCATTAATATCTTTACACAAATCATATCAATATCAACTTGTGTTAGTTTAATAATTTAACTTTCAATAACTGTCCCAAAATATTAATATATATAATATATCTTTGTGTTGAAATCACTTCACAAATGCAATAACTATTTATATTCACTCTATTCGCATCTACATTTGACTCGGATGGCCGCGAGATATTCTCATGTTACACATACAAGACTGTCGCTGAGTACCGCCCAAACATCAAACAACTCCAGATTCTGCTCGATTCTAGCAATAACAGCGCATGTTCCATATTTCCAGCCGGTGTGAACATCAATGTCACTATTAGCAGCGTTGATTTTGCAACCGCACCGCCCGGTGCAATTTATACCCCGTATTCATACACAATCAGCAACTTCGGCTACACAAATACTTCTGTACTCGTGATTGAAGGATTCTCCCTTCCAGTTGATGGGACTGGTGAAGAGATCTCAATTGATTTCTTATTAATTGAGGTGTATTCTTATGCTGAGATAACTAGAATCGAAATCCTTGAAATGCAAACGATTATTTCTTCTCTTTCAGAATGTTTTTACACCGCAATGCCTGTAACTCTTACATAAACTCAAATGACTATAAACATGACTGCAACAGGTTTATGTAGAATATAAATATAATCTCTTGATTCTCTCCACATAACCATTGATGGTAACGCGTATTCTTTTGACATGACTAATCTTCCTCTTCAAGACTTAGCTACGAACTACGCTCAAAACAAGTTCTTCAGCATAAAGTTAACTCCACCTGGAGTTAGTCCGCTGGCCTTCACCACTTTGAAGCCTAATTGGGACGCCACTGGTTATTTAATCACCAAATCTGGAGGAATTGAAACTAGAATCGATTTATTATTCTCTTCAGTTAAGTACACCTCAATTGCTGGCTTCTATAATAATCCATTTATGGCTCTCAACGATGGCCAGTTCTCCTTCACTTTGGTGCCTATAGTATCAAAAATATATGAACTCGTTGCCGTTTTGGCTTCAACTGGTCGTTCCTACAACAATATGATTTTCAGATTTTAAATCACGACGAATGGATAAAGTAGAACTTTTGATTACAGAACTGGAAAGTACAACATGTATATAACCAAATTCAAATTTTCCTGTTCAGATATGCCTTCAAATGAATAAGAAGATTGTATAAAGTTCTATAAATTGGTTCAGGTGTCGAATGATGTTGCAGCTACCGCTTCTGGGATGTTTTACATCAATGAGACCTTGATTGGAGCTCAACACGATACGATTTCGTATAAGAGATAGTAATGGGAAAGATCTTTCTTTGTAACCGAAGATGATAAAATATGCTTACATTTAGAGAGCTCAAACACTAAGTTCACTTTCGATCCGGCAATTCAAACAACTTTTAATGTCTCGATTTCAAAGAAAATCAACGAAACAGCTCATGGCGTTAACGGCACCTTCGTCTTCAACACCAATTACAACAATTCAGACAAAGTCTGTTTCCAGAATAGTACACTCTAGGATCTTGTCGAAACAGACTACATCGCTACTTTGGTCGTAACTCACGGAACGAACACTTTCTATAACCTGTTCTGGGGAACGAAAGATGGAGACATTAAGAAGAACATGCTCACGGCCTACATCATTCTCGGAATTGGGTGCTTCGCGGCTGTCGTTTACTCGCTTTCCGGTTTCGTCAGGTTCCAAAAACAACTGAAGGCCATGAAGAAAAAGAAAACAGTGTGATGTTTCTTTGAGTCTGTTTCCTGTAAATTTACATACTTCCTTTTTACATTACATTTAATATATTTGTAAATATGGGTTACATATTGCATGTAAATGATAATACAATAATGTTTTCACATCAGATGAAATAATGGTCAAAAGAAGAAAAGCAAAAACTCTCTCAACTTATTTAAAACTACACAGATACTAGGATTGATTGGATAAATATTTCCTCATAATTGGCTACTAGAACCCCATTATAATGTAAATTATAATATAGACACGTTTTGCATCCAAGAAAATATCCTGATCAAACAAATCATATTTGGACGGATGAAGAATCACGTTAACTAATGATGTTGATCAAAATATATGGTCATAAATGGAAATATATTTAAACAAACCACTTTTAGCATTTAACAACAGAATAACTTAGAATGAAGCATAACTAAATCAATAATAAAAGACATTAATACAAACAAATAGTTTAAAAGTCTGAAAGAGGATTTCCTCTAACATAAAGCGAAGCCGAATTTATGTAAATAGCGTTAAGAGAAATTAATATGATGAAGTAGAAACTAAATAACATAAATGGGGATTGTCCTGTTATTATATAATTAGATCCGTTAGAGATTAAGTACTACAATTAATTCTCATAATAAAAATAACTTGAAATAGAAAGGGAAGAGTTGAAAGTAATTGAACTACTCAAACAGTTCAAAGAAAACATTGAAAAATGAAATCAGCTAACTCAAAGAAAATTAAGAATATATGAATTATGATGAGTGAACTTTTAATAACTTTTTTGTATTGTAATTTTACAAATTTTAATAGCATTGGAATTAAAGAAATATTGAAAAATGTGAATCAGTCTGTGCCTGGGACAACATGTGTCTTGGTCTCGAAGTCCCAGATGATCTTCTCCTGAGTGACCACGTGATAGTAATCGTGTTGGAGCATGTTAACGAACTCGGATTGGTGTGCGCCGTTCATGAACAGCTTTCCAGCTCTGAACTGGCTTATGAATTCTTCATCGCTCAGGTTCTCGGCCTTCTTGTTGAACTTATCGTAGAACTCCTTTATGAACAAATTATCGGCTTTGTCGGTTGCGTTGAGTCTCTTTGGAGTTTGGAGGCCTCTGGTGAGTCTGTTCCACATGTAATCTCTGTGGATCTCTTTCCCGTTGAATTAAACCTGGTAGGTGTTCTGTAAGTGCTGCATTCCCCACCACTTGAAGTCGTGGCACTGGTTACCGTGCAAGTCGTCAAAACGCTCGTGATTGTCCTCAAACCACATCTCGAAGATGGTGTAGTATGGGAAGGTGCGCGCGTACCACTCGGCGTAGTCATGTTACCAGGCATTCAAAATCTTGCCAGAAACACCGGAAGCAACCACAACCTGCGTTTCCCAGGCACACTTGCTGGAATTAATGAAGTCGGTCACTATCACAGCCACTTACAAGTCCCAGATAAAGTCGTAAATCTGAGTTGATTCATTGAAAACCGTACGAGGGCGGAAGAAATCAATTGGCTTGAGCACGTAGCCTGGAGCAACATTATACTCAAAAACAAAGCTGTTGGCCTTTGGATCAGTCATATCAACAAAACCCAAACCAGCATGAGTCACTCCCATCAATCTGGTAAGCATACCAACTTAGTCACAAAACAATGGAGTTTCAAGTCCACGGATCTGATATACATGATCTGGATTAAAGAAGTCCTTAGTCAAGTCCGTATACTACTTTTGAACAGATAAAATGTAAAACAGCATTAATGAAGTGAATAATATTTTTTACCATTGATATTCATATCATATGTACAGAAATGTATGGGTGTAATGGCTATTTAAACTTTTCTAAGATTCACATTTTGTCCCAAGTTCGATTCATTCTAACAAAATCAATAACAATATATAAAAACATCATAATATCTATCAATATACCAGTACATAAATAGAGTCAAAATAATAGTGTAGCGTCTTTTCAATTAGTGATTTAACAAAAATGTTACAAATCTGTATATACAAATTACACGAAATATTACTGTGTTATCAATATCACAATATGGATACAAGTACAATCATAAAAGTAAATTAGATTCATTACATTTTGATACTACATCATATATTTTACTGATTAATGCGTAGATAGAAATAGAATGTGTAGTTTGTTTAGTTAATGTACATTTATTTTCTCATATCATATCATTATACTTTTATCAAACTCCTTTTTTAAATAAGAAAGAAACATTTTGTTAAAATCAAGTTATAACATTTTGAACCCTAGCTCATGAAGTTATTGTAAGTCGCATCTCATCACAGAATCTCCATTAACTTTTCTTCCGAATTATGAAGTTTGTTTTGGATCTATTTGTTATACTAGAAGAAGGCTAGACCAGTATAGACGTAATTTACGGTGTGGTGTTTTCTTTTGTTATACTAGTAACTAATAGCTTTTGGTTGTTAGGAATAAGTTAAAAAATAATTGAATAATAGTTTTTGATTATAAATGAATTCTCACCATTTGTCCCACTAAGCTTTTAAGCGTCACTGAATATTGCTCTGTATTTATTACAGTAGTTCAATAAGTTTCTTCTGTTCTTGGTCTACTTTATTCTACTTTTCTGCGTATTCCTTTACGAATTTAAGTTCTAGAGGGTCCATTTTAACGACCACCTGTTCATTTTTCTCCAGATTTTCCATTTTCACTTTCATTTTGTTGATCCGTTCGAGAGCGATTTCAACTATTTTGACCTCGTTCGGCTGTAAACGCTCCTTATTCTCGGCTTTCCTCACAATTTCGTTGTATTATTGAATTTGATGAGCTAATTAGTGGAATTTAACGCGTATTTTCTCAGAGGAAAGCTGCTCAAAGTAATTTTTCTAAAGGAAGGTCCACTTCTTACCGTACAGGCGGACCAGCATTCTTAGTTCTTGCTCCTTCTCGTAAGTCCACTCAAAGTTGACTTTCTCCGTGTTCTTGTTCAACACGTGTCTGTACTAGAGTTTGCACTAAGTTGGTGTGCGATTCTGCAGATTTTAAGAGATTATCTTCCAATCAACCCTAGAATTCGTTTTGTTCTACTCAATTAATTCTAGAAGTCGTTGCTTTTCCTGCTCAGACCACAATTATTTCATTGAGACGAGGTGGTTATTATTTCTTATATTACTACAATTATAGTAACATTTACATAGCGATATTTTAGATTGCAAATTTAGATTGCTCTTATAATGTGAATAATCTCGTATTTTATAACACAGCATGCAAAAGTATATCTTAGAATAAAAATTAACTATCTCTACGGATAGATAAATGATTCACTTAACTGTAACCTTATCATTAATGCTAAGGCTCGATCATTTTACGATTTTTTACGTTTTTGTTATAAAAATTAAAATTCACTATTACGCGTTTGATTCATTTATGTTATTCTATTTAATCTTTTATCAAATTCCACAATTTCTGTAATTTCTGTTCTTATTTGTTCAAATCCTTGAGATTTTCTTCAGTAGCTTATCTGAACAGTTTTAGTTCAAGGGGATCAAGAACTACACCTTTGTTTTCTTGATACTCTTTAAATTTTTGTTTTACTTCAGAGATTCTACTCATTGCGATTTTTATTAGTTTAATTTATTTTTCAGTTAGCTCCTAGCCATTTTCAATGCTTTCGAACATTTCTTCATATTACTAATGAATTTTATGACACGAAACGAATTTAAGCCTCAATTATTCAGAATTCAGTTCTGGAAAGTAATTCTACTGAAGGAACTTCCACTTTTTACCGTATACGTGAATTAGCATCATAAGTTCCTTTTCTTTCTCCTCACTCCACTCGAAGTTTACTCTTTATGGTTGCTTGTTGAGTACGTGTCTGTATTGTAGTTTGCATTATATTGGTGTTCGACAATTTAGTTATGAGGCAACATTCACCCAATCAACCCTAGAATTATGACTATTAGCTTGCACAAGTTTGCTTAATATTTGTTTTTCCTGCTGTGACCACTATTTTGTTACCTTTTGCATTGGAGTGTAATTTATTAATGTGATTATATATTACATATTTAATTAATAGAATTAATAATTAATGGAATAATTACTGTAACTGTCCCATTTTGATGTAAAAACCGTTCGATGGTTTCAAATATTAATCAAATCTCAAGTCAAAATAAAGTTGTTTCGACAATTATGCTAATATTTAACAAACTGTTAATCATACAACATACAAACACTGTGCAGTATCATTATTACAATGATCAATCACAGTTAACATCAATTTAGCTAAACATACTTACGTCTTACTTCTTCAATCAACATGTGTTTAATCCTTTTATTCATTTGCACTTTTGTTATCATTTAGAGAACGGGTTAATTATTGTCTGTACATTTAAATGGTTCTTATGTTTGGGAGCGCGCGATTTATTTTCTGCTGTTGTTTGTAGAAGAATGTTCCTTCGCGAATTAAGCGGAGGAGCCCTTCTGTTTTTTGATCTTCGGAATAGTTTTTGTGCGTTTTCTGATCAAATAAATCTGTTTGGGTTTATTGTTCTGATCTGTTCTGTTTGAGAAAACGTTATGTATTCAAATGGTCATTTGTTAAAGATATTAACTCCTCTTACTACTGAATTATTACCAAAGATTTGAGCTGGATAGATTATATTATTTAGCTGTGAAGCTGGGTGAGCTCTGAAAAGTAGTGCGATATTAAATCGTCTTTTTGCTGCATTTAAGCATTTTAAGTTGTTATCAGTTCTTAGATCTGATCTGGAGTCATTACTTATTATTGTAATTTATTAATACTATTCTATTAAAGAGTATATTATCGCTTTAAGGATACAAACAATTTATGGTCCTTCATTTCCAATTTTGAACTTCTCAAATTTCTCATTTATTCCTACATTTAATATGAAGTGGTATGTTTTAACTCACATCACAGATTAAATTTAATCATTGATTAACAACTAATTCAATTCTATGTTGTAATTGTATGTATCAATTTCTTTGTTCTAAGTATATTTGGTAATACCCCCTTAAACATTTTATAATTAAATAATATTACAAATATTAAACGCTCTAATTCATCTATTTGTTAAGTAATAACATTGTTATCATTGCTTGTTATTGTAATTTATCAATAATAATTCTCTAAAGATTGAACGATTATTTTAATTTTGTAATCTACTGATATTCCCTCTGCTCTAGTCTTGTTATTAGCATTTATCTCAATTTATATTCTTACTACATTTAAATTTGAAGTGGTGATTCAACGAATGGAGTGACGATATATTAAAATATAATTAATTGTGATGTTGATCATTCTATTGTATTGTTAAAGAAAGACAGGTAGTTTTACCTGTAACTGATACCGTTTTTACCTATCATATTGAATATAGTTCTAACCTTCAGCCAAATAGAATAATATTATTTTACATATATAAAAACGAAATTACAGGGGTAAGCCTGGTTATTACTTTGTTTACTATTTAGTTTACTTAGTTTCTAACTGTAAGTCACATCTCATAGCTCATAAAATATTTATTGACTTCATTTAATAATTTGAAATAATTAAACATCAATATAATACATCTAACCATTATTTGAGAACATATTAATAAATTATAAGTTAAATTAATTATACGTTATATGTTTGTATTTCATTGTACAACTATTATATCATCATCAAATCATCTATTAGTTAGCTTTCAATCAACTGTTTTCAATCATAATATCGTATCCGGATACGTGTGTGTGAATATTAAGTAATTTAACTTTTAATAAATATTGATAATACTGTTAATTTCACTTCATTTGATTATAACATGTAAAAGTAAGTTATGGACCTTTCCAAGTGTGTAGGCACATCGCAGCAAAACACCTTTCTTGTTTTAAAGTATAAAACGAAGATTGTAAGTTAAAAGCTGAAAGTGTAGAATGACTCTGATGTTGAAAATTTAATGTTTGCTGAGAAGTTAGATGTTGTGTCTCTTTCCATTTAGGAGATTTACGATAACTATCAGCACTAGTAATTGGATTTTTAATCAGTGCCTATGAATATTACCGAATTGCACATAAACAAGTGCAGGTTATCAAATATCCAGGGAATTCAGCAAATGCAGTAAATAAAGGTGTTGAATTTGTCTGATAACTTGATTTCTGATATTAGTAATCTATCTAAGATGAGAAATATAGTGTAGTTGAACCTAGCTAGAAACAATATTTCGTCCATAATCCCCCTTCGTTATTTAAATTTACTTAAAGAGTTGGATTTGAGCTGTAACGCTATTAAATGTGTTATTCCATTAGCAGCGTTGCATTTGTCTAAATTATTGCTCGTGGGAAATTCCATTTCTGATATTTATCCACTCCAAAAGAACTTGACGTATTTGGACGTAAGTTTCAACGAAATAATCGACATAGATTCACTTAAATAATAAAACTAACTTGAATATTTGAATATACGCTCAAACTGTATTTCAAATATTAATATTTATAATTGTTAAACAATAATTTGTGATTGTTAAAGAGAATCAAATAAACAAAGTAGATTCGGTTCTCAGAAGCTGAAAACGATTTACAATCAAATTGAACAAAAATAAAAAATACGTGAATAAACGAAAAACGTGAAATAAAAGACTCCAATATTTAAAGAGAAAATAAATGCAGCCGTTTTCAAAGCAAAAAGAAACGAAGTTTTTTACAGCGGAATTATCGCTTAAATGTTGACGATGGAAAGCTGCAACTCATAGTGAAATTATATTCAACTATTATTGGAAATTTTATTATTGAGATTTTCGACTTCATAAATAATAACTTGGAGCCTGATAAAAACTTGATACTGGGTCACCAGAACTAGTTGATCAGAGAAAATACGCCTATAACTCGGGTAATAGTGAGAATTAATTAATTTCCATCTGTAACAATAAATATTAGTTATTTATTCACGTCATACAAATTATTTATGTTGTAAACTTCTCACTTCAAATTGGACTTGAGATATAAAATAAGAAAGTGTTCTTTTCAAATCAAGTTGTGTTTTTATACTGCATAGAATGAAAATAGAATGTTCAAAGAAGGTATGAGGAGACTTTCAAATATTTTCAATTAAGATAAATTTGTAAAGTTGAATTTACTGATCTTCTTGTAGTTACTAAAAAGTACTGAACCGGTTATGGTTCAAAATAGTGAAGATGACATCCCGAAAGAGCTATCATCATAAAGTAGTCTTCATTGTGATCTTTGAGTCCTGCTTTTATAGTTCATAAAGAGATTGATGGTACTTAGAAGTGATACTGTTCTATAATATTTGAATCAAAAAGTAAATAATATTTTAGTTTATATATTTACTATATATTTATAACTTTATATTAAAAATCTAAAAACTTTATAGTTATTTATTCAATCATTAAATATGAATACGTAACATAAATATGTATTAGCAATATAGTATATTTTATCTAATAAGTATATTTTTTACTAAATTAATATCAATATCTATCAAAATAATCTATCCAACTCTCATTTCTATTAATTACCTGAAATAGGTCCAAAAACGTAATCATCAACTATTTCGTCAATTCTCTACCCATTTTAACTAATGTCAAACATCTTGACAAGTTCTTGTTAAGATTTAATACTCTATTCCATTTCTGCAATTTCTTCTTATTATTCATCTGTGAATATTGTGTAATGCATCGGAATCATTGGTTTGTTTTATTTTTAATGATAATATATACTTAATATATTGTTTTACAAAATAATTAAAGTCGGATTAATCGATTGCTTAACATGTAGTTGTTTGATTTACTTCATCTGAAGTGTGTAAATTTAATGTTTGCTACACTTTTATGTAGATTTAAATAATTACTTGTTCAATTTTAAATACTCTTAATTTAATATTTATAGATTGCTCATTTTGGGACACATTGAAATCACGCGTATTATAAGTTAGTGTTGTAATTCTATTAAATATATAAATAATAGTTTTAAACATATTTAAATCAGTATGCTTAAATCTCTTCATCATTCTACACTTATCGATATTCTATTTAAGCTAATTCTATTTTCACATTTATATTTTATTTCCATTTTGTTTATTTTAATATTATATATTTTAATACACTATTTCTGCATTAATTAAACAATAAAAATAAGCATCATTTATCACATTTTCTTTTTCTTCTATCTACAAAATAAAAATGCATTTAAACAGATTGATACTAATATCTTCTATCTATGTTATATTTTATAATAATCTAAAAGTAGAATAATTCACCAACAAAAATTTGTTACTTGAAACGTGAGTCACTTGAACTAAAAATAATTTATGAGATGGAATGATTAAATAGAGCTAGGATTGTTTGAAGTTAAATTGTTCATTTCATGGAGTTGTGTTAATCCCAATTTTCTCCAAACGATATCAATATTCTTTAACATAATGAATAAAACGTATAGAAAACAGCTTCGACAAGAATAATTTAATTAAACTTAATACAGTAATAAACTATGTTGCCCTAAAATTTACAGTTCCACCACTGCACATGATTTATTCATTTAAGATATATATTTGATAAATTATCTGTTCGAATACTGACTTTAACAAGTTTTGTTATTGTTAGTTTGTGTTATAGTATTGCATTATTATACCAAATAATGAACAACAACCAAACATTATTTATTCTACTTATTGTTATATTATATGTATAATGAATAATTCACATCGTTTTCTTTTTCTTCATGGCCTTCAGTTGTTTTTGGAACCTGACGAAGCCGGAAAGCGAGTAAACGACAGCCGCGAAGCACCCTATTCCGAGAATGATGTAGGCCGTGAGCATGTTCTTCTTAATGTCTCCGTCTTTTGTTCCCCAGAATAGATTCAAAAATGTGTTCGTTCCGTGAGTTACGACCAAAGTGGCGATATAATCTGTTTCGACAAGATCCTAGAGTGTACTATTCTGGAAACAGACTTTGTCTGAATTGTTGTAATTGGTGTTGAAGACGAAGGTGCCGTTAACGCCATAAGATGTTGCATTAAGACGCTTAGCAATAGAGATAGAAAAAGTGGTTTATATGGTTGGGTCGAAAGTAAATTTAGTATTAGAGCTCTCCAAATACATACAAGTCTTGTTGTCTTCAGTGATGAAGAATGTTCTTTCCCACTATTGTCTTTTGTAGGGAATTGTATCGTGTTACGCTCCAATCAAGGTTTCATTGGAATAGAACAGTCCAGAACAAGTCGCTACCACATTGTCAGATTTTTGAACTAACTTATAGAACTTCATGCACTCTTCTTGTTCATTGGACGGCATGTCCGAGCATGAAAATAGAAACTTAGTAATATATATGTTGTACTTCAGGCCGTGAAAGTCAAAGGTCCTGGTCTGTCCATTAGTAGTTACTTAAAATCTAAATATCATGTTGTTGTACGAGCGACCGGTTTGCGCCATGGTGACAGAAAGTTGGTAGACCTTCGCGAAAATTGGTACAGTGGTGAACGCAAACTAGCCATCATTAAGGGCCATGAATGGGTTACTGTAGAAGCCAGCGATAGAAGTATACTTAACAGATGAGAACTGAAGATCGATTCTAGTTTCAATACCACCAGATTTTGTGATAAGATACCCCGTCGCATCCCAATTTGGCTTCAAAGTGGTGAAGGCTAGAGGAGTTACTCCGGGTGGTGTGAGCTTCATAGTGAAGAGCTTGTTGTGGGCGTAGTTCGTAGCCAAGTCTTAGAGAGGAAGATTGGTCATATCAAAAGAATACGCGTTTCCATCAATAGTGATATGAAGCGAGTCGAGAGAACTGATCTGGATCCTGCACAACCCAGTTGCGTTCATTTGAATTGTAAGGTAGTTCTAGGTAAGAGTTACGGGCATGGCAGCGTAGAAACACTCCGAAAGCGAAGAAATTATTGTCTGCATTTCTAGAATTTCGATTCTGGTTATCTCGGCGTACGAATAAACTTCAATCAGCAAATAATCTATTGAGATCTCGTCGCCGGTGCCGGTTCCGTCGTCAGGAAGGGAGAAGCCCTCGATAACTAATACAGAAGTGTTGGAGTAGCCGAAGTTAGTAATGGTGTAGGAATACGGCGGGAAGTTCGGAGCCGGAACTATCGTCGCGAAGTCCACGCTGCCGATGGTGACATTGATGTTCACGCCGGCTGGAAATATCGAGCATGCGCTGTTGTTGCTGGAGTCGAGCAGAATCTAGAGTTGTTTGATGTTTGGGCGGTACTCCGCGACAGTCTTATAGGTGTAACAGGTGAATATCTCGCGGCCGTCCGAGTCGAATGAAGAGGCGAGCAGAGTGTTTATAAATAATAAATTCATTTGTGGAGCGAAATTAATAATTGTATTATCACGAATAACGTATGTCTTATATATTTCATATTATGATAACTTATAATTTTGAATTATAGTTACATTTAGCTTTAAACACAACACGTTAAAATGTATATAATGGTTATTTAATGTATTATATAGATATTATGTTTGTTTAGAGTTTTTGAATTTGTGTATATCAATACTGTTTTGTTTAGAGTTTACTGTTTACATTTTTTGTTTAGAGTTACACTATGTTTACAATTTAATTTGTACTGTATAATAATGGATAATGTATTAAAAATATAATACACAAAATACACTACTTATACACAAAATATAAATAAAAGTATACACAAAATAAAAATGCATTTAAACAGATTGATACTAATATCTTCTATCTATGTTATATTTTATAATAATCTAAAAGTAGAATAATTCACCAACAAAAATTTGTTACTTGAAACGTGAGTCACTTGAACTAAAAATAATTTATGAGATGGAATGATTAAATAGAGCTAGGATTGTTTGAAGTTAAATTGTTCATTTCATGGAGTTGTGTTAATCCCAATTTTCTCCAAACGATATCAATATTCTTTAACATAATGAATAAAACGTATAGAAAACAGCTTCGACAAGAATAATTTAATTAAACTTAATACAGTAATAAACTATGTTGCCCTAAAATTTACAGTTCCACCACTGCACATGATTTATTCATTTAAGATATATATTTGATAAATTATCTGTTCGAATACTGACTTTAACAAGTTTTGTTATTGTTAGTTTGTGTTATAGTATTGCATTATTATACCAAATAATGAACAACAACCAAACATTATTTATTCTACTTATTGTTATATTATATGTATAATGAATAATTCACATCGTTTTCTTTTTCTTCATGGCCTTCAGTTGTTTTTGGAACCTGACGAAGCCGGAAAGCGAGTAAACGACAGCCGCGAAGCACCCTATTCCGAGAATGATGTAGGCCGTGAGCATGTTCTTCTTAATGTCTCCGTCTTTTGTTCCCCAGAATAGATTCAAAAATGTGTTCGTTCCGTGAGTTACGACCAAAGTGGCGATATAATCTGTTTCGACAAGATCCTAGAGTGTACTATTCTGGAAACAGACTTTGTCTGAATTGTTGTAATTGGTGTTGAAGACGAAGGTGCCGTTAACGCCATGAGCTGTTGCGTTGATTTTCTTTGAAATTGAGATGTTGAATGTGGTTGGAATAGCCGGGTTGAAAATAAATTTTGGGTTAGAGCTCTCCAGGAAAAGGCAAATTTTGTTATCTTCAGTTATGAAGAAAGTTCTTTCCCATTATTATCTCTTATACGAAATCGTATCGTGTTGGGCTCCTATTAAAGTATCATTTAGATAAAACATTCCTGAAGCAGTTACCCTTACATCATTTGAAACTTGAACCATTTTGTAAAACTTCATGCAATCGTCCTGTTCATTAGAAGGCGTATCTGAACAGGAAAATTTGAATTTGGTTATATACATGTTGTATTTTCCAGTTCTGTAATCAAAAGTTCTACTTTATCCATTCGTCGTGATTTAAAATCTGAAAATCATATTGTTGTAGGAACGACCAGTCTAAGCCAAAACAGCAACTAACTGATATATTTTAGCTACGATCGGCATTGTGGTGAACGCAAACTAGCCATCATTAAGAGCCATAAAAGGGTTGTTATAAAAATCTGGAATTGAAGTATACTTAACAGATGAGAATTGAAGATCGATTCTAGTTTCAATACCACCAGATTTTGTGATAAGATACCCCGTCGCATCCCAATTTGGCTTCAAAGTGGTGAAGGCTAGAGGAGTTACTCCGGGTGGTGTGAGCTTCATAGTGAAGAGCTTGTTGTGGGCGTAGTTCGTAGCCAAGTCTTAGAGAGGAAGATTGGTCATATCAAAAGAATACGCGTTTCCATCAATAGTGATATGAAGCGAGTCGAGAGAACTGATCTGGATCCTGCACAACCCAGTTGCGTTCATTTGAATTGTAAGGTAGTTCTAGGTAAGAGTTACGGGCATGGCAGCGTAGAAACACTCCGAAAGCGAAGAAATTATTGTCTGCATTTCTAGAATTTCGATTCTGGTTATCTCGGCGTACGAATAAACTTCAATCAGCAAATAATCTATTGAGATCTCGTCGCCGGTGCCGGTTCCGTCGTCAGGAAGGGAGAAGCCCTCGATAACTAATACAGAAGTGTTGGAGTAGCCGAAGTTAGTAATGGTGTAGGAATACGGCGGGAAGTTCGGAGCCGGAACTATCGTCGCGAAGTCCACGCTGCCGATGGTGACATTGATGTTCACGCCGGCTGGAAATATCGAGCATGCGCTGTTGTTGCTGGAGTCGAGCAGAATCTAGAGTTGTTTGATGTTTGGGCGGTACTCCGCGACAGTCTTATAGGTGTAACAGGTGAATATCTCGCGGCCGTCCGAGTCGAATGAAGAGGCGAGCAGAGTGAATAAAAGTAGTAATTGCATTTGTGGAGCGAAATTATTTGTCTCATTTACATTATATATGATAATATAGTATTGTTTTATAATTTCATTATATTTTAAATGACTAAATTATTCTTATTTAGCTGAAGATGCAACACACAAAAAACTATATAACTTCTAATAAATGTATTGTATAGATATTATTTTGTTTGAAATAAATGAATTGCGCTCTTTAACTTACATTACATTTAAGATTTACAGTAGTGTAGGTTTAATGATAATTAATGTATTGTACATACATGTAAAGTTGATATAGTTTAAAAATATTAAACAAAGTATAAAAATAGAATAGTAATTTGAATTTGTGTTATCATTCAACTTACAAACTTGAAAAAGAAGAAATGAAATTAATATAATTAAAGAACAGAAATATATTCAAACGATGATCAATCACCAGTTACCATCACCTTACCAGTTATCACCAGTATTGGCTTGTTGGAAGTCTCCAAAGCCGTCTTCTTGCTTTGGTGCTTCGACGACTACTTCGACCTTTCTCTCTTCGAGCTTCTTGATGCGTTCACCCATGGATCTGAGTTGACCGATCATGTATGGCATGGCGAAGTCCATCATGTTAAGTCTCCAAGCGAGCTCGAGGATGACGTCTGGTCTGGCCATGTCACCACATCTGGCAACGGCGACGGCGAAGATTTCCTTGCGGATTTGCTGGTCTGGGAATTCCTTGGAGCAGATGAGCTTGAGGAGTTGTTCGCACTTGACACCGTCTTCGGAGGCAGCAGCGCAGGCGCTGGCTTCGTCGTAGAATCTGTTCTTGACGGCGTATTCGATACCTTCATCGAATCTCTTGAGGGCAGCGTAAACTGGAACGGCGGTTCTGCGCAAAGCTTGTGTTTGCTTCTCGTCGACGAGGCGGTCGAGGGTGGCATAGGTGTCGAATTGTGTGGTCTTCTTGATGAGTTCAACGAGAGCTTTCTCGTCTCTTTGTTGGATGTAAATGTTAACGAGTTCGTTGTTGATTTCGATGAGACCGTCTTCGATGAGGAGTTCAAAGTATTGTCTGGCAAGTCTTTCGATGGCGTATTCCTTGACCAATCTCAAAACGGCAAGTGGGTCGACGGACAAGAAGTCCTTGCGCTTGGTGTCGATGATTTCTTCGGTTTGGAAGTATCCGTTCTTGGAGACCTTGAGGAATTCAACTAAGTTCTGTGGGTAGAACTTGATGTAGAAGTCGGTCAATTGAACGAGCAAGTCTGGTTGGGAGACGTAACCGCAGATTTGGAGTAATTGCTTGTGGTCGAAGGAGCCTGGGTGCTTCATCATCTCGGAAACGGCCTGGTCGTTTTCGTTGCTGAGAACGTACATGTAAACGACTTCGTTCCAAAGGAGGTTCTTTCTGCACTCTTGGATGCAGAGTGGGATGGAGACCTTGTCGGAATTGCTCTTGAGGAAACGGGACAAACGGAGAGATCCTGGTTGGTCAACGAGCCACATGAACTTGGCGTACAATAAGGCGAGGTGAGTGAACAGGTTCTGTTCCTTGTTGGTGTAGGCCTTGGCTTGTGGGTGTTCGATACCGGATTCGAGGAGTTCGATGAGCTCAACGATTCTCACGTTTTCTTGATAGAACTTGGAGATGAGTGGGAGCTCGTCTGGGAGAACGATCAAGTACAAACCAGCGGTCTTGGCGAGCTGGATTTGGTTGGCGAGTAAGCAGGCAGCGTTGACTTGGCGCCAGATTGGAACCTCGTCGGCTCTGCGGGCAGCGTCTACAGCGTTCTGGTAGTCTTGGAGCTTCAAGAGGGTGAGGGCGAGCTTGGACCACATTGAGATCTTTTGGAAGAGCATCTTGGCGGCCATGTAGCGCATTTCAGAGAAAGCTCTGTCACCGATCTTTTCGATATCACCCTTGTTTGGAACGATACCGGCACCGATGGCGTTGCAGAGTTGCAAGAAGGACTCGAGTTCTTCATACTTATCGAGCTTGACATAGCAGTACATCAAAGCAGAGTCGATTTCGGAGTGTTCAGCATACTTTTGTTGGACGAACATAACGGTACGAGCGCCTCTAAGGAACTCGATCAAGTTGTTGAAAGCACCGACGACTTCGTTGAAGTAGGTCTGGATGTATTCTTCAGCGAACTTGAAGACAGTTTGGATCAAGATTCTGTATTGGGAACCATCTCTGGCTCTGATGAAAGCGCGAGCGGCCTTACCGATGAATTGGCAGGCGAGGACGGCTTGACCTTCGCTGATGTTCTTTTGAGCGGTCTCAAGTTGAGCGACACCCAAAACGACGAAAACTTCTGGGTTATTGATGTTTTCGGCGAACTTTTCGGCTCTTTCGATGGTCATGTACTTGATGAGGACTTTAACACCTTCAGTGAGCTTGTCGAAACGTCTGTAAATTTCGAAAGCGTCTTCATAGAATTGTGGTAAGTTCTGATCTCTGGCGACTTGGACACAAACTTGGGCAACCACGTCTGGGTCGAAAACGAGTTCAGTCATCTTGACGAATTGAGAAACCTTTTGGAGTTCTCTGGCCTTGACAGCAGCGATAACCAACAAGTTGTGGAGAGCGGAGTTCTTCATGTGGACAGAACCTGGAGTAAGGATGATTCTTTCCAAAAGAAGCATTAAGCACTTGGAGATCTTTGGATCAGTGTCTTAGATACCAACGAAGGAAGCGATGCAGGCAGCAACAACGTTGTCTTCAAGCTTTTCAACTTAGACAGAAGAGTTACCAGCGACAGCTTGGCTGAACATTTCTCTGTGTTGAGCTAAGGATCTAGTGTTGTTGATGGTGAAGAACTCAGCGCTGATTGGCTTGAAGTCTCCAGACATGGTCATGTCCCACATAACCTTAGAACCACGCTTGAGAAGGATGGTAGATAATTCTCTGTACATTGAGCAACCGAAAGCTAATTCAATGATGAAGGTGGCGCACTTTTGGCTACGGATTTCAACTGGATTCATTGGGTTGAAAGCACCAACAACAGCGGCCTTAAGAGCCATGGTTTGAACAAATGAGTCACGGCGTCTCTTGTCATTTTGGATGCAGAAAACGCATAATTGGTGGTGATCATAGTATGGGTTCTCGACTAAATACTTTTCGCATTCATTAGCACGAGTTTCAACCATTATCTTGGCGAAAGCAGTGTGAGTAATTTGATCAGTAGCACCAGACATAAGTCTTTGTTCAAGCATTTGGCGAACAATCTTAATAGTCTTGCCATTGAACATGCAGGCTTCAACAACTAAACCAATGTCAGAACGATCTCTGACTTGTTGGTTAGCAAGAACTCTTGATAAGAAATCGATGGAGAAGATACCATCGAGTACACCAACATCGTTAGAGCTCAACACACCATTATCGAACAAGGATTGTAAGATAATGTGGGATTCTTCTGGGGCAAAGCTGACTAAATATTATTCAACAATGGCAGCAGCATTTTGGACGAAGAATTGAGCGGTCTTTTCTCTCTTGATGGTGGCTTCACACAAGAACTTGGCAAGGACAGCAGATAACTTGAATCTGGAGCAGATGGTTAACAAAGCAGTGACTACAGCGCTATCAGACTTATTTGGAGTTGTGGTGAGGATCTGGAAGGCTTCTTCACCAGCGATGTAGTGTGATTCTCTAGCGACTCTGATTATATCATTGTCATGACCTTGTAATTGAATGGCGCATTGCAAATACATCTTGTGGATGGAAGAGTCAATTGAGGATGGGAATATGGAAGCAAGGAATGAGAATAAAGCTTCTGTGCCATCTAAGTGATACGCCTTGAATACTTCTACAGCAGCTGAGATAAGTTCGGTAGAGGTAGCGATAACTGGCAATCTTGAGAAAGCCATGGCAACGTGTGGAGCGTAAACACGGACTTCATTGACGCAAACGTCCAAGAGAGCTTGTTGGAAGTTGAATAAAGCATCAACGCAGCTTTGAGTATCATTATTGTAATAATTGATATCAAAACGGCCGCATGCACGGCAGTATTCAGCGAACCATTCAGCACTTTCAAAGATTGGCTTTTACAATTGGTTTCCATATTGGATGGCAATTCTTAAGCACTCGTCATCGTTATCAGCGAACTCGAAAGCACGTTGATAAAGTTGGGCTTGTTCGCAAGCTTGATACACAGAGACGCGATCGAAAGAAGTGAGCTTGTTCTTAGCAAGTAAGGCTTCGGCGAATGGAGCATTGGCTTCAAGATTCATCAAAAGAATTTGGGTTTGGTATGGACCGGACATTTCAGAGAAATCTAATCTCTTGCAAACTTCCAAAAGAAGGAATGTACCTTCCTTAACATAACCAAAGTTCTTGAAAGAGGTGGCAATACCGACAATATCAGCAGCTTGAGCAGTTGTGTCTAACTTGGCAATGATAGAATCAGCAAACATCTTGAGTCTTTCGATACCGTCAGCAGAGAAACCAGTTCCCATACCAAGACCCTTTTGGATAATAAGAGCGTAATCTGGGTGGTATTGTGGGAATCTTTCAGCATACTTAACAATTCCGTCAAGGTTGTTTTGTTGGATCAAGTACAAGATGCATTTTTCGTGGCATTGGGCTTGGTTGTAAATTCTGAAGGCGAGTTTATCAAGACCGTTTTGGAGTAAGACGTCACCGAGTCCTTCGCATTCGAAGAGCTTCTTGTTGTTGAGGTAGGTTTCGATTGATTGGATCTTACCTTGGTTGGCGAATTGTTTGACGAGTTCTAAGCTTTCGGCTTCGTTTTGCAGGGTGCCTTCGTTTTCGAGGAGGGTGCCTAAGTAGATGAGCACTGGTGGCTTTTCACCCATTTGTATGGTGTCGCCGGCGTCGCAGAATCTTTGCAAAGTTTGTCCGTTTCTCAGGGTGTCAGATGGAGATTTCTTGACGAGGAGTGCGGCTTCTCTCCAGTTACGTTGGGAGAACATATTCTCGAATTGTGCTGAGAATAATTTGTCGGCGCCTCTCAAGTTGGCTCTCATGGCTAAATGGAAGGCTGCTTCGGCCTTTCCGAGTCTGCTCATGATGTAGTCGACGATCATATCGGCTGATATGTCGAGTTTCATGAGGTTTCCGTCGGCAGAGGCGATGACGAGTTCCCCTTGGCTAGCGCCTGAAACGGCGAACACACCACGTTGGCTGGCTTGAACTTGGTAAATGGTTGAGGCCGAACCGAGGTCGTGAACGTAGAGCATGCCCGTTTTGGTGACTGTGTAAACGAAGCCGTACTTTTGGCTTGAGCGCATGAACATTGGGAATTCTTATTGTGCGATCGCTGGGTTGACTGGGATCTTGAACTGCTTCTTGACGAATCCGCTGAGGGCGTTTCCGTTCGCGTCCTTTTGTGGGCCGGCTTCGATCATGTTCATGTCGATTTCGACTGCTCCTGGTTGCTTGTGGGCGAAGGAGAGGATGGTGCACACTGGGTGAGTGTCGTCTTCTCTGTAGCTGGTGAGGGTGGCAGCGTGACCTGGGAGGACCTTGGAGACGGCCTTGGAGAAGCAGTAGAGCTGGAAGTTACCTTGGACTGAGTTGGTGGATTGGTCGAGACCAACAGCCTGGAGGACTGCCCAGTCGTTGTCTGGAGAGAGCTGGACGGAGGTGATCTTGCCCTAACCGAGGTTGGACAAAAGAGTTGGATCTCTTTGGAATAAGCAGACGTAGTTGTCAGTGGCATAAGTCCAGACGTAAACAGCTTCTGGACAAACAATGGCAATACGCTCGTTATCAAGCCAGGTCCAGAAATCAATCTGAACTGGTTGAGCAAAAGTATGACGGCCTAAATTAGCCTTGGTGGACAAGGATAAGGCCTGCAACATTGTTGGAACTCTCAAGATAACAATGGATGGGTCATGTGGAGCCAAAATAGCTGCCTCAGCCTTCATCGGAATTACGTTGTCCTGAGACTGGTCGTAGGAGTTAACAACACGAAGCATCGGAGTGCCCGAGGTATCATCCTTAGCGCAGAAACCTAACTCAGAAGATAAGGAAAACATAGCAGACTTCAAAGAAGTATCTGGTACCAATCTTTCACGAGCATTCATGAATGGAGTCAATGAAATTGGTTGGGACATTATTGATTAAAAGGAGGGAGTGGCGATTGGGTTTATATTCTACTATAAGTTACTAAATAATAAAATAATTATTTCTATTTATAGTTTCAAGGAAATTCGTTCAACATCAATGTATTCATGTTGTCTTTGTCAGTTACATTAGTCGTACCTCTAAGTAAATCTTATTAGTAACTATAATGACTGTAAAGAAATGAAATAATTTACAATAGAATCCAAGAGCTAATATTATTATTTGGAACAGCCTTTGTTATCGTTTCTAGCAAAAGAATCCAGTTAGTAGAAAGATTTTTGTATTTGTTATTAGAATCAAATTATAATTGACTAAGTTTTAATACATTCATTAACAACAAGGGATTAATCTTAGAGATATGGTCTGACATGACTTCAAAGGATATCAGTGTTATCTTAATAAGCTACTATTTAAATATTGACTATATTATCATGAAAATATATAGCGTAACAGATTATTATTACATTTCATTTTAACACTATTTTATCATTGAATATTATTATAATTAATAAATTAAATATATTATTATTAATCCACTTCTAATGACTGATCTCTAGCCATTTTTGTTTACTTCATACGGCTGTGTGGATACTGAACAAATCCACACTTAAGTACGCTTTGAAACTAAATCTCTATTTAATGGATATACTACTACCATGTACTGTTCATTTAAAATGATAAATAGCTAACAGTTGCCTATAGCCAATTTTCGTCATGACTTTGCATAAGATAATATTAAAGTCGTTTTTAATAATAGAAAATTACCCCCACTACTACCAACCACTCGTGTTGGTCAATTTAAATGTCTAATCACTCCGTAAACACCTAACAATACTTTATAGATTTTCTTATCAGATAATTTAATATATCAAGAAGTATTTGATACTAAACCAACATTCGAACAAAATCCGCATATAAAAATTAAACAACTTACCTGTACAGCACTTGCATAAACATTAGTTAAAATTTAATAGGTGCTACGAAGTGGCAAAGGGAAGATGGTTTTAAAATTTAACGCGCCTGTGATTTTAGGATATTTTGTAGATAATTAAAGTTATATGACAAATGTTGATGCTGGTGTTGTCGAAATTTCAGCTAATGGCGATGAAATAACAATTATTAATCAAAATAAAAAGTTAGTTGGAATTAATAATAGAGATGTACAAATATGTTTTAGACTAAAAGCTGAAAAAACGGCTGAAATTATTGAGATGTGATTTTCTTATTAACAAGGAATTAAATTGATAATTTTCGTAAGATCTCACTGTATAAAGTAAATATATCATTTTATATATTTATATATCTATCCATTGATTGAAATGACCGGTATATGAAATGTATATGACGGTATTCATGCTGTGATGTATTATATTTAGCTAACTATTATGGTTTTTAATAGATCAGTAAAAGTATAGGTACAGTATATAAGCTATAAACATAACATGATGATCCGATGATACAAGGTATACAAGTTCATACCAATTATATGTACTTAGTAAAACACAAATTAAAAATAATAACTATACAATAGTAAAATAATATGTGATTTGAAGTTATTTTATATTACACTTTTAGTCTCTTTTATGTTTTTTATTTATAATCACCCTTATAAATGACATTATAAAATGACTCACTTAAATGTAACCTAATCATCATTACTAAGGCTCAATTTAATAATTCCATCTTCATCGTAAATCATGACAATCCACACTTAGTTACACAATAACTCTTACACAAACTAATCTCCACATCAATCCTCATCTTCAAGGTTTGTCACTTTGAATAGCTTCCTCAGACAAACTAAGTTAGTTCGGCACTTGAACTAACATTATTGAGCTCGGAAGTTATCTTTGTAACTATCTTTGGGATGGCTGGCATGAATCTTGGGACTAGCGTATCAGCTGCAACGCGTAGTGCTTTTAAGTTTAGAGTGGGAACAATGTCATAACTATAACAATTTCATAACTCTTTAATCAGTTTCTTCCTGTTTAAGCTCATTTATGAAACCTCTGCAATATTAACTGCATAAAATCTGTGTTTGTGTTTTGTTGTTCTGCATAGTAAGTTCCATACGGACTTCTTATTGTATATAAGGGTGATACATTGTAGATAATAATGAATATTAAATAACTTTAAATTATATATCATTTTACTTTTGTATTATTAATATATATATTAGGGCTGGTTTTTGTGCGCAAAATGCGTACAAAAATAAAAAATGCGCACATTTTGATGCGCACAGTGTGCGCTGAGTACATACGTGCGCATGCGCACATATATTTCAAAATGCGAACATTAATTTTAATTTCTTAAAAATATCCTTCAGTTTTGTCATTAAATGCTATATTTCGAGTTAATATTACTTATTGTAATATTAAATATTGTTAATATGCTAACTTTACAACCATACGAAGATACATAAAAGTCATACATGTTGGAGTGAAAATATAAAGTAACTTGTTCAAAAATTATTGCGTATATCACAACAGTGTATACATAAATAAATCAACAAAAGTTTCACTCATACAGTTTGTGGCTCTTTATTAAATCCTTTAAATCATAAATAATTATTAATGAAGTAAAACTTCTTGTTAGTTATCGTGTTTACTTATAGTTGCATTGTAGTACTTTCTGAAATATTTGGTATATTATAGATTGTGATTTTACGAAATTATTATGTTTTGTCAAAAATTATTCTTAGTTAATTAATATTAATGTTAAATACATATTATTCTTATTTTATATATTAAAATCGTTGATTACATTATATTTATTCAAATTTTACTGTAATCAGTACAGTTCTTGATATCTTGGGTCGACTGAATATTCCATTAATTTAAAAAGGATGGAGGTGGCATGAATTTTCGATTATATCAGAAAATATGAATCAAATCCAATGGAGGGCTATCTTAGTTATAGAAGCCAAATTACGGTCTAACTTAGCCATAGAGACCATATTGAAAAATTTGATTTGTTTTCAGGAAATGCTTTTTTTCGCGGGCTCTATAAGTAAACGGCGACGGCCTCTATAACGGAAAAAGTGACGGTTTCTATAAACAAGGTACTGTAGTAACAAAACAATGATCGCAAGAAGAAAAATAAAAGTTAAGCGAACTGGTACAGCTTCACAGTCATCTTTTAAGTCTTTTAAGTCAGCTTTTAATGCTAATCCATGTGTATGGTAAAAAGTGGAAGTTTCTCCAACAGAAAACTATTTTCCGGAACTGAATTCTGAATAGTTGAGACTCAAATTTGTATTATGCAACAAAATGCACAAATAATATCATTAAATGTTCGAAAACGTTGAAAATGCTGATAAATTAAGTAAAAAGAATATGAAGAAATTTACTGAAATTAATGAAAATAAACCTGGTCTCATACTTATGGATCCGCCTGAACTCAAGTTATTTGGAAAGATAACTACACAAAATACAGATGGCTTGTTAAAAGAAGAATAAAAACTCACAATGCTTCAAGAACAAATAAAAACCCGCAAATGAAATGATTAGTTTAATTCATTTGAACACAAATATAAACTAAATCATACTAAATCACTACGAATCTAAGCATTGTTTAATTTTGTCACTGATATGTAATAGAGTTTGCTTATTAGTTTATATATTTTCGTTTAAATATTATTCATCGTGTGTGGCGTCACTATTTTGCTCAGCTGAGTTAATTTGCATTTTAAGCTTACTTAAGCCTTAATATACAAATTTTAGAGCTTTGTGCTCATTTTGGCTTAGGGCCTAGCGTGTTTCCACCCATTTATTAACTATGTTTTCGTAAAGCTGTCCTTTTGTTTTAATTTAATAATGCTTCAATCGCAATTATTCGGTGTCCAAAAACGGAAAGTATTTGCTTTGAATATACTTCCATTTTTAACCATAGAAGTGGACACATACCATAAGCTACCTGATTAAGTCGTCTGACCACTCGAAATTTACCTTTTCGTTTTCAGTTCTGAGCACGTTCCTATATTGCAGTTTGCACTGAGTCGCACTCCTAGTTTTGATTAAAGTTGAGATTTTGTTCCAATCGATTCGGTTATTTACTTGATTCTAATTAATTAACTGTAATAACAGTTGCTTTTCGTCCCAGCTCCAGGGTGTTTTCATTGGAGTGGGTGGTATTAATTATTATATTTTAAATTACAAATGTTATTTTAGTGTTTCTAAGATTGTTTCAGAATACTAATATAGATACACAAAATGATAGTTAACTCACTTAACATATGCTATACAAAGACTATTTCAATCATCCAGTCTTCATAGATATCATTAATTATACTAGATGCGGACAATAAAATTTAGTAATAACTAAAGTCAACCATAGTTATTATCGGATTTCTTTTGTTAAAAGTAAGTAACTAAAATTAACTAAATATATCGGCTCACTCTTTTGGTACATCTCAAAAACATCCACTCAATAATCAATTACTTCAATCACAAGAAACATTAAAAAGGGATATTTTCATTTTAACGCGTTCTTTACTCCTGTACATAAAGGACTCTATATTTTCAGTGTTAATTTTTTGAGATGTCATCAAATTATATCAATTCAGAAATAGTTATTACTAATTACATCATCTAATTACTTGAGAAATATTTTTTCATAAAAATTTGTAAAATTTTCAATTATTTAACATTCAGATTGCTTCATTAATGTTATTAGATTTTATCTTTAATTACGCTCCACAGCTCTAATAATTTTTGTTCCTATTTGTTTAATTTTTGGACATTTTCTTCAGTAGCTTATCTGAACAGTTTTTATTCCAGAGGATCTAGTAATATTTATTTGTTTTCTTAGTACTCTTGAAATCTTTTCTTCACATCTGATATTACATTCTTGGTAAATTTTATCAGTTTAATTTATTTCTCAGACAGGTCCTTGCCATTTTCAACACATTCGAATATTTATTCATATTATTAATGACATTTGTAGCACTGAACGTATTTCAGTCTCAATTATTCATTACTTAGTTCAGGGAAGTAGTTCAACTGAAGGAACTTCCACTTTTTACCATACACATGGATTAACATTATGAGCTCTTGTGTTTTGTTATCGCTCCACTCGAAGTTTACTTTTTATGGCTATTTGTTTAGAACATGTCTGTATTGTAGTTTACACTGCGTTGGCGTACGATCATTCAATTGTGTTGAAACTTTCACCCAGTCAACCCTTGAGTTATGACTGTGAAGCTGTACCAGTTCGCTTAACTTTTATTTTTCTTCTTGCGACCATAATTTCGTTACCTTTTGCATTGGAGTGTATTACATAAATTTTTATCAGATTAAAACTTCATTCAAATTAATTGTATGATAATTTTTAATAATTCACTCAACACCCAACTAATGCAAACGCGTTCTGTATAGCAGCGCAGTTAGCCATCTGAGCGCCGTTCAAGAAGTTTCCACTTGAAATTGAGTCCAAGAACTGGAACTTGGTCGCGTAATTAGACGTCATATCATCGAATCCGAGAACAATTCTGTAGTTGTACTAGGCTGTAATGCGTATCGAAGAAAATTTAAAACTTTAAATGTAAAAAGTTGAGGCGTTTCGGCTGATTGAATAACCGATTAACCCACCAGTGCAGTTCGTACCGGAAACATTTGAAGTTTAAATTGACGAATTCTGAATTCTTATGCTGTAAAATGATGACGGATTTGGATCAGAATATCCTATGTACCCGCCAGTACCGTTTATGCCATTTATATTTGAAGTTTACACTGTCGAGTTCAAGATAGTCATATTATAAGATGATGAATAAGAATCGGAAGAACCAATAAAACCACCCGTGCTAGTATAACCCGTTATATTCGACAGCGATATGGAAGAATTTTAAATTGTTGTATTAATAGACAACTTCTAATCCTTTGAAAAACCAATATAACCACCAACACGATATTTTGAACTTATATTGCTGTCAACAATAATAGAATTTTGTACAGAACAATTTCTTGCATTTTAGCCTCCAAAAAGAGCACCAACCGTATCACCAGAACTTGAATCAACTCCTGTTTTCACAGAAATTCTTAAGTTAATTGCATCAGCATGAGGAGAATCAGAACTTTGATATCCAACAAGTCCAAACCATTTAAGAGACGTTCCTTAAATGTAAAATGTTACAGAAGACAGTTATAGAGAAAGATCTCCATTATTATATCCACAAAGACCGTAATTTGTAAATTAAGAAGGACTTTTAACTTTTTAATTCATACAAACATTCATAATATCTACGATACTTGTATTAAGTTGTACAAATCCTACCAACACTCCTGAATTATTAACAAAACTGGTGTTAAATTAATAATAACCATCTAACAATATGTTATTGATAAATACTGTACTACCACTTAAAACATTAGTAATAATTCCACCAAACTGATAAAAAATGGAAGAAGTTGATTATAATGAACCCAATACTTAAGAATTAGTGTTGTTTCCCAGGATAATAGCAATATTATTTATTGAAACTTAACTTTAATCAACACTAGAAATCAAATATGATGAACAATTGCCAACATTAAAAACGCTTGGTTTAAAACTTACCTGATTTATTGACACTTTAGCTGTATTAGCTGAGAGACCAACCAAAGAAACTGTTGATGTGCTTTAGTAGAACCCATAAACTTGGTACCAAGTAACGTTTGTTGACCCACCTATTTAATTTATCAATGAAATTTAACTATAAGTTGATGCAAAACTCATATTAACAAGTAAATTTGTAATATTAGATCTAGTTGATTATTCCATAAGTATATTCAATTTTCCACTAACAGTTATCTAGCTTCCGACTCTAGAAATTATATTCATATAATTAACTATAAGGGAACCAGTTGAAATGATTATAGACCCACTTGTTATAGATTAAGTTCCAATTTGAACTTTAATATTTTTGTATATAGTTTGACCTTGGAATAATGGTTTAACTGAGCTGTAAACTCCATCAATTACATCTATAAATGCATTTTATATATTAGTTGATACTCCAAAAACATACCCGCTACTGAATTCATCTGAACTTAATATTTAGTTCGTTATAGTTTAAATATCAAATACATTAATAAATACGCTTGTGTTACATTAAAAGGAGGAATTTTACCCAATGATTATTTGAACAGACTAACACTAACCATTAACCAACTATTAATCTTCAGGACATTGACAGGTCCCATTCAAAAGTTGCTATCCAGAAATTGGACAACCTTACAAAATACATTATCCATTTATGAAAGCATGCCCAGAGCAATTAATTTAGTTTATTAAGTCATTTATAAGTAGTTACATTTGCTGATTTTGTAATTTTAAGATTTTAACATCTTCAATTAGTTTTGATTAATTAGATTAAAAATTGGTAATTATAACATCTAATTATGTTAAATTTTACTTTAGAGCTGATATATTTGACTATAAACCATCATTTTTAGCATTAAGAGTTTAAATTGTGCTGTTTAAAACACTTATATTATTAGCAGCTTTGAGATTGAAATCTTGTTAAACTGTAATGAAATTATTTACAGAATTTAAAATATTAACGCATATGCTTCCGTTAAGTATAAAGTCTGCAGGGCATGAGCATTTATTTCCATCAAATACGAATGAGTTCTTGCAAACGAGCTTCATACTTATAACTTCACTATTATTTAGGCTTTGGACGCATATTCCATACGCATACACCTTATTTTGACAAATATCACACGTATATATTATAATTCCTGTTACTTTAACTAGATTCTCACCAGTTTCAGCCTTTTAGTTAATATTTGTGCACAATCTCACATTATTTACACTAAATTCAACTTATATTTCAACATAACAAGCTATTGATCCAGACGCCAAACTTTATCCAACAAAACCAGAGATGTTACAATTTTCAGTGATAATTCTCGTTTTAAGTTTATATATTAGACCTCCAACAGAACCGTTCAACCTGAACTAGATCAAACTTTAATAAATGCTCATAACAGATTAAGGTTATAGAACTAGACCAGATACTTGTTGGGCTTAAGCAATAAATGTGAAATCAGAGGAGGACGCATTCAAATCACACTAAAAACAAATAAGAGCTCCGGAATATAGATTTTATGGAACTTTTACGGATAAACTTGATGTTGAGATATTAATTTAACTAGTTAGACCGAAAAACGCAAAAGATGGTAAATTCTCCACTTAATAAGTCACATCAATTGTTAAATCCTGGGTTTTAGATGTGTATAATGAGTTAAAAGTTGCACCTAAAGAGGCGTGTGAAACTTAGCCAGTCTGAATTCGAGAATACAATGTTGATTCTTTTGAACAATAATTTAGTATTTAATCCATTAGAATCTGTTTTTAACATACATACTACGAAATAAATTATTTTTTGGATAGTTGTGATGATAGCACAATCGATAATGTATGAAAGACGAACATATAATAAATGGAGTGAGCGATGAGCAAATTCAACTTATATGTACGTGTTTGCCTCTTATCCAATTAAGATTACAGCAAATCTTTAAAATTTAAATCTCAAAAGATATTACAAAGATATATTACAAAGATATATTACAAAGATATTACAAAGTAATTACATTAAATAAGAATATAGCTAAATACTACAATATTTAACAGAGTAATTATCATTGCTTTAGTTAGTTACAGTTATGGGAGGTGGAATTGCTTTTTCTTGTTTACTATGTGAGTAATTATATATTAAAATATTTTGCCACTTCTAATGCGGATGACAAATTCCAATAAATAATCTCAAGTTGGAGATTATTCATGAACTACTCATTAACACAAGAGGGCCAAAAATATGATTTCGATCGTATTAGACCATAATCGACTATTCAAAGTCGGTATTTAATATTCCAAAAAGGAAAAATAGAAATTACCACATGCAATAAAAGGACGGCAATGACAAAATAAACGCGGTAGAAGATGTTTAGGGAAGGTCAACTAATTCACTTAACAAACTTAGGCAGTTCTGAAGCGTTTGTATTCTCTTCATTTCTGGGTCCAACGGATGAATTCATAAAATATTGTACCAATCTGAACTAGTTACATCACTTGTTTAAGATGTCCCTGTGTAATTTCTACGTTTTAGTCAACAAAACTAATTTATGAAAGATTTTATCTCGAAAATATATGGTAGTTAAGCCTGATTGGAGAAAAGAATAAGAGGATCCAATGATTGGTATACGGACGCAATATGTAATTTATAACTAGTAGCGCAAGCACTGGACCTGCAGAGGACCTCGGTGTTCATCTTCAACTGGGTCAATCTGAACGATTTTAGGTATTTCTTAATCACGAAAAACAATGGAGGACTTTTTCTTTCAATCTCAACCGGGAGCTCAAGATGAAGTATTGGTACTTCGCTTAATTAGAATTATAATTCAGGTAGTTACAGTCGCTTTCATTCTCAATATTCAAATAATGAATGCATTTTTGTTTCTTGAAGAATGGAATCAAGTGGGTTAGTCGGGCCCAGCATTAAATAATATATTGATGCTACTCTAAAACAACAGTTATTTTACTTATGATCTTCCACTTCCATTTCATAATGAGAAATCAATTCTCTTGATTGTTAAATTATACAACGTTAGGTAAAGTTGAAACTTATTATTGAAGTATATACAGAGTTATATACGTTAATTATTGTAGCACAGCTATCCAAGGCTCAACCAGGCCTTGATGTGATTGAAGCACTTTACAAATCAATAGTAAATAGAGTTAATGAGTGTATTGATGAGGAGGGAGAACACACTCATTATTGAGCCGGGCAGTGATATAAGTAAGATTCAAATAATAAACTTCATTCTTCTTCCTAATTCAAAAAAGCATTTCGAGGGCCCACCACTGTATTATAAAAAAGATATATGTTTGTATATTACTATTATAATATTGCAATATCTATATAATAAGTATAGATTCTAAATATGTAATAACTATAATATTATTGTTTACTATATACGTAAATCAAACTATTACAAGTTAACTATGTATATCTATAAGATACAAAATGCATCATTTATTCAAATGTATGCATATTAAAATATATGTGACAAAAGTGTTATCAAGTTAAATAAAGATATAAAAGTTACGGTCTTTATTGGTTCAGTGACAATGGATACAACTCGTTTACATACATCGGAAAACCTCGATGTATGTAAGCAATTTTGTATCCATTGAGATATGCAACATGTATCTTGTTTATATACATTTGATTCTTGTGTAAATACAAAAGATGATTTTTACATACAATATAGATTGTTTATATACAAAATATATTATTATAAAGATAATCGCTATCAACTAAACGGAATCTATCCAAAGATAAATGTCACCGAATTTGGAGTGATTGCAAAATGATATTCAATATTTTACACTGAATAATTATTTCACTCCGCACCGAAATATCATCTTATTGAAGCTTCTATTCATCCTCCCTGTCACTATAATCCATTGGGAACAAAGTTCTGTTTACTTCCTGTTGCTCTTGTTCTTACCACTGACGTTTATTAATTGTGGTTTAAGCAAAACCAATGATTCTCTGCATCAGACAACACATACAATTATCACAATCTTAATGGTTCTTATGTTGTGTTTTAACGAATCAACTGAGTTTTCTCGAATCCGCGGATGATAACACTCGGTTTTATCATTGAAATAACTTTCTTTACGTGCTCCCAGCAACGATTTGGCTTTGGAGTTTTTACCTTTTAATCAGGCACGATTCAGGAGTAAGCTGGTATTCTTACTACAAGGGACTTACAAGCTAATATTCAAATTAGCTTCAAAGAATTGCTTGAGTCCTCTTCAAATTTTGGGAAATTTGCTTTTTCTTGTTCTTATTCTTTCTAGCTCGAGAATCTTCTCACCATTGGCCTAGAGATACTCCTTTCTCAAGAAGTTTTGCACATTGTGTTCTTATACATTGTTCAGAGCAAAATAAACAACAGTGTTAGTCATGGCTGCACAAGGACAAGCAAGAAATTCAATTTTATAGTGCTTAATTACTTCCTACTTGAGTTTGTAAGATAAGCTTTAGCGCTTTTTGTTCACTACTTTTACAGGTTGGGTTCTGTTTTAAGTGACAGGTGCAGCTGGTGATGCTGGTTGAACCTACTGGTTTTGGACTTACGCCTAGACAGTATTGGCTGTAGTAGACGTATAGGAATAATAATATCCCTACGACTGATCAGCTTCTTATAGCCTGAGACTTAGCTCTTGGAAATAGAGGACGACTCATGGAAGTTCAACGGCAAATAAAGAAGTGGAATACATGAAATGGTAAAGAAGCTTGAAATCAGCTGGTTAGCCAAAATAAAGCCGTCTCGTTTATATACAAATTTGGTTTGCTTAGCTACAGATTTGGTTTGCCTATATACAAATAAGTTGAGATATCTACATAAAAAGTGAAATGTATATAAGCAATTTGTACCTAGTATATATATGAGTTGTATCCATTGTCACTGAACGAATAAAGACCGTATATGATAAAATGATGATTGATTATATGTTTGGATTATAAACATATATTATTCTATTTCATCAAAACGATAGTCAACAAAAATACAACATTTATACAAACAGTTTGATAATATATCTGATAATATAGCTAACATAGTAATGTAGATGGCGTAACCAAATGTAAAAGCGACGATTCAGAAAAAGTCAGAGAAGGTAAAGCCGAAACGAAAGCCGAATATACCTGCCCAACCGTTGAAACCATAGGTGGTATCAGCCACACATAGTACTGAAAGGAGAGAATAAGTCAATTTTTTAATAAATTAGAGCGAAATCCTGCTTTTACTCCCTGTAATACAGGAAGAAGTCCGTATGGAACTTACTATGCAAAACAACAAAATACAAACACAGATTTTATGCAGTTAATGTTGCAGAGGTTTCATTTTCAAGAATAAATGAGCCTAAACAGGAAGAAACTGATTAAAGAGTTATGAAATTGTTATAGTTATGACATTGTTCCCGCTCTAAACTTAAAAGCACTACGCGTTGCAGCTGATACACTAGTCCCAAGATTCATGCCAGCCATCCCAAAGATAGTTACAAAGATAACTTCCGAGCTCAATAATGTTAGTTCAAGTGCCGAACTAACTTGGGTTGTCTGAGGAGGCTATTCAGAGTGACAATCCTAGAAGATGATGTATGATGTGGAGATTAGTTTGTGGTAACATAACAGTGCAACTAAGGTTGGATTTGTGGATTGTCATGATTTACGAGATGAAGATGGAATGATTAAATCGAGCCTTAGTACTGATGACAAGGTTACAGTTAAGTGAGTCATTTAATTTACCAATTTATAACACAATATTAATATATAAGAACAATGTATAAAATTTCACAAATCTTTAGCACTCTCCATTTTAGCCAGTTCTGTGTTAACGAACTGGAGCATTTAGTTGATGTTGTGTTTTTCAGTGAGTGCGATAAATTCGTTCCATTTATCTTTAGTTACTGTATACCCCAGTTTCGAGTATTTTCCTTGCGTTTTCAGTGCTGCCACTATCTCCTACTCCATTTGAAAGTGGTAGGTGAGCATGCACTGCACCCCTTGCAGCAGTTTCTTGCTCACCACACATTCTTTGTTGTAAAATGAGCCCAACATATCACTCCAGCACTATTCAGCAAGGATTCTGCTTATTTTTTGGTCCAGTTGTTCATCTGGGTCTGGTACTGGCCTCTGAATGAAGTAGAAGTAGCACATGTGCACGAATTTCACGTCAATTTTGCGCAAACCGTCAGGTTGAAAGATGAACGGGCGAATTTTGTTGCAGTAGAATGACTTGCACTATTGAACAGTTCTCTCTTAAAAGTAAGTTTGGACCTTTATCCAGTTCACTTTATTGCGTTCGTAGTCGGTTTGGGATTCCACAATGTCAATCAGGCGAGAGATGTCGGCGTCACTCCAAGCAAGGTACATATTGGATTGGAAATATAAAATACAATTAAATTATAAAATACATGCAGTGCAAAGAATATTGAAAGTCTAGGCAAAATTCAAATGTGTGAGTGAAGTATATAGATACAAATGAATGAAGAAGTATATTATGTTTTTATTATATGATATCAAATCATTATAAAATGTAATTTCAATACTTCTCCAAATAGTATAGACGTAATTTACGGTGATGTCTCTTTTCTTCTCCAAATATTAGTTCAAATTACTTTTTATAATATTATTGTTTTTGTAGTATTTATGACTCCATCATTTTTGTATACAAGTATATTAATACTTGCATGATGAGTGAGGTGACCGTAAAAGGTATAGACGTAATTTATGGCGTCTTTCTTTTATTCTCTGAAGTGATAATATTAATTGTATTTTATAGATTATTACAATTAATTATATTATATCATATTAATGTACGTTCAAAAATAGAAAAAAGATACATTTGTAAAATTATAACATTATAGTTGCTTAATTAATTCTTATTTATAAATACAGGATTAATCAATCATTATTCTTGATTGTCAATTTTTCAAAAATCTTATAGGTATAGGAGCTACTTACGTATTAGAATTTGTAACGCAACTCATTCTCCTGTACCAATTCCCACTTCTCAATATGATACTATATCTTCATTCACTAACCATTCAGGTATTTTCGGTAGCTGAGTTTGACTTCTGTTATAATTATGTTTTCTATGAACCCTTTTAATAGCATATGAAAATAGTCCAAACTAAACCCTTAGAGTTCGAAAATCCAGGCGAAAGAGATCTTTGTTAAAGAACCGAAAATGTTCTTTTTAGGCATGTAAATATAAGTCAAATCGAGTTTACGCTCGATTTAGATGTTTCTCTAAACTTTTAACCCTTCAGTTTATTTTTCTTTACTTTTTAAGAAGTACATATTGTAAATTCAAAGGTAAATTTGAGGTTAAATGACTGTGGTCCAGACGTTTCCCTGTTTGTAGCAACATGTCCAGAATATAAAGTGAAGATACTTGATTGTGATGTAAAGGTTAGTGCGCAAAAGGCACAGAAATTCTATGGAATTGGTAATAATTTCACAGAACTGCTTATTATCAATAGAAGTGCATTTGAGTATTCATTTTAGAGCGCGGATGGATTTTATGGGATTGCGCACAAGATAAACGAGTTATAAATCCAAAATTCTGGTTTTAAGTTTCAAATAAATGCGCTTGAGAGTTGCGGATTCTCTTCTCTTGTTCTTGGCCCAAGTATTTTCATAAATATCTCAATTTCTGGATCTTTAGCCGGGAATTTCACCTACGGGCTCATATTCGAGGCCAAAAATACTATTTCCACTGCAAACTTAACATATTCACTGATTTCTTCAGGTTCAATCTCCAATTGCGGTTTTATTCAGCTGACTAACTCTCAAATCTCGAACGTAAACTTATCCTTCATTAATTACCCAATCACACCCAGTGAGCCGAGCTCTTACAATTCTGGAATGTGCCCGTGCATTCAAGGTGCTGTTCTCTCCTCCGGGTTGTGCTACTGTGCATCAGGTTCTCGTTAGGTGCTTGACATTTGTTAATGTACAACTTTGAACGCGTTTATCATTGATTAAGTTTGCGTTTGTGGAGTGAACGCGACGAACGTTTCAAACACTTGCGTTTGTCCAACGGGCTCGGCCTTGATAAACGGGGTCTGTAAATGCACTATAAAAGATGCATTTCCAGTTAATGGAGTTTGTTCATGTGGAATAAACGCTTCGTTAGTTAATAATGAATGCATATGCCCATAAGGATCGATTTTAACTGAGGGAGTTTGCAAATGCCAGACGAACAACGCGTTTCCAGAGAGCGGAACGTGCAAATGCGGAGTAAACGCAACCAATTCATCAAATTCATGCGTTTGCCCAACAGGATCAATTCTATAGAATGGAATTTGCAAATGCTAAACAAATGGAGCATTCCCAGTTAATAAAATATGCCAATGCGCTAAATACGCTGCCAATAGCTCAAATCAATGCGTATGCCCAGCTTATTCAACTGTAAGCAATGGTGAATGCGCATGCACACCAGCTTATTCGATAATGAGCGGAAACACATGCACTTGTACCCCGATAGCAAGTGTAATGAATAATGGAGTTTGCACATGTCCAGCAGGAGCAGTAATTTCGCCAGGAACCTGTAAATGCACCACACCTGGATCAAGTTTATCCGGAAACGTATGTAAGTGCACTGGAGATTACGCATTTGGATTATGGGCTAACGATGGAAATGCATGGTGCTACAACGTTAAAATGTGTTGCTCAAAATGCTTATGGAAAACAGGGGATAACTGGGGATGCTCAGACGATAAATATCATTCGTGTTCGAAAAACAGTGATATTGTGGCGGCGTGAAGAGTGATCAATATACTAAATTTTGAGATAATGACTGGTTTAAATGCAACTTACTTAATAATAAGCCAAACTATGGTTATAAAGTGTTTAAAGTGCAGTAAAAAGTTTTCGAAGGTTTTAGGTTTATTATTATTATTTGGGTCATCATTATTATCGATTTGTTGATTCCTATTTATATACAATCCGAATCCGAATCCGAAGCTGATATATTAACGTATTTTACTTTTATGTTAATGATATTAACAAATAAAATTAAGTTTAACTGTAATTCATTATCCATTATCAAAATAGTCATTACTTTTATTATTTTGAGCAAAAAAGAATCCGAACTGAAATTAATCTTCTCTCGCTCGTAGTTACAGACTTAACAAAGTATGAAACTCTTCAATTTCATTTCTTCGATGTATAAATTGAGATTTGATTATGATATAGTTGTTATTTACAAATATTTTCTTTTAATTATTCTAAAATATTCATTTAATATTACACATTATCTATTTATTATTGAATAATTCTTGATTATTAATTACACATCAGATTGTTGATTAGGTTTTGTGAATCCACATTTTCATTTAATATGTATTGAGAGGTTTTAATAATCTTCATTCGCTTTTAAATAGTCTCTATTTATTTTATTATTTTATTCGATTATTTGCGAATAATACTAATTTATTTGTTAATATTATTTGTCTAAATGTTTATGTTATCTACTTATATGTGTGCATTTTTGGAATTTTGAGTAACATATTTTTTATTTTAAGAGCAAATCTTAATCTCCAATTACTATTTGAAATACATAAGTCCTTAAATATTGGGGAGGTAATTGTTCATATTTTACTGCTTTTTATATAATTATGGTCCATCACGAATTAATCTGAGTAGACCTTCTGTTTTTTGATCTTCTGTGTATCGTTGAACAATAGTTGTATTTGGTTTGTCTATTGGAATAGTTTGCGTGTATTACTAGTTGGTTTGTACTTATAAGTATTATTCCCTTAAAGCCTAGAATAGAATTAATTCTTCCTATTACTATAACAGAATTTCAGATTTTTCTTAACTGTATTCTTTGTATTGGAACATAGTGTTGTGGAGTTAGATTAGCTCTGATTTGCATTGTGATATTATTTCGTCTTTTTGTGATATTTCAAAATCTTATCTTCTTTAAAGCTCTTAAACCTAATCCGAATTAAGAATTTGAGATTCTAGTTTATTAATAAGACCTTTTTGAAGATTATATTATGACTTTAATTTTGAAAAATTATAATTAGCCTTGTTTTCTTGTTTTTTATTAACCATTTTTACTATTTTTTCATCTGACATTTAAATATAAAGTGGAACAAATACAAATATAATATATAATACATTTATAAATTTACAATTACAAAATATTATACAATGTTATTTATAAGGATGATTTATAAAATGCTCACTTAACTGTAACCTTGCCATCAGTACTAAGGCTCAATTTAATCATTCCATCTTCATCTCGTAAATCATGGCAATCCACAAATCCAAACTTAGTTGCACTGTTATGTTACCTCAAACTAATCTCAATATCACACCTCATCTTCTAGGATTGTCACTCTGAATAGCCTCCTCAGACAACCCAAGTTAGTTCGGCACTTGAACTAACATTATTGACCTCGAAAGTTATCTTTGTAACTATCTTTGGGATGGCTGGCATGAATCTTGGGATTAGCGGTAACGCGTAGTGCTTCTAAGTTTAGAGCGGTTAAAATCTGTGTTTTGTTGTTTTGCATAGTAAGTTCCATACGGACTTCTTCTTGTATATAAGGTGATACATTGTAGATAATAATGAATAATAATGAATATTAAATAACTTTAAATTATATATCATTTTACTTTTGTATTATTAATTTTTTAAAGTTATATCGTAAGTTTGTTCTCGATATTTTCTACTTTCTAAATATTAAGAGAATATTGATTATAAAACTTCAACGCTAGAGGCTCCAATATTATCAATCCATGCGCGAGAGGATTTATTTTTCCTAGTTTTTGTTTTATTTACCGAATTTAAGTTAATACAACTTCTATAAATTTTATTTCATTTTTAGAAAGGGGTAACAATTAATTGATTTTTAGAATAATTTAATTATATTTAGATATACTATTTTTAATTTAGTTCTATTTGAGCCTCAATTGTTCCGTATTCAAGTTTTAAAAGTAATTTTGTTAAATAAATTTCCATTTATTACCATACGTTATTGTAAGCATAATTAGCTCATATATTTAGTCATTATTCCAAAGATAATTAATTTTACTTTGAGGTTGAGTACTTTTAGTTGACAATACATTTCTATATTAGAGTTTACATTATGTTGGCGTACGACTTCCCAATTTTTCAGAAATACATTTCCAATTAATTCTAGATCTTTCAGTATATTTTCTTCAATAAGTTGAGTTAATTTGGTCTTTTCTTCTTGAGTCCATTAATGTTTCATATGAAGTGAAATATATTGTTATAGGTATTGTTATTATCTATTTTCTTGGTATTATTAAGTGTTTTCAAATTGTATTAATTGAAAGTAGCTTTTGTTTTCATTTAAACAGCAGCTCATTCAACCTTCTTAAAACTGTCTAAAACTTCTTAATATTTGTTTCTGAGTTAAAACCCTTTGGCACTTTTTGGTCTTTCTTTTGAAATTTGAGATTTACCATTTAAAATTATGGCTGGTAAATATTTTTCTGCTGTTTGAGGTCGCGATAGTTATATTTATGGTTATTTAACTTATGGAATCATTTACATGTTATTCTCGATTTATTTATTGATTTACTAGGTTATTAATTATTGCTGATTCTTCTTTTAAAATGGTTTGTATGTATTTAGGTGTATTTAATTAGCTGATGGGTGAACAGAGCTGTTAAGCGACTCAATTTCGTACACACCGAACAAATATTACGTTCTGACCCAATCAAGTTTCTTCTTGTGTGATACAGAATCAGCTGGTGGGCGAAATTCTTGTTTTTGTACTTTTAAATTTTATAGCACTGTTTGTGAACTGGAGTATTTCTTATTTAGCAGTTAGTTTTTGTTGTTCATATTATTTAAACAAATGTAAAGTGGAATTAAACCATTATTAAGTGTATATTAGCTGATTTATGCAATATATGTTTTCCACACCTCACAACATGTAGTATTCCGATTCTGTGTCAATTTTGAGTCAGATAAAGATTCCGCATGCAACCAAAGTATTGATGATGAAGAAGCAGACTGGGCAGATATCCAAGATCCGTGTGCGCGAGATGGAGTTGTGCGAGTCCTACTATGGGACGAATTTAACGTACGAGGGTGCGACAAGTAATATTCACATAAATTCGCGCGAGATTTGCAAGCACTATCGTTTCAAGACGAATATGAACAGTTCGATGCCGAACGTGCACACGGAGCCACTCCAGCTTAGCCCAAGCACCGAGTGGACTCAGGTGAACGACTCATCTGAATCTATTTAACTCGCTCCTTTCCGCGTTTGCAACGTCAAATTCACTTCGAAGCGCATCAACTAATCACAATACAACAATAATTTCAATAACAATAATTTCAATTATCAAAATAAGATTAAAAATATGAACACAAGCACGACTAATTAAATCAAATCGAATTTGGATATAGTTGATTTGGTTTAATTGAGATCGAAGTCGTCCAGAATAAATAGAACAAAAGAACCGGAACTGATCATTAACAATTAATTGCAAACGGAGAAAAAGAAAAATGTTAAAACGGAGCGGAACGGAATTGATCTGAAAAACTGCTACCTGGACGTTCTGGAATCTTTTAAAAAGGAATGAAAAGTTAATTAGGATTATGAGTGGAAGGAACTGAGTATTGAATGAGTATTTAAAGTTTTAATTTAAGTTTATGTAGTTCTGTTTATGTTAATATATGTTACAATATAATTACAATACTATAGAATATAAACATTAATAAAAAATGTGAGTATTTAACAACCTAAATTAATTCTTATTAAGGGATATATGAATAGTTTAAAACGTTTAGTTAAATGCTTAATTATTGCAAAACGACAAATTTAGATCTTACATTTTAAATTACGTTAACCAAACTTAATAGTCGTTGTTTATCGGTTATTTATTTCTACGTTTTATTATTTCTATGTTTAATAACCTTCCTATTTCAAAATTATCAATCGTGAACAACATATAAGATTTAGTAAAAATAAATGAAAATAATATATTGAGGATTTGTTAAATTACTATCAGTCTAAAGAAATTTTGATGTATTTCGTCTCCTAAATCTCCATTTACACATCATTATAAACATTTGTATCAATTCCGTTAAAAACAACGGTGTTGAATTAAATTGTTGTTGTATTAATATCATGCGTACACTATTCAGTTATGGTCACATTGTCATCACAATCGGCACGCTTAAAATTAGTGTTTGCAGTAAAAGGTGACCAAGATGGCGATTACATTTAAAGTGGAAAATTATTAGAATGCATATATACGTATATATTCGTGTTATACTTTTCACATCTCTCCTCTAATGTCAGCAAATTAGTAGGATTACCGCGCACGCGGTGAAGAAAGACCACTGTTTCCACGTCTATTGAGACATCCAATACAAACTCCATACATACCACCAGCATTTTTGAGCATAGCTTTCATTGCAGTTGCGGCTTTTATGTTAGGTTTCGGTCTTCTTATGATGTGCAAATATAACACAAGGAAATAATGCAGCTTCAAAATATTTATAAAAATACTCGCCACACTAGCCTGCGCCGCTGCTCTTGGTTTTGGGTTTTACACATATTTCATAAACGAACAATATGATATGGGCTAAAATACATTGATCGCTGCAGGTGCCGCACTACTTGCTTCCGTTCTTTTACTTTGAGTGATATTCTAAAAACTGATATGGCCTTGTATTTATAATATTAATAATACATATATAATCATTAAATATGAATAACTTAAATATTCTCTTAATATTTGCATACATATACAGTGGTGGGCCCTCGAAATGCTTTTTTGAATTAGGAAGAAGAATGAAGTTTATTATTTGAATCTTACTTATATCACTGCCCGGCTCAATAATGAGTGTGTTCTCCCTCCTCATCAATACACTCATTAACTCTATTTACTATTGATTTGTAAAGTGCTTCAATCACATCAAGGCCTGGTTGAGCCTTGGATAGCTGTGCTACAATAATTAACGTATATAACTCTGTATATACTTCAATAATAAGTTTCAACTTTACCTAACGTTGTATAATTTAACAATCAAGAAAATTGATTTCTCATTATGAAATGGAAGTGGAAGATCATAAGTAAAATAACTGTTGTTTTAGAGTAGCATCAATATATTATTTAATGCTGGGCCCGACTAACCCACTTGATTCCATTCTTCAAGAAACAAAAATGCATTCATTATTTGAATATTGAGAATGAAAGCGACTGTAACTACCTGAATTATAATTCTAATTAAGCGAAGTACCAATACTTCATCTTGAGCTCCCGGTTGAGATTGAAAGAAAAAGTCCTCCATTGTTTTTCGTGATTAAGAAATACCTAAAATCGTTCAGATTGACCCAGTTGAAGATGAACACCGAGGTCCTCTGCAGGTCCAGTGCTTGCGCTACTAGTTATAAATTACATATTGCGTCCGTATACCAATCATTGGATCCTCTTATTCTTTTCTCCAATCAGGCTTAACTACCATATATTTTCGAGATAAAATCTTTCATAAATTAGTTTTGTTGACTAAAACGTAGAAATTACACAGGGACATCTTAAACAAGTGATATAACTAGTTCAGATTGGTACAATATTTTATGAATTCATCCGTTGGACCCAGAAATGAAGAGAATACAAACGCTTCAGAACTGCCTAAGTTTGTTAAGTGAATTAGTTGACCTTCCCTAAACATCTTCTACCGCGTTTATTTTTGTCATTGCCGTCCTTTTATTGCATGTGGTAATTTCTATTTTTCCTTTTTGGAATATTAAATACCGACTTTGAATAGTCGATTATGGTCTAATACGATCGAAATCATATTTTTGGCCCTCTTGTGTTAATGAGTAGTTCATGAATAATCTCCAACTTGAGATTATTTATTGGAATTTGTCATCCGCATTAGAAGTGGCAAAATATTTTAATATATAATTACTCACATAGTAAACAAGAAAAAGCAATTCCACCTCCCATAACTGTACGTATAGGCTAGATTTCTTTACATTAGATTGCAAGTAAACAATGTAATGTAGCAATATAATGTAATATACATATATTTCGATTACAACTAGCATATTTACGTGAAAAATATGGAATAATGAAGCGCGATAACAAAATAAATATAAGAATTACATGAAAAAACAACTTTTTGTAATTTACCAAACTTCTGTATTGAATACTAGCAAACGTAATAGAACCAGTTTTGATTCATTTTGCGTGGTTTAGTTTAGTTAATTTTAGTTGAGTTTAGTTATAGAACACCTTTTTTCCAGGTTTAATTAAATCACTCAAAGGTCTTGAGATCAGCGTCACCGGCTTCAGTGATAGCCATCACGCCAACGTTGTATGGCTTACCAAGGGCGACACCGAGTTCGCGGGAGGAAGCTGGGAACTTGTTGACAGTGCACTTAGCAAGCATGCAGAGATACTCGATTTGGGAGCTGACAAGGGTTGGTAAGTTGTTAGCAAGGATAACGAGCTTGGCTTCACCGTTACGGATGGCCTTGATGGCTTGGTTAACACCTAAGGTGTACTTTCCAGACTTGACAACGAGTGTCAATTGAAGGGAAGATGACTCCTGGGTCTTGCGCTATTTTGTTAGTATTAGTTGTATTTTGACTGCATTCCGATCCGGTCGCAGTCATCATTTATAACTCACAGATTGGTTAGCAGTTTTTGAGGCCATTTCAAAAAGAGGAGTGAAAAGACAAGCAACTATAAAGTGATATTTTCATGTTAAATCAATATAATCATCGGCACCACTTCTAATTTATGAACATAAATTAACAATAACTGATACAGTTTCAGATAAAATTGTACTAAGTTAATACAAATGTCTATATTAAGAGTTAATGAGATGAAAATTTAATAATCAATGCTAAGCAGTTCATTAAAAAATAGTTTCACTTTTATTCTGTATCGGTTGTCTGTAGGAGTTTCAACAAATACTGTTTTTCATTAACGAAACTTAAAAACGACAGGGCTTCTTCATAATTTTTATCAATTAGCTATGATTTTAACAGTTAAAGAGTGATTTCCCTGTGTTCTTAGTGTCTAATTCTTTGTAAAATAATATTAAGTTCGCAACACTTCAGAGGGAATTGTTTAATATCGCCTGACCTACCTTAATCTATCAATAATAAGGCGTTGTTAACTTCTTTTAAATGCGGAAACATTATTGAGGAGTGTAATTATATAAACAAATTTTCTTAACTGCATATTATCAATATATTCTATTTATATGCAGTTTATTTTAGCTGTTATAAGATTTTTGACGATTTTTACTATAGCCATCCAACAATAGACAATAAGAGCACTTTTGACAATAATTGCCAATAAGACAATCATTGTCTCTATTGTGTACCACAATTATTCTATTGTCTGGGACAATGAAAAACCCTTATTGTGCAATAGAAAATAGACAATGGATGGCTATAATTTTTTACTATTCCTTTCTCATTTTCCTACTATATTTAATGGAGTTTGTAATTTAAAACATGTTATATACGTAACTTATTAGGAAGTAATGTCCTTCCGACTCGTCTCTAAATTTTTATCACAGTTTTTTATCTGTATCTCTTTTTATCTGAGCACAAAAAAGAGATAAATCTTACTTTATTCATTCAATTTCATATTCAGACCCTTCCTTATCTACAAAAAACCTTCATTATCATTTTATTTTTATTTATTTATTCCTCGCGTCCAATATACGAACCAAAAAAGACTTCACATCATTTCAACGACTTCCTTGAGAACGCCGAAGCAGACGACGCCGGCGAGCTTGTCGCAGAACTTTTCGTAGTCGACGAAGGCGGAACCGTCGCCCGAATCGCTCACAACGCGCACAACGCAGTAGTCCATCTTGAGCTCGAAGCAGGCTTGGGCCACAGCGGCTCCCTCCATTTCGCAGCACATGGCCTCTGGGGTGAACTCCAAAATGGCGTTCTTCATCTCTGGTGAGGAAACGAATTAATCACCTGAAGCGATAATTCCAGAAACTACCTTCTGGCTGGTGATGGTGAACTCATCGAGAACGGCCTGAGAGATTTACTTTGAAGAAACGAACTTCTCAGCAGCAGATTGGCAGAGCTTGACCAAGTCCTCGGCGGCTGGGATAACCTTCTTACCAACAGAGAACACAAGGCACTTCTCAACGAATGGGCGGCCGTCGAAATCGTGCTGCACACAGCCGGAAGAAACAACAATGTCACCCACACGCAAGTCCTTGGACAAAGCACCAGCAGTACCAACAAAAACCAACTTAGTGCACTTGAACTGCAAATGGAAAGCGGCAACAGTGAGAGCACAAGATACCTTGCCGACACCACACTTGCTCAAAACAACCTTCTTCTTCTGGAACTCACCCTGATAAAAAGTACGACCCATAACCTCGACCTTTTCAAGATGTTCGCAATTCTTTTGCAGAGTCTCAAACTCACGATCAGTAGCACAAAGAAGACCTATCATATATTTAGTGTTAGAAGTGGATGATCACACGAACACTATAATAAACAAAAATAAAAGCAAATATTAACCAAACTTTTTCATTCCATCAGTAAATGAAGGGAATTATTATCTTTCTCTTCGGGAAGTTTTTGAAATTTAGCTTATACCAATCACTGTGGTTTTTAGCTCTCGGAGTTAAGTTAGCGAAAGTCCAAACAGCGAAACATAAAGCTGCAACATTACGCCTGGCCATCAAGTAGAAACCGAACCATTCAATTATTTCACCCAAAAAGTTTGGAGAAACTACTAATTCAAACAAAAATCCGTGTGGAATCTTGTAACCAGTTTCACCAACCTTTCTTAAATGAATTAATGTTAAATCAGTTTTGAAGTTTATGAAAGCTCCAGTCAAAAATACAGCTAAACCTGTCAAAAATAATTTGCTTTGTAACCATTCTTTACCAAAATCAGCTGGATCAGCCATTTCAGATAAATAGAAACCATTGATATAAGCATTAACCTGATTAAAGAAAATTGACATAAGTACAATTACAAATGGCATTTTCTTTTCAGTTGAACGACACATGGGTACATAAATGAACGTTCTATAAAAGTAGTGAATAACCCAGAACGCAAATAAAATCCACACATATGATTTAAATGTCTTTGAACCAACAACCATATAGTAAAGCATAACGAAAAAGGTATTTAACTCTTTTATAAACCATGCTGCCTTATTATTAACAGATGGTCCCCATTTAGTTGATGTATGTCTTCCATATGGAGCAGTAACGAAATACATGGTTACAAAAACCATAAGCGCAGTAGCTATCCAAGAGTAACAAACAATATTCATTTGTTCAGTTGTAAGAACAAATTTACCAGTGTTCCACATAGTTTCATCCCATTCAACGATAAACTTAACCATATTGAAGTGGAAGTTAATCTAGTTTTTGGTTATATCCGTAATATTTCAGCCTATATCATATATAGACGCCAATCTAGATAAACCTTTACATATCCTTTGTTAGATTAATACAGGTATTTATTCTAGCCTTATGCATTATTGCATAATTTGCACAACCAAAATATGATTTATGTACAATATCTAAAGTAATCTACCAAAATCCAATACTACATTACCTCGAATGCAGACCACCACCCCTGTTCACTTACAGACCCCCTGGCATTTTTCAAAAAATAGGCAGAGGGTCTATAACTGAGAGAAAATCTGGTTGATTTTGGTTTATATCTTGCATCAGATTTGGTTTTCCATTTCAGTTACAGACCCCTTTTCTTAAAATATTCTTAAAATATCAACAAATTTTTGATTTTTTGCCATTTTTATGCATATAACGATTTAAATAGTATTATGTATTGTAGATTGTTAAGTTTCCTCGTTTATATTTGGCTTAAAACACGTTAAAATCAATACTATTTAATCAATTAAATTTCAAAGCATTTCAGTTACAGACCCTAAATACAATTCAGTTATAAACCCTTTTATTAATAAAAATCAAAAGGGTCTGTAAATGAGCACTTTTGGGGTCTGTAAGTGAATAGGGGTGGTGGTCTGCATTCGAGGTAATGTAGTAACCTGTAAGAAGATCAGTTTTTATATATAGGTTTCTAGTAGTAGATCAGTTTAAGTATTCTTTGCCTTTATCTGATAGAAGAGTATATAAAATTACAATACCTGAAAAATTCTCCTGCTTTGTCTATTATATTATTGGATGTTGACTATTCCAACAAATTATTCCTAATAATCTCAAAAATAAAGGTGAAACTACTTTTTTGACTAAATAAATGCATTTCGCAGAACCCTTATAAACAAACAAAAACAAAACAATAATTCCCTCTCAGTAAACGAACGGAATAATAACTTTCCTCTTCTTCGGGTAGTTCTCGAACTTTTGAACGGACCAGTCGAAGTGGTTCTTCGCCCTCGGGACGAGATTCGCGGCCGTCCACACGAAGAAACAAGTACCCGCTACGTTTTTAGCCATTAAAGCGAATCCGAGCCACTCAATTATCTCACCAAAGAGGTTTGGAGAAGCTAAATACTCAAACAAGAAACCAGTTGGGAGCTTGTAGCCGGTTTCACCGGGCTTACGGAGGGCTATGAGCATGGAATCGGAGCGCATGTTAATGTACATACCAGAGAAGAATAAGACAATACCAGCGATGAATTGCGGTGAAGATAACCAATCTTGTTGATAATCAGCTGGATTCGCAAGCTTGGACAAATAATAACCGTTCAAATTCCCGTTAATCAAATTGAAAAATATGGCCATCGAAGTTATCGCAAAGGGCATCTTACGCGGAGTAGACTTTAATCTTAATGGGAAAATAAACGAGCGGTTAAAATAATGGAGCAACCAAACCGCAAACAAAACCCAAATGAAGGAACTGAACACATTTGCACCTTTTAACATATAATACAGCATTATGAAAAAGCTCGGACACTCCATGATCATCCAGGCCAGTTTGTTGTTTATAGTCGGACCCCACTTGTCAGAAGTGTGTCTGCCGAAGGGAGCAGTTACGAAAAACATAGCCACAAATACAATTGCAGCAATAGTCATCCAAACGTAACTTATAGGTTCAAAGTATTTCTCAAATAGAAGCAACAACTCCTTCATTATTCGGAAGTGGAAATTTTAAATTTCACATTTGAATAAAATGTTTTGCTAATTATTATACACTAATGGTATCCAGATGCATCAAATGTGATCTATTTACAGGATTAATGAGAACTAAAACATTATTCGTAATAATAATAGTATTCATTATTTGTCTTATAAATAATTCACAATTCACACCGTCTTCTTTTTCTTCATGGCCTTCAGCTGTTTCTAGAACCTCACGAAGCCGGACAGCGAGTAGACCGCCGCCGCGAAGCACCCGACTCCGAGAATGACGTAGGCCGTGAGGGCGTTCTTCTTTGTGTCCCCGGCCTTCATGCCCCAGAAGAGGTTGTAGAACGTGTTCGTGCCCTGCGTGACCACCAAAGTGGCGAGGTACTCCGTTTCGATCAGGTCTTGGAGCGTGCTGTTGGAGAAGCAGACCTTCTCCTAGTTGTTGTAGCTGGAGCTGAAGACGAAGGTGCCGTTGACGCCGTGGGCGGTCGCGTTGATCTTCTTCGAAATAGAGATGTTGAAGGTGGTTTGCACAGCCGGGTCGAAAGCGACCTTCAGGTTGGAGCTCTCCAGGTGCAGGCAGGTCTTGTCGTCTTCGGTGATGAAGAAGGTCCGTTCCCACTGCTGTCTTCTGTACGGAATCGTGTCGTGCTGGGCGCCGATCAGAGTGTCGTTCGCGTAGAAGAGCCCGGAGCAGGTCACGCCCACGTCGTCGGACTCCTGCACCAGCTTGTAGAACTTCACGCACGCGTCCTGCTCGTTGGAGGGCATGTCCGCGCAGGCGAAGAGGAACTTGGTGATGTAGATGTTGTACTTCAGGCCGCGGTAGTCGAAGGTCCTGGTCTGTCCGTTGGCTGTTACCTGGAACCTGAAGATCATGTTGTTGTACGAGCGGCCGGTCTGCGCCATCGTGAGAGACAGCTGGTAGACCTTCGCGAGGATCGGCATGGTGGTGAAGGCGAACTGGCCGTCGTTGAGGGCCATGAAGGAGAGGCTGTAGAAGCCCGGGATCGAGGTGTACTTCACCGAAGAAAACTGCAGGTCGATCCTGGTCTCGACGCCGCCGGACGTGGTGAGCAGGTAGCCGCTCGCGTCCCAGTTCGGCTTCAGCGTGGTGTAGGCCAGCGGCGTCGTCCCGGGCGGGGTCAGCTTCACGCTGAAGAGCTTGTTGTGGGCGTAGTTCGCAGCGAGGTCTTGGAGCGGGAGGTTGGTCATGTCGAAGGAGTACGCGTTTCCGTCAATCGTTATGTGGAGCGAGGCGAGAGAGGCGATCTGGATCCTGCACAGGCCGGTCGCGTTCATCTGGATGGTGAGGAAGGTCTGGGTGAGGGTGACCGGCATGGCGGCGTAGAAGCACTCCGATAGAGAAGAGATGATCGTCTGCAGCTCCATGATCTCGAGGCGGGTTATTTCTGCGTAGGAGTACACCTCTATCAGCAGGTAGTCGATCGAGATCTCGTCGCCGGTGCCGGTTCCGTCGTCTGGAAGGGAGAAGCCTTCGATAATTAGTACAGAAGTGTTGGAGTAGCCGAAGTTGTTGATGGTGTAGGAGTACGGCGGGTAGTTCGGAGGCGGGACGGCCGTCGCGAAGTCCACGCTGCCGATGGTGACGTTGATGTTCACGCCGGCCGGGAATATCGCGCAAGCACTGTTGTTGCTGGAGTCGAGCAGAATCTGGAGTTGTTTGATGTTCGGGCGGTACTCCGCGACCGTCTTGTAGGTGTAGCAAGTGAATATCTCGCGGCCGTCCGAGTCGAAGGAAGAGGCGTGCAACACGAATAAAACAAATTACATTTGTGATGTGAAATTAATAATCTATGAAATATTCATTACGTTATATTTATGGAATATTATGATGCATACATATTTTAATGTAATATTAAATTTGTGATCTTAAAGATGCTGTAACATATTAGTAATTAACAATTTAATATTTGTAGTATTAAGTTATTTTTCGATACTTTTTTCACACTATCAGTACACTTTGCATTTTGTATACTATTACTATGATAAGGATCTAAATAACGAGTGATTAATAATCATTTTTCTTGTTCACAATTTTTCAATCATTATGAATTAAATCTTTTGAAATAACTTTGTACAACTACATATGCGGATAATATAAATTTTGATACTTTTGAATTATAAATAATTTCATTGAAATGAATTCTTTCAGTATATGAATGGTATTAGAATTTTCCTTTTAACCGGGTAATTTTCAAACTGTTACTTTGACCATTAATAGTGATGTTATGATCGTGGAACAAGTCCAGCCATGGTCCAAATAAAAAATGTGAAGGCTGCAATATTCTTTCCTGCTAAGAAATATCCAAGCCACTCAATTATCTCACCAAAGAGGTTTGGAGAAGCCAAGTACTCAAACAAGAAACCAGTTGGGAGCTTGTAGCCGGTTTCACCGGGCTTACGGAGGGCTATGAGCATGGAATCGGAGCGCATGTTAATGTACATACCAGATATAAATATTACTGCACCAATGATAAATTATGGAGATTATAGCCATTAGAGTTGATAATCGGCCGGATTCGCGAGCTTGGACAAATAGTACCCGTTTAATCCACCGTTTATGAAATTAAATATTATAGACATAATAGCAATGGAATATGGCATTTTCTTTGGCGTAGGTTTGAGTCGTAACGAAAATATAAAAGTACGATTGAAATAGTGCAATAACCATGCGGCGAATAGTATCCAAATATAAGAATTAACAACTTGTTCGTCCTAAAAAGCATAGTATAACATCATGAAAAAGCTAGGACTCTCCATAATCATCCAACCTAACTTGTTATTCATACCGTGTTGCTGAGTATCTTTCGAGTGTCTGCCGTATTTCTTGGTGTCGAAACACATGTGCGTGAAGGCAGCTAGCGCGAGTGTCAACCATATATAGCAAATGTAATAGAAGGCTGGCATATAGAGGTGGAAACGAATTGTTAAACAAGGATGTTGTACACTGTAGTAAATGCCTGATATCGAGTAAACACGATTATGTTTTAAGAAGTTGGTTAAGAAGTTGATTAACAAAATGCTAATATAACAAGTTGAAGAGTTCTGCAGCATCGCAAAAGCCGCATTTGGCTATATTTGCATATTTACCACACATTGATAAAAAGAGCTTTCCGCTCCTCTTTCTTCATGTAAATGATTATTAACGTTATCCCTGTCAGAATTTTGTTGACATAGTTTACACTGAATTTATCTAATATCCATTCTTCTATTCATATTTTGCGCGTGCTGCTGCATTTCTATATTATTGTTTCGATCGAGTCTTTAAGCATTTACTCGCATCGCTTCGTGTGCGACTAATAACATGCATTTCCCATGGATGCACATCTCATTTAATATACTAGCACTCTGATCCATATCAAGTAACTACAATATCAATTTATTCTCTATTATGACTATAAATAATATGAAATTATAAATAATACATATTGTGAATATATTATGAATATACGCCTCGTTTCGACAGTCTGCTAATAACCTCAATCTATTGTTCCGATTCTGTGCGTCTAACTGCTCAGATTAACGAATTCTTAGTGTTGTCATTGTTTCACTTGAATCGAAATTGTAACTTTAGGAATATTCGTTAATAATAATAATACTCTCTAACCGGTGTCGTCCATTTACTTGCATTAAATTACCAAACCTTAAATAAGTATAATTAATAAGCCTATTTACTACAGTGTATTTCATAATTTTACATTTAATTCAATTTCAACATACCATCTTAATTATATGCGTATCACACTCAATATCTTCGATTTCTTATGTAGTCAGCAATATGTGAAATAAAGTGAAAGGGTTACATTATTTTCTTCTGAATTCTTTATTTATTAATTAGTATTAGATATTATATTATTAGTATTAATATGTATTAATGTAAAAATAAATAATCACAGATCGTCCGATATCGGGTTGCTGTGCTCTTGTTCCTCTTCCGTTTCGTCGCTCGTTTCTGTTTCTGGTTCATTAACAACTTTCTCCAGTTCATTTGCAACTTCTTTTTGTTTTGAACCGACGTTTATGAGCCCGAAATCATCGCTCAGGGGTTCGTCGACGAAATCGCCGTCATATTAATCAATTTCGCGCTGCTTTCGAGCTGCTTTACCCTTGATTTCTATTAATTAGCAGTTGAAGTACTTGGCTGCTTGAGAATTAATCTCGTTTTGCACTTACGTTTTACCGGCTATTCTTGAAATTCCGTGCAGAAATTTATCGAACTTAATCAACGGAAACTCGTCCTAGTTGAATTTTTAAGCCTCCTTGATCAAAAGAGCGGCAAACTGAATAGAATCGGACGCGGCCCATAGATTCACGTTATTCTTCAAATTCTACACAAACTAGGATATACCACCGTTTAAAAGCTACTGCAAATCAATGGAAATTACACGCTTCTGCTCCTCCTACTTCGCTTCCTTTGGCTTTTCCATGCATGGAGTGAGCAATTATTTGATTAATAATTAACAATTCAACTAAATAGAGAATAAAAGAACGAATATTTTGAGATGTCCACTCTAAACTGAAGTAAATATTAACTTATTTTGAAAATCTACCTAAAAGCTAGTCAGGTTTTGGCGCTGCTTTTATAATGACTAAAAAATCAGACTATGAGTAATTTGATTATAATTGTCCGGTAGTAAAATTTGGCGCTGTAAGATTTGAAGAAATAGTCCAAGTTGTATCAGAATCAATAACCGAAAATGTGACAAACATTTAAAAGTATTTTACACAGCTTTTTGATTTTGCCCGTGCATCGAAACAAAGGATTGACTTATGCATCATTGAACCACTAATCTATAATCAGCTCAATTAACTTTAAAATTTAACGCTTTTGTCATCATTTTTAGTAGAAGCTGTTCCATTTGATCGATCCACAGAATATGGTTATAGAATTATATAGTTTAAAAATGGTGATCCCTACTAAGAAAAATTAAAATGTGAATTTACAACATCAATTTCAAATGAACTTAATATTGTTGCCGCTTAAAAATTGGTTGAAAAAGAATATGTGAAAGAAACAAAACAACATATACGTAAAGAAGTAGATAATCTCGCAGCACAAGCTATAGATTTCATAGCTGTTGAACATTAATACAAAAATACAAAACAAAATTTGTAATTCAAAATAGTGTTCATACACCATGTTTTTAAAGAGGCTAAAACTGATGCCAAAGCCCCAGATTAACAACTTATGACAGAACATCCATACATAGATCTTCACGAATTTATTATGAATTAGTAAATAAATAAATCTCCATTCAAGCTGGAAAATATTGTTAAAAGTTTAGATTTAAGTACACCTAGTGTTTAGTTCATAAAATAGAAACATTTTTTAGCTGACTTTTAGGCCGACACCAGTTCACTGTATTTAAATAATATATTGATAAAGAGACAATACATGTGCTTAACTGCATTTTCGCTCAATGGGCTTTCAGAGTGTAGAGACCCACCAATTAAAGCAGCATTATTATTTATGAAAATGTCAACGGGTCCCTTCGTATAAGTACCGTTGTTAAAGCAAGCTTCTATGACTTAAAAAGCCATAGCACTGCGTCAAGCAATTAGATAAAATTTTAATAAGAAAACAATGGTATCGCATTAAAACCAATACTCAGTAGATGATGTAATCAAACCAAAGGAAAAACCTGTCAACTAGCCTCTGAACTTTATGGAAAACGTTAATGACAAGAAAGTGGTTCGGAAGTATGTCGCCTAAACTTATGATAAACTGTTTATAAAAAACGTAATTGAACCACTTGAGAAGTAGGCAACTAAGTACCTAAATGAAAATGAGCGGATGCGGCGGGAAAAAGTACAGTACAAAACAAAAGCCACTCAAGAAAGGATTGAGGGACTCAAATTCGTTTTAAAAGGAGTTGAAGACTAAATAGTTTACACCAAAGAAAAAATATAAAGTGAAAAAGGAAATTAGCTTGGTAGTTTGTGCGACCAAAACTCTGACCTTCAGACAAAAATCCAAAACGAAGAATTAACGGAACAAAATATAAAACAAAAAATAGAAGAAAATAAAAACAACATTAAAAAGTTGAAGATTAAATTTGAAGAATTCTTTAAAAGCAATAAAGAAATACAAGAAAAACTCAAGAAATACCAAAGTAAAGTTAAAGAAAGAAGACAGTAAATATTTTAATGATATTTACTATTTTGTATCAATCTAAAATATATTCTTAAAACTGATCGTACTGAGTGATTAACATTACATAATTCACAATTCACACCGTCTTCTTTTTCTTCATGGCCTTCAGCTGTTTCTAGAACCTCACGAAGCCGGACAGCGAGTAGACCGCCGCCGCGAAGCACCCGACTCCGAGAATGACGTAGGCCGTGAGGGCGTTCTTCTTCGTGTCCCCGGCCTTCATGCCCCAGAAGAGGTTGTAGAACGTGTTCGTGCCCTGCGTGACCACCAAAGTGGCGAGGTACTCCGTTTCGATCAGGTCTTGGAGCGTGCTGTTGGAGAAGCAGACCTTCTCCTAGTTGTTGTAGCTGGTGCTGAAGACGAAGGTGCCGTTGACGCCGTGGGCGGTCGCGTTGATCTTCTTCGAAATTGAGATGTTGAAGGTGGTTTGCACAGCCGGGTCGAAAGTGACCTTCGGGTTGGAGCTCTCCAGGTGCAGGCAGGTCTTGTCGTCTTCGGTGATGAAGAAGGTCCGCTCCCACTGCTGTCTTCTGTACGGGATCGTGTCGTGCTGGGCGCCGATCAGCGTGTCGTTCGCGTAGAAGAGCCCGGAGCAGGTCACGCCCACGCTGTCGGACTCCTGCACCAGCTTGTAGAACTTCACGCACTCGGCCTGCTCGTTGGAGGGCATGTCCGCGCAGGCGAAGAGGAACTTGGTGATGTAGATGTTGTACTTCAGGCCGCGGTAGTCGAAGGTCCTGGTCTGTCCGTTGGCTGTTACCTGGAACCTGAAGATCATGTTGTTGTACGAGCGGCCTGTCTGCGCCATCGTGAGAGACAGCTGGTAGACCTTCGCGAGGATCGGCATGGTCGTGAAGGCGAACTGGCCGTCGTTGAGGGCCATGAAGGAGAGGCTGTAGAAGCCCGGGATCGAGGTGTACTTCACCGAAGAAAACTGCAGGTCGATCCTGGTCTCGACGCCGCCGGACGTGGTGAGCAGGTAGCCGCTCGCGTCCCAGTTCGGCTTCAGCGTGGTGTAGGCCAGCGGCGTCGTCCCGGGCGGGGTCAGCTTCACGCTGAAGAGCTTGTTGTGGGCGTAGTTCGCGGCGAGGTCTTGGAGCGGGAGGTTGGTCATGTCGAAGGAGTACGCGTTTCCGTCAATCGTTATGTGGAGCGAGGCGAGAGAGGCGATCTGGATCCTGCACAGGCCGGTCGCGTTCATCTGGATGGTGAGGAAGGTCTGGGTGAGGGTGACCGGCATGGCGGCGTAGAAGCACTCCGAGAGAGAAGAGATGATCGTCTGCAGCTCCATGATCTCGAGGCGGGTTATTTCTGCGTAGGAGTACACCTCTATCAGCAGGTAGTCGATCGAGATCTCGTCGCCGGTGCCGGTTCCGTCGTCTGGAAGGGAAAAGCCTTCGATAATTAGTACAGAAGTGTTGGAGTAGCCGAAGTTGTTGATGGTGTAGGAGTACGGCGGGTAGTTCGGAGGCGGGACGGCCGTCGCGAAGTCCACGCTGCCGATGGTGACGTTGATGTTCACGCCGGCCGGGAATATCGCGCATGCGCTGTTGTTGCTGGAGTCGAGCAGAATCTGGAGTTGTTTGATGTTCGGGCGGTACTCCGCGACCGTCTTGTAGGTGTAGCAAGTGAATATCTCGCGGCCGTCCGAGTCGAAGGAAGAGGCGTGCAACGCGAATAAAACAAATTACATTTGTGATGTGAAATTAATTATATTTCGTATGTTTTATTTATATAATTTTCGACATTATAATTCATTAATGAACATATTTATTGCAATTAAACATATTTTTTAATGTTAATTTGTTAAATCTAAATGTTAAAATCTTTCATATTATTTAATAATTATAACTAATAATATCGAAATAGAATAACGAATTTTTAATGTTGTGTTAACTATAATTAGCGCCATAATTATTAAGTTAACCTAATTTTAAAAGTTATCATATATTATAATGTTATAATTAGAACTTATGATATATAAGATAATACACCGTGCTTGTCTTTGAGTATATTAGCAAACACGACCAAATAAAGGAAAATAAAATATTAATATTATATTTATTACATATACTTGTATATTATAAAATTATTAAAATACAAATTTGCAACTTATCATCCAACCTAACTTGTTGTTCATTCCGTGTTGCTGAGTATCTGTCGAGTGTCTGCCGTATTTCTTGGTGTCGAAACACATGTGCGTGAAGGCAGCTAGCGCGAGTGTCAACCATATATAACAAATGTAATAGAAGGCTGGCATATAGAGGTGGAAACGAATTGTTAAACAAGGATGTCGTACACTGTAGTAAATGCCTGATATTGAGTAAAAACACTTATGTTTTAAGAAGTTGTTTAGTAATGAAAGGTCACTAATGAATTCGTATGGATTCAGACCAAATTATATTAAAGCTTTTTTTGATGTCTAAACTCTAGACTCTAAAGTTTAAAAGATGACCTCAAGACTTGGATCTATCTTAAAGCTAATATTTTGAAAATTTAATCATAATAATACTAACCATATATTAGTGAGCTAACTTACTAAATATTAATAAATAAATAATAATTAATAAAATTACAATATATTGGTTAACAAAATGCTAATATAACAAGTTGAAGAGTTCTGCAGCATCGCAAAAGCCGCATTTGGCTATATTTGCATATTTACCACACATTGATAAAAAGAGCTTTCCGCTCCTCTTTCTTCATGTAAATGATTATTAACGTTATCCCTGTCAGAATTTTGTTGACATAGTTTACACTGAATTTATCTAATATCCATTCTTCTATTCATATTTTGCGCGTGCTGCTGCATTTCTATATTATTGTTTCGATCGAGTCTTTAAGCATTTACTCGCATCGCTTCGTGTGCGACTAATAACATGCATTTCCCATGGATGCACATCTCATTAAATATACTAGCACTCTGGTCCATATCAAGTAACTACAATATCAATTTATTCTCTATCGTGACTATAAATAATATGAATTTATAAATACTACATATTGTGAATATAAGCCTCGTTTCGATAGTCTGCTAATAATCTCAATCTATTGTTCCGATTCTGTGCGTCTAACTGCTCAGATTAACGAATTCTTAGTGTTATCATTGTTTCACTTGCTAATGCATATAGATTATAACTTATTTGAAATATCAGTTAACAATTATATTGTCTAAATGATGTTGTAATTCCAGGCAACCCCAAAGTAAGAGAGATCAAATGCAATTATCTTTACATTCTTACAACCTATATTTATTTTGTTCTACATTCTATATAAATGAATAACGCATATTTACTGATGATAAGGCTACAGTTAAGTGAATCATTTTATAAATAAACGTTTCTCAATTTCTCAAAATAATAATAATTTAATAATTCTCAGCAATTTCTCAATAATATTTCCATAGTTAATATGTCACCCATACGTTACATACAATTTTCTTCACATTCTTCTTATTTTATTGTATTATATAGCATTTATCTCTATAAATGCATAAATATCAAATATATACCCCATTTAATCACATTTTCATCTATTTCGTCCATTTTCACATACTATTTGTCATGTTCCCACTCCGCGATGGAGTATCACTTGCAAAGCGCTAGGCGCAGATCCTTATTGATTCCTCTCGTGCATCCAACCACATCCAAGAAGTCAGACCCATTTTACATTCAATTCTACGAACAACTAGCTTCATACGTGCACGTTCATAAGCCCCACTACAATATTGAGCTACTATTTGTTTTTCCACGTGATGAGCACCCATACGAAGTGATTAACAAGAAATACTAAAAAGATTAGGGAATTCACTCCCGTTTATCCCTCGTTCAACTCCCAAATGAGTTAAGAACGGCGAATACGTTCCTTAGTTTCCTCCCTCGTTTGGTTTGTGTTCAAATTGACCGCTAAAGTTTGAACGTTTTCGAGGCGAACTCGAGTTTTTCACAGTGCTTCAGGTAGCTACAAGAGGAAACTAAGTTCAATTTCAAACCACATATGAATGTGAGGGATCTATTTGAACAAGTATAAGAGAGTACTGAGAAAGTGGTGTACAAAACAGATGGAGTTAGAGTGGAGAGCACGTTCTATGTGGTACTGTTTGAGACAGTTGAGGAAATGCTCGGGAAAGTGCAAGGAGCGGCGAGTAAAGCGCTGAAGAAGGAGCAGTGAGTGTGTTTTGATATTTGACTGCTATAATATAATAGAAGTAAAAACCGAAAAATATTGTTTTGATGTAATTTAAATAACTTAATCATGTAAATCATTGTAAATCTGAATAATATACATTCCGAACTTAAACCATATATATTATAGCTAAGTGAGTGATATTATCAACAAATCTACTCTGTTCTTTATTAAAAAATTGTAGACTGATTCATCTCTTTGATAATGTCAATATAAGAAAATAATAGGCCAAAGTTACAAGCTAGATCAAAATGGTGAAAAAAGAATTTAAGTGAAGTAGGCAACTAAATCATTTTCCTATGCCGTTACTCTATAACGCACATTATAATTGGTCGAATATTCCTCCTGCTTCCAACAGACACTATCAGATAATATGGAAGAATTACAAAATGAACTAAACATAAATATTGACACATAACCGTGTAAATTGTATCCATTCAAATAAAATTAGTATCGAGACGAATCTCACTCCTGCTCGCAGACCCTGACTTCTCCGTTACCCTGGAACATCTTGAAGAGTCCAAGAATGTCCGTGTAGCCGCACTGCACCACGGCCCCGTTCACTACCACCTCCACGAACTTCCTGGCGGGCCTGTTGCTCTCTGTCACTCTGACCATGCCGTTTCCGAGCCTGTACACGTGGACCTTCGGGGCCTCGTTCTTGAGCGCGAAGGCCTCCAGCTCGCATCTGACGACCAGGTGCTGCTTCTTCTGTTCGATGGGCACGGTGAGCTCTCCGCGCACCTCGAGCTCTTCCGGCTTCTGGACCTGGACCAGCTGGAAGTCCTGCCTGTTCTTCAGCTCCACCACCTGGAAGCGCGGGTGCTTGCTCTGGATCGCCAGCTTCTGGTTCTTCACCTGGATCGAGGTCTTCTCCGCGTTGCAGCCCGCCGCCTTCCCGTACTTCAGGGCCGACTCGACGGAGTAGGTGTTGAACTGCGGGTCGTACGCGTAGGCGCCTCCGGACACGCAGGCGTTGTAGTAGTGCATGGCCTACTGGTGTCTCCTGGCAAACCTGCACTTCGGGAACAGGGCCTTCGCCATCTGGAAGTCCTCGGACACCACGGCCAGGTAGAACAGGTTTTCGTAGTCCTTGAACAGGAGGCAGTGGCCGAGGTGCTTCGCGTACAGCTGCCTGAGCTGGTCCGGCACGTTGGCCTTCGCCAGGACGCGAGCGAAGATGAGCGGGTGGACCTCGTTCGCCGGCTGGATCCGGTTCAGCATGAACTCGTTCTTCTCGAGGAGCACGGCCCTCACGAGTTTCTTCACCAGCTCGGTCTCGCTGGCGATGCTGAGCAGGAAGCGGTTCAGCTGGCCGACGCTGGCCTGGTGCGCGACGATCTGGTCCACGAAGCCGGCGGCGTAGGTCTTGATGATCTGGGCGAGCTGATAGTCGTCGATGGTCTTGATCCTGCAGACGGACTCGGGCGCGAACTGCTTGCCCGCGATCTTGGCGATGAGCGCCTCGGCGTCGCTTTGCTTTTTGGTCTGCTGGAGGTTGAGGACCTGCTCGGACTTGAACACGACCGCGTCTTCCTGGGCGATCTCCAGGACCACGGATACTGGCTTGTCTCCGGTGATGATGATGAGCGGCTGGACGCGGGTTTCGCTTCCGGGCCCAATGTTGTACGCCTTCGGGTACACGAGCTCTTGCACAACCTCGGCTCCAGATACGACAAGCTTCACCCTGGACCTGGAGATGTCTCTGTTGTGCTGGCTGCTGATTACGACGCTCAGGACCTGGCACTTGTTGCGGACGGGCTCCGTGTGCTGCTGGCCGTCCATGGTCGTGAACTGGTACGCGACGTTTATCTGCGGCTTCTCGCCGGACTTGTCTTCCTGGACCACGGGCACTCTCACCACGGACAGGCTGAGCGTCTGGAGGAAGGCCAGGAGAACGCGCTTCGCCTCCGGGCTTTCCTGCTGGACGAAGGGGAAGTCCACCTTGCCGTCCAGGAGCTGCACGAAGAGGCAGTCGGGGCTCACCTGCAGGTCCAGGTCGGTTCTGCCCAGGAAGGTCTGCTCCATGCCGGCCGCGGAGGCGTGTCCGATCTGGTCGCCGGAGACACCAGCCTGCGGCCTGATGTTGTTCGTGATGCTGTTTTGGTACTGCTCCACGATCCTCTGCTTCCTGAGGTAGTCAACTTTCCTGTCTCTGTTCATCGCCACGAACCTGTCGCGCAGGAACTTCGGCACCTGGGCCTTGCTCTTGAGCAGCAGGAACTGCTCCAGGGCGCCGAGTCTGGTGAAGTCCGGCACCTGTTTCTGGAGGAACGCGGTGTCGTCCAAGAGCCAGGCCGTGAATACGTTTGGCTGAACGTGGAGCTCGGTTATAAGCTTTCTGGCGTGTTCCTCGAAGAAAGCGGTATCATTAAGTTTAACGAAGAAGTAGAGCTCTAAACAGCCGCTGTTAAGCAGCAGCTCCAGTTTCTCTTGAGCGCTTTTACTCGCCCACTTGTCCGTCTCGAGGCTGTCTCCGATGTTGTTGAATACATAGTAGTCGATGTCCTTAACGTTCAGGTCTCTTATTTCGAACTTGAACTGGTTTTCATCTATTTTCTTTTCAACCTTCTCAACAGTTATATATTCCTTCAAATTCAGGTTCTGCTCTATAACGCACTTTTGTCCTTAAAATTATATAATTAATACGAAGCCGGAACTATTCCCATCGACTTTCACCGTTTAAACATTATCGTCAATTTTTTCAACGGTGTTAGCGCGAGTTATTTCCCTGAAAACGTTCAGTGGCTCAACGGTCGGAGATTGGACACACTAACGCTCGTACATTATATCTTTACACATTATTTAGGAACGTCTTGCTGATGAAGATGGCATACTGAATCCGATGCTCTTCTTTTTCTTCTTCACATCCATTGATCTTTAAACGGAAAATTCTTCACATTCAAAAGCATAATCGCATTTTTCTTCTCTTCTGCGCTCATATTAACATTCTTCTTTACAGCACTCGTCCAATTCAGCATAACAATCTGACTCACCGCTTTCAGCTTTGCTTTCGATGAGCTCGATTTTGCGCTCCTTCAAGACGATGCCTGGTTTCTTGGCCGCGATCGTGTGTACCTGCCCGAAGGCGTTGTGTAATCCAGTGAGATATTACTCTTCGTAGGATAAACTGAGCTGGACCGGTTTCGGAGCCGGGATCTTGGAAGTGAGGTACTGCACCGACTTGGAGTTGAAGTACTGGGTCTTCCGCGTCTTGCCCTTCAAGTCAACTCCGTATGCTTTTACGGTCGCGCCAACCGGAACCACGAAGCCGCCGTCGGTTTCGCGCACGACGAGCGGGTCTACCTGCTGGATCTTGTTTTCGGTCACGACGAGTTCGAAGAGCTCCTCCGACTTCCCGCTGCACACCAAGTAGTCGCCTGGCTTCATGCCGGCGGTGCTCAGCTTCCCGTCTTTGATTGTCTGTTTCTCGCCCGCGATGTATAGGGCGTCGAAGCCGGGCAGCGCCACCTCGGAGTCTCTCGCCGCGAAGACCCGCGGGATCTGCCTGACCTGTTCGTTAGCGAGCTGCTTCTGGACGTTGAAGCTCTTTCCCTCGAACTCGAACTGGTAGCCGATGCTGCTGGCGACGAGGTCCTTGGTGGAGATGGAGATCTTTCCAAACTGGTCTGTCTGGAGGCTGAAGCTGGAGGTCTCCTGTCCGCTGACGGTGACGCTCACGGGCAGGTGCGGGACCACCTTGTACTCCGTGAAGAACTGGCTCACGACTGCGTTCTGGTACACGTAGGTGGCGCACTTCACCATCTGGCTGTTGTCGAAGCTCGTCGTGAGCTCGTGGCTGTAGTCCTAGTTGAAGAGGCTGCAGGTGAACTTGAAGCGCATGTACGCGTTGGAGATCACCTTCTCCGGGATCTTCACCACGAAGCCGCCGTCTGACGGAACAGCCTGCATCTGGACCTCCTGGCCCTGACCGAACACGACGCTGAGGGACACGCGCTCCGGCTGGAGCTGGATGCCAGAGTGGCAGTTCTTGAGCTGGAAGGCGGCGTTGGGCACCACGCGGACCGACTCGGCGTCTTCGAAGGAAACCACCGGAGCGCAGGAGAACGCCACTTGCGGGAAAGCAACGGGCACTTGCTTGCCGCCGCAGCCGACGTAGAGCTGGCTGGTGTTCTGGAACTCGGAGTAGCTGACGTGCTTCAGCAGCTTGGACTCGCTTTTCTCTTGGCTGGAGACCACGCCGATCAGGTCGATCCCCTTTTCGGTGAGTTCCTGGAACACGGCCTGCTCCACCTGGAACTGGTACTGCCACTGGTAGGAGACCCGGTCGAAGAAGACGTTCAGCACCAGGTTGTTGGAGGCGGTCTCGGCCGGGACCTCTATCTCCTCCAGGTGCTCAGACAGCTGCCTGTCGAAGAGCTTCACGAAGTTCGGCTGGACCTGCTTCAGGAGCTGGGTGTCGGCCACCAGCGCGTTCGTGTAATAGACCTCGACTTTGTTCAGCTTCTGGTTGGAGGCCACGATGGTGACCTTGCCCTGCCTCACAGCCGCGGCGTCCACGAAGAAGAGGTCCGGGTTCTTGAAGCAGAAGGGCTGCTGCTTCTCGAGGCCCTTTTGGACGGCCACGCACGAGAGGATGCTCAGCACGACGCAGTCTCCTGGCGCGCCGAGGCTCTTCACGGTGTCTTGGTTGGCGCTCATGACCCGCTTGAAGTCACCCAGGCTCAGGAACTCCTGGAGGAGGCGGTAGTACTTGAAGATGTGTTCTTCAGAAATGTTGAAGGTAATATCTTTAGATACTATGTAGTCTATCGAATAGTCGTACAGCTTCTTGTCCGTCAGCTCGATGAAGTCCTGGTGCGAGTAGAACATCTGGGCGTCCTTCGTGTCCAGGATGTACTTCCTGCAGGTGGCCAGCGCGCCCGGGAACTTCTTCTGGTTCTCCTCCGAGATGAGGGCGGAGATCAGGTGCCTCCTGTCTTTGTTGCCGTAGAGGTCGCCAGCGTACTCCGCGACGACGTACGGCTTCGGGTAGTAGACGTGGTCCAGGGCCTTACCCAGCTTCGTGCTCCGGAAGTAGCGGCTCTGGTCGCCCTGGGCGTGGCTGCTGGACGCGGCGTACTTGTGGCCCATGAGGTCCAGCTGGTCTTGGGCGGAGAGGAACGGGAAGACGGCGTCGAAGTCGTACTGTTCTTTCAGGTCTCTCTTTTCTATCTTCCCCTCTGTCTTGAAGGTGGGGATGCTGGCCTTCGCCTGGGTCTCTTGGGCGGCCTGGGCCTCGCGCTGGTACGTGGAGATGTTCAGCTTGGAGACGAGCTGTTTGTAGACGGCCGCTTTCGGGTCCGCTTCCTGCAGGGCGAGCTTGATCAGCTCGAGCTCTTCCTCCTGGTGGGTGGAGAGCTTGGTGTCTTTCTGGACCATCTTCGAGATGTCTCCTTTTCCGAGCAGCTTCATCAGCTGGGACACGAAGAGCAGGTCGCTTTGGGGAAGTGACTTCAGGTCTACCTCCTGCGGCGGCTCTTCTCTGACTAAGGACTCTAGGATCTTTTGGAACTTCTGGTCTAGGATGTTCATATATGGAGTGGACGATACGCACAAACAGCTCGGATGTGTGCGCGGCGGAGCAGTTTGGATAGATAATGTTTACACTATTCTCTCTGAATTTATTGCTTTCAGCTTTCGTGGGCAGCAAACCGCCAACTCAAGTGACTCAGCGGAAAAGCTTGTGAAATTAGTCACGCGTTGAGTTTACACAATATCCGCTTGTTATTTTTGTTCTCTGGTTTAGCTCTTTCATTTTCTTCTTTGTTCTTGAAATTGTTAAATATATTTTATAACGAATGTCAATAATATAATAGCTTGAAAGAGAAAATTGGTTAAATGAAGAACTCGAAATGAGACATAACTATTATTGTTTAAAGAGCATGACGCTCTCAAAGACATATTTTAGCACGAGATCGAATCCATATAAATTACAGCTAAGTTAGTGATATTATCAACAAATCTACTCTGTTCTTTATTAAACAATTGTAAACTGACTCATCTCTTTGAAAATGTTAATATAAGAAGAAAATAATAGGCCAAAATTACAAGCAAGATCAAAATGGTGAAAACAGGATTTGAAGTGAAGTAGGAAACTAAATCATTTTCCAATGCCGTACTCTTAAGCGTACATTAATATAAGGGTTCGAATATTTCTCCTGCTTCCAACAGAAATATCAGATAATGTGAAAAATTAAAAAATGAACTAAAACACAAATATAGACACACGACCTCGTAAATCGTATCCTTACAAATAAAATTAGTATCGAGACGAATCTCACTCCTGCTCGCAGACCCTGACTTCTCCGTTTCCCTGGAACATCTTGAAGAGTCCAAGAACGTCGGTGTAGCCGCACTGCACCACGGCTCCGTTCACGACCACCTCCACGAACTTCCTGGCGGGCTTGTTGCTCTCGGTCACTCTGACCATGCCGTTTCCGAGCCTGTACACGTGGACCTTCGGCGCCTCGTTCTTGAGCGCGAAGGCCTCCAGCTCGCATCTGACGACCAGGTGCTGCTTCTTCTGCTCGATGGGCACGGTGAGCTCTCCGCGCACCTCGAGCTCCTCCGGCTTCTGGGCCTGGACCAGCTGGAAGTCCTGCCTGTTCTTCAGCTCCACGACCTGGAAGCGCGGGTGCTTGCTCTGGATCGCCAGCTTCTGGTTCTTCACCTGGATCGAGGTCTTCTCCGCGTTGCAGCCCGCCGCCTTCCCGTACTTTAGGGCCGACTCGACGGAGTAGGTGTTGAACTGCGGGTCGTACGCGTAGGCGCCTCCGGACACGCAGGCGTTGTAGTAGTTAACTACCTGCTGGTGTCTCCTGGCGAACCTGCACTTCGGGAACAGGGCCTTCGCCATCTGGAAGTCCTCGGACACCACGGCCAGGTAGAACAGGTTCTCGTAGTCCTTGAACAGGAGGCAGTGGCCGAGGTGCTTCGCGTACAGCTGCCTGAGCTGGTCCGGCACGTTGGCCTTCGCCAGGACGCGGGCGAAGATGAGCGGGTGGACCTCGTTCGCCGGCTGGATCCGGTTCAGCATGAACTCGTTCTTCTCGAGGAGCACGGCCCGCACGAGTTTCTTCGCAAGCGCGGTCTCGCCGGCGATGCTGAGCAGGAAGCGGTTCAGCTGGCCGACGCTGGCCTGGTGCGCGACGATCTGGTCCACGAAGCTGGCGGCGTAGGTCTTGATGATCTGGGCGAGCTGGTAGTCGTCGATGGTCTTGATCCTGCAGACGGACTCGGGCGCGAACTGCTTGCCCGCGATCTTGGCGATGAGCGCCTCGGCGTCGCTTTGCTTTTTGGTCTGCTGGAGGTTGAGGACCTGCTCGGACTTGAACACGACCGCGTCTTCCTGGGCGATCTCCAGGACCACGGACACTGGCTTGTCTCCGGTGATGATGATCAGCGGCTGGACGCGGGTCTCGCTTCCGGGCCCGATGTTGTACGCCTTCGGGTACACGAGCTCTTGCGCGACCTCGGCTCCAGATACTGCGAGCTTCACCCTGGACCTGGAGATGTCTCTGTTGTGCTGGCTGCTGATCACGACGCTCAGGACCTGGCACTTGTTGCGGACGGGCTCGGTGTGCTGCTGGCCGTCCATGGTCGTGAACTGGTACGCGACGTTTATCTGCGGCTTCTCGCCGGACTTGTCTTCCTGGACCACGGGCACTCTCACCACGGACAGGCTGAGCGTCTGGAGGAAGGCCAGGAGAACGCGCTTCGCCTCCGGGCTTTCCTGCTGGACGAAGGGGAAGTCCACCTTGCCGTCCAGGAGCTGCACGAAGAGGCAGTCGGGGCTCACCTGCAGGTCCAGGTCGGTTCTGCCCAGGAAGGTCTGCTCCATGCCGGCCGCGGAGGCGTGTCCGATCTGGTCGCCGGAGACACCAGCCTGCGGCCTGATGTTGTTCGTGATGCTGTTTTGGTACTGCTCCACGATCCTCTGCTTCCTGAGGTAGTCAACTTTCCTGTCTCTGTTCATCGCCACGAACCTGTCGCGCAGGAACTTCGGCACCTGGGCCTTGCTCTTGAGCAGCAGGAACTGCTCCAGGGCGCCGAGTCTGGTGAAGTCCGGCACCTGTTTCTGGAGGAACGCGGTGTCGTCCAAGAGCCAGGCCGTGAATACGTTTGGCTGAACGTGGAGCTCGGTTATAAGCTTCCTGGCGTGTTCCTCGAAGAAAGCGGTATCGTTAAGTTTAACGAAGAAGTAGAACTCTAAACAGCTGCTGTTAAGCAGCAGCTCCAGTTTCTCTTGAGCGCTTTTACTCGCCCACTTGTCCGTCTCGAGGCTGTCTCCGATGTTGTTGAATACATAGTAGTCGATGTCCTTAACGTTCAGGTCTCTTATTTCGAACTTGAACTGGTTTTCATCTATTTTCTTTTCAACCTTCTCAACAGTTATATATTCCTTCAAATTCAGGTTCTGCTCTATAACGCACTTTTAGCCTTAAAATTATATAATTAATACGAACCCAGAACTGTTCCCCTCGACTTTCACCGTTTTTATGTTTCCATTTTTTTATTCACTTGATTGTATTTATTTTCTGATTTAAAATATATTTAATGGTTCTGTTATGAATTGAATTATTTCTGGCTCACATGTTATATCGTCATACATATCACAACGCCTTTCCATTTTGTAATCACATTTTGGGGCAGAAGATCTTGATACGCATTTTTTGGCTTTGGAATACATAGGTTTGGCACAAGGCATACTCTCTTTACAACATTCAAGAGTGTCCATTAACATATTTTAATCATATAAAACTGCTTAACTCTCTTATTCACAACATTTAATATATTCTAGAATTTCCACTGTACTTTCGATGAGCTCGATTTTGCGCTCCTTCAAGACGATACCGGGCTTCTTGGCCGCGATCGTGTGCACCTGCCCGAAGGCGTTGTGCAGACCAGTGAGATATTACTCTTCGTAGGATAAACTGAGCTGGACCGGTTTCGGAGCCGGGATCTTGGAAGTGACGTACTGCACCGACTTGGAGTTGAAGTACTGGGTCTTTCTCGTTTTTCCCTTCAAGTCCACCCCGTATGCTTTTACGGTCGCGCCAACCGGAACCACGAAGCCGCCGTCGGTTTCGCGCACGACGAGCGGGTCTACCTGCTGGATCTTGTTTTCGGTCACGACGAGTTCGAAGAGCTCCTCCGACTTTCCGCTGCACACCACGTAGTCGCCTGGCTTCATGCCGGCGGTGCTCAGCTTCCCGTCTTTGATTGTCTGTTTCTCGCCCGCGATGTATAGGGCGTCGAAGCCGGGCAGCGCCACCTCGGAGTCTCTTGCCGCGAAGACCTGCGGGATCTGCCTGACATGTTCGTTCGCGAGCTGCTTCTGGACGTTGAAGCTCTTTCCCTCGAACTCGAACTGGTAGCCGATGCTGCTGGCGACGAGGTCCTTGGTGGAGATGGAGATCTTTCCAAACTGATCTGTCTGGAGGTTGAAGCTGGAGGTCTCCTGTCCGTTGACAGTGACGCTCACGGGCAGGTGCGGGACCACCTTGTACTCCGTGAAGAACTGGCTCACGACGGCGTTCTGGTACACGTAGGTGGCGCACTTCACCATCTGGCTGTTGTCGAAGCTCGTCGTGAGCTCGTGGCTGTAGTCCTCGTTGAAGAGGCTGCAGGTGAACTTGAAGCGCAGGTACGCGTTGGAGATCACCTTCTCCGGGATCTTCACCACGAAGCCGCCGTCTGACGGAACAGCCTGCATCTGGACCTCCTGGCCCTGGCCGAACACGGCGCTGAGGGACACGCGCTCCGGCTGGAGCTGGATGCCCGAGTGGCAGTTCTTGAGCTGGAAGGCGGCGTTGGGCACCACGCGGACCGAGTCGGCGTCTTCGAAGGAAACCACCGGAGCGCAGGAGAGCGTCACTTGCGGGAAAGCAACGGGCACTTGCTTGCCGCCGCAGCCGACGTAGAGCTGGCTGGTGTTCTGGAAGTCGGAGTAGCTGACGTGCTTCAGCAGCTTGGACTCGCTTTTCTCTTGGCTGGAGACGACGCCGATCAGGTCGATTCCCTTTTCGGTGAGTTCCTGGAACACGGCCTGCTCCACTTGGAACTGGTACTGCCACTGGTAGGAGACCCTGTCGAAGAAGACGTTCAGCACCAGGTTGTTGGAGGCGGTCTCGACCGGGACCTCTATCTCCTCCAGGTGCTCAGACAGCTGCCTGTCGAAGAGCTTCACGAAGTTCGGCTGGACCTGCTTCAGGAGCTGGGTGTCGGCCACCAGCGCGTTCGTGTAGTACACCTCGACTTTGTTCAGCTTCTGGTTGGAGGCCACGATGGTGACCTTGCCCTGCTTCACGGCCGCGGCGTCCACGAAGAAGAGGTCCGGATTCTTGAAGCAGAAGGGCTGCTGCTTCTCGAGGCCCTTTTGGACGGCCACGCACGAGAGGATGCTCAGCACGACGCAGTCTCCGGGCGCGCCGAGGCTCTTCACGGTGTCTTGATTGGCGCTCATGACCCGCTTGAAGTCGCCCAGGCTCAGGAACTCCTGGAGGAGGCGGTAGTACTTGAAGTGGTGTTCTTCAGAAATGTTGAAGGTAATATCTTTAGATACCAGGTAGTCTATCGAGTAGTCGTACAGCTTCTTGTCGGTCAGCTCGATGAAGTCCTGGTGAGAGTAGAACATCTGGGCGTCCTTCGTGTCCAGGATGTACTTCCTGCAGGTGGCCAGCGCGCCCGGGAACTTCTTCTGGTTCTCCTCCGAGATGAGGGCGGAGATCAGGTGCCTCCTGTCTTTGTTGCCGTAGAGGTCTCCTGCGTACTCTGCGACGACGTACGGCTTCGGGTAGTAGACGTGGTCCAGGGCCTTGCTCAGCTTCGTGCTCCGGAAGTAGCGGCTCTGGTCGCCCTGGGCGTGGCTGCTGGACACGGCGTACTTGTGGCCCATGAGGTCCAGCTGGTCTTGGGCGGAGAGGAACGGGAAGATGGCGTCGAAGTCGTACTGTTCTTTCAGGTCTCTTTTTTCTATCTTCCCCTCTGTCTTGAAGGTGGGGATGCTGGCCTTCGCCTGGGTCTCTTGGGCGGCCTGGGCCTCGCGCTGGTACGTGGAGATGTTCAGCTTGGAGACGAGCTGTTTGTAGACGGCCGCTTTCGGGTCCGCTTCCTGCAGGGCGAGCTTGATCAACTCGAGCTCTTCCTCCTGGTGGGTGGAGAGCTTGGTGTCTTTCTGGACCATCTTCGAGATGTCTCCTTTTCCAAGCAGCTTCATCAGCTGGGACACGAAGAGCAGGTCGCTTTGGGGAAGTGACTTCAGGTCCACCTCCTGCGGCGGCTCTTCTCTGACTAAGGATTCTAGGATCTTTTGGAACTTCTGGTCTAGGATGTTCATATATGGAGTGGACGATACGCACAAACAGCTCGGATGTGTGCGTGGCGGAGCAGTTTGGATAGATAATGTTTACACTATTCTCTCTGAATTTATTGCTTTCTGCTTTGGTGGGCAGCGAACCGCCAACTCAAGTTATTCAGCGGCAAAGATTGTGAAATGAGTTAAGTGTTGTGGTTATCCAATATTTGCTTGTTATTATTGTTCTCTTCGTTTAGCTCTTTCATTTTCTTCTTTGTTTAGAAATTGTAATATAAATTTTACAATGAAAATCATTGAAATAATAACTTGAAAGGAAAAATGGATTGAATGAAGAACTCGAAATGAGACATAACGATCACTATTAAAAGAGCTATTGCTTGATGTTCTCAAGGATCTTTGAGCACGAGATCGAACCAATTTAAATTATAGCTAAGTGTGAGTGGATATTATCAACAAATCTACTCTGTTCTTTATTAAAAAATTGTAGACTGATTCATCTCTTTGATAATGTCAATATAAGAAAATAATAGGCCAAAGTACCAAGCTAGATCAAAATGGTGAAAAAGGATTTGAAGTGAAGTAGGCAACTAAATCATTTTCCTATGCAGTTACTCTATAACGCACATTATAATGGGTCGAATATTCCTCCTGCTTCCAACAGACACTATCAGATAATATGGAAGAATTACAAAATGAACTAAACATAAATATTGACACATAACCGTGTAAATTGTATCCATTCAAATAAAATTAGTATCGAGACGAATCTCACTCCTGCTCGCAGACCCTGACTTCTCCGTTACCCTGGAACATCTTGAAGAGTCCAAGAATGTCCGTGTAGCCGCACTGCACCACGGCTCCGTTCACTACCACCTCCACGAACTTCCTGGCGGGCCTGTTGCTCTCTGTCACTCTGACCATGCCGTTTCCGAGCCTGTACACGTGGACCTTCGGGGCCTCGTTCTTGAGCGCGAAGGCCTCCAGCTCGCATCTGACGACCAGGTGCTGCTTCTTCTGCTCGATGGGCACGGTGAGCTCTCCGCGCACCTCGAGCTCTTCCGGCTTCTGGACCTGGACCAGCTGGAAGTCCTGCCTGTTCTTCAGCTCCACCACCTGGAAGCGCGGGTGCTTGCTCTGGATCGCCAGCTTCTGGTTCTTCACCTGGATCGAGGTCTTCTCCGCGTTGCAGCCCGCCGCCTTCCCGTACTTCAGGGCCGACTCGACGGAGTAGGTGTTGAACTGCGGGTCGTACGCGTAGGCGCCTCCGGACACGCATGCGTTGTAGTAGTGCACGGCCTGCTGGTGTCTCCTGGCAAACCTGCACTTCGGGAACAGGGCCTTCGCCATCTGGAAGTCCTCGGACACCATGGCCAGGTAGAACAGGTTTTCGTAGTCCTTGAACAGGAGGCAGTGGCCGAGGTGCTTCGCGTACAGCTGCCTGAGCTGGTCCGGCACGTTGGCCTTCGCCAGGACGCGAGCGAAGATGAGCGGGTGGACCTCGTTCGCCGGCTGGATCCGGTTCAGCATGAACTCGTTCTTCTCGAGGAGCACGGCCCTCACGAGTTTCTTCACCAACGCGGTCTCGTTGGCGATGCTGAGCAGGAAGCGGTTCAGCTGGCCGACGCTGGCCTGGTGCGCGACGATCTGGTCCACGAAGCCGGCGGCGTAGGTCTTGATGATCTGGGCGAGCTGATAGTCGTCGATGGTCTTGATCCTGCAGACGGACTCGGGCGCGAACTGCTTGCCCGCGATCTTGGCGATGAGCGCCTCGGCGTCGCTTTGCTTTTTGGTCTGCTGGAGGTTGAGGACCTGCTCGGACTTGAACACGACCGCGTCTTCCTGGGCGATCTCCAGGACCACGGACACTGGCTTGTCTCCGGTGATGATGATGAGCGGCTGAACGCGGGTCTCGCTTCCGGGCCCAATGTTGTACGCCTTCGGGTACACGAGCTCTTGCACGACCTCGGCTCCAGATACGACAAGCTTCACCCTGGACCTGGAGATGTCTCTGTTGTGCTGGCTGCTGATCACGACGCTCAGGACCTGGCACTTGTTGCGGACGGGCTCGGTGTGCTGCTGGCCGTCCATGGTCGTGAACTGGTACGCGACGTTTATCTGCGGCTTCTCGCCGGACTTGTCTTCCTGGACCACGGGCACTCTCACCACTGACAGGCTGAGCGTCTAGAGGAAGGCCAGGAGAACGCGCTTCGCCTCCGGGCTTTCCTGCTGGACGAAGGGGAAATCCACCTTGCCGTCCAGAAGCTGCACGAAGAGGCAGTCGGGGCTCACCTGCAGGTCCAGGTCGGTTCTGCCCAGGAAGGTCTGCTCCATGCCGGCCGCGGAGGCGTGTCCGATCTGGTCGCCGGAGACACCAGCCTGCGGCTTGATGTTGTTCGTGATGCTGTTTTGGTACTGCTCCACGATCCTCTGCTTCCTGAGGTAGTCAACTTTCCTGTCTCTGTTCATCGCCACGAACCTGTCGCGCAGGAACTTCGGCACCTGGGCCTTGCTCTTGAGCAGCAGGAACTGCTCCAGGGCGCCGAGTCTGGTGAAGTCCGGCACCTGTTTCTGGAGGAACGCGGTGTCGTCCAAGAGCCAGGCCGTGAATACGTTTGGCTGAACGTGGAGCTCGGTTATAAGCTTCCTGGCGTGTTCCTCGAAGAAAGCGGTATCGTTAAGTTTAACGAAGAAGTAGAGCTCTAAACAGCCGCTGTTAAGCAGCAGCTCCAGTTTCTCTTGAGCGCTTTTACTCGCCCACTTGTCCGTCTCGAGGCTGTCTCCGATGTTGTTGAATACATAGTAGTCGATGTCCTTAACGTTCAGGTCTCTTATTTCGAACTTGAACTGGTTTTCATCTATTTTCTTTTCAACCTTCTCAACAGTTATATATTCCTTCAAATTCAGGTTCTGCTCTATAACGCACTTTTAGCCTTAAAATTATATAATTAATACGAACCCAGAACTGTTCCCCTCGACTTTCACCGTTTTTATGTTTCCATTTTTTTATTCACTTGATTGTATTTATTTTCTGATTTAAAATATATTTAATGGTTCTGTTATGAATTGAATTATTTCTGGCTCACATGTTATATCGTCATACATATCACAACGCCTTTCCATTTTGTAATCACATTTTGGGGCAGAAGATCTTGATACGCATTTTTTGGCTTTGGAATACATAGGTTTGGCACAAGGCATACTCTCTTTACAACATTCAAGAGTGTCCATTAACATATTTTAATCATATAAAACTGCTTAACTCTCTTATTCACAACATTTAATATATTCTAGAATTTCCACTGTACTTTCGATGAGCTCGATTTTGCGCTCCTTCAAGACGATACCGGGCTTCTTGGCCGCGATCGTGTGTACCTGCCCGAAGGCGTTGTGCAGACCAGTGAGATATTACTCTTCGTAGGATAAACTGAGCTGGACCGGTTTCGGAGCCGGGATCTTGGAAGTGACGTACTGCACCGACTTGGAGTTGAAGTACTGGGTCTTTCTCGTTTTTCCCTTCAAGTCCACCCCGTATGCTTTTACGGTCGCGCCAACCGGAACCACGAAGCCGCCGTCGGTTTCGCGCACGACGAGCGGGTCTACCTGCTGGATCTTGTTTTCGGTCACGACGAGTTCGAAGAGCTCCTCCGACTTTCCGCTGCACACCACGTAGTCGCCTGGCTTCATGCCGGCGGTGCTCAGCTTCCCGTCTTTGATTGTCTGTTTCTCGCCCGCGATGTATAGGGCGTCGAAGCCGGGCAGCGCCACCTCGGAGTCTCTTGCCGCGAAGACCTGCGGGATCTGCCTGACATGTTCGTTCGCGAGCTGCTTCTGGACGTTGAAGCTCTTTCCCTCGAACTCGAACTGGTAGCCGATGCTGCTGGCGACGAGGTCCTTGGTGGAGATGGAGATCTTTCCAAACTGATCTGTCTGGAGGTTGAAGCTGGAGGTCTCCTGTCCGTTGACAGTGACGCTCACGGGCAGGTGCGGGACCACCTTGTACTCCGTGAAGAACTGGCTCACGACGGCGTTCTGGTACACGTAGGTGGCGCACTTCACCATCTGGCTGTTGTCGAAGCTCGTCGTGAGCTCGTGGCTGTAGTCCTCGTTGAAGAGGCTGCAGGTGAACTTGAAGCGCAGGTACGCGTTGGAGATCACCTTCTCCGGGATCTTCACCACGAAGCCGCCGTCTGACGGAACAGCCTGCATCTGGACCTCCTGGCCCTGGCCGAACACGGCGCTGAGGGACACGCGCTCCGGCTGGAGCTGGATGCCCGAGTGGCAGTTCTTGAGCTGGAAGGCGGCGTTGGGCACCACGCGGACCGAGTCGGTGTCTTCGAAGGAAACCACCGGAGCGCAGGAGAGCGTCACTTGCGGGAAAGCAACGGGCACTTGCTTGCCGCCGCAGCCGACGTAGAGCTGGCTGGTGTTCTGGAAGTCGGAGTAGCTGACGTGCTTCAGCAGCTTGGACTCGCTTTTCTCTTGGCTGGAGACGACGCCGATCAGGTCGATTCCCTTTTCGGTGAGTTCCTGGAACACGGCCTGCTCCACTTGGAACTGGTACTGCCACTGGTAGGAGACCCTGTCGAAGAAGACGTTCAGCACCAGGTTGTTGGAGGCGGTCTCGACCGGGACCTCTATCTCCTCCAGGTGCTCCGAGAGCTGCCTGTCGAAGAGCTTCACGAAGTTCGGCTGGACTTGCTTCAGGAGCTGGGTGTCGGCCACCAGCGCGTTCGTGTAGTACACCTCGACTTTGTTCAGCTTCTGGTTGGAGGCCACGATGGTGACCTTGCCCTGCTTCACGGCCGCGGCGTCCACGAAGAAGAGGTCCGGGTTCTTGAAGCAGAAGGGCTGCTGCTTCTCGAGGCCCTTTTGGACGGCCACGCACGAGAGGATGCTCAGCACGACGCAGTCTCCGGGGGCGCCGAGGCTCTTCACGGTGTCTTGGTTGGCGCTCATGACCCGCTTGAAGTCGCCCAGGCTCAGGAACTCCTGGAGGAGGCGGTAGTACTTGAAGTGGTGTTCGGCCGAGATGTTGAAGGTAATATCTTTAGATACTAGGTAGTCTATCGAGTAGTCGTACAGCTTCTTATCCGTCAGCTCGATGAAGTCCTGGTGTGTGTAGAACATCTGGGCGTCCTTCGTGTCCAGGATGTACTTCCTGCAGGTGGCCAGCGCGCCCGGGAACTTCTTCTGGTTCTCCTCCGAGATGAGGGCGGAGATCAGGTGCCTCCTGTCTTTGTTGCCGTAGAGGTCTCCTGCGTACTCTGCGACGACGTACGGCTTCGGGTAGTAGACGTGGTCCAGGGCCTTGCTCAGCTTCGTGCTCCGGAAGTAGCGGCTCTGGTCGCCCTGGGCGTGGCTGCTGGACACGGCGTACTTGTGGCCCATGAGGTCTAGCTGGTCTTGGGCGGAGAGGAACGGGAAGATGGCGTCGAAGTCGTACTGTTCTTTCAGGTCTCTTTTTTCTATCTTCCCCTCTGTCTTGAAGGTGGGGATGCTGGCCTTCGCCTGGGTCTCTTGGGCGGCCTGGGCCTCGCGCTGGTACGTGGAGATGTTCAGCTTGGAGACGAGCTGTTTGTAGACGGCCGCTTTCGGGTCCGCTTCCTACAGGGCGAGCTTGATCAACTCGAGCTCTTCCTCCTGGTGGGTGGAGAGCTTGGTGTCTTTCTGGACCATCTTCGAGATGTCTCCTTTTCCAAGCAGCTTCATCAGCTGGGACACGAAGAGCAGGTCGCTTTGGGGAAGTGACTTCAGGTCCACCTCCTGCGGCGGCTCTTCTCTGACTAAGGATTCTAGGATCTTTTGGAACTTCTGGTCTAGGATGTTCATATATGGAGTGGACGATACGCACAAACAGCTCGGATGTGTGCGTGGCGGAGCAGTTTGGATAGATAATGTTTACACTATTCTCTCTGAATTTATTGCTTTCTGCTTTCGAGAGCAGCGAACCGCCAACTCAAGTTATTCAGCGGAAAAGATTGTGAAATGAGTTAAGTGTTGTGGTTATCCAATGTTTGCTTGTTATTATTGTTCTCTTGGTTTAGTTCTTTCATTTTCTTCTTTGTTCAAATATTGTAATATAAATTTTACAATGAAAATCATTGAAATAATAGCTTGAAAGGGAGAATGGATTGAATGAAGAACTCGAAATGAGACATAACGATCACTATTAAAAGAGCTATCGCTTGATGTTCTCAAGGATCTTGAACACGAGATCGAACCAATTCAAATTATAGCTAAGTGAGTGATATTATCAACAAATCTACTCTGTTCTTTATTAAACAATCGTAGACTGATTCATCTCTTTGATAATGTCAATATAAGAAAATAATAGGCCAAAGTTACAAGCTAGATCAAAATGGTGAAAAAGGATTTGAAGTGAAGTAGGCAACTAAATCATTTTCCTATGCAGTTACTCTATAACGCACATTATAATGGGTCGAATATTTCTCCTGCTTCCAACAAACACTATCAGATAATATGGAAGAATTACAAAATGAACTAAACATAGACACATAACCGTGTAAATTGTATCCATTCAAATAAAATTAGTATCGAGACGAATCTCACTCCTGCTCGCAGACCCTGACTTCTCCGTTACCCTGGAACACCTTGAAGAGTCCAAGAACGTCGGTGTAGCCGCACTGCACCACGGCCCCGTTCACTACCACCTCAACGAACTTCCTGGCGGGCCTGTTGCTCTCGGTCACTCTGACCATGCCATTTCCGAGCCTGTACACGTGGACCTTCGGGGCCTCGTTCTTGAGCGCGAAGGCCTCCAGCTCGCATCTGACGACCAGGTGCTGCTTTTTCTGTTCGATGGGCACGGTGAGCTCTCCGCGCACCTCGAGCTCTTCCGGCTTCTGGACCTGGACCATCTGGAAGTCCTGCCTGTTCTTCAGCTCCACGACCTGGAAGCGCGTGTGCTTGCTCTGGATCGCCAGCTTCTGGTTCTTCACCTGGATCGAGGTCTTCTCCGCGTTGCAGCCCGCCGCCTTCCCGTACTTCAGGGCCGACTCGACGGAGTAGGTGTTGAACTGCGGGTCGTACGCGTAGGCGCCTCCGGAAACGCAGGCGTTGTAGTAGTGCACGGCCTGCTGGTGTCTCCTGGCGAACCTGCACTTCGGGAATAACTTTTGTGCAAAGTTAAAATCTTCTTTTATAACAGCTAAATAGAACAAATTTTCGTAGTCTTTGAATATTAGACTGTGGAAAAGTTACTAAGTATATATCTCATCAAATTTTTATTGTTAACCTTATTTTTATAGCGTTCGAGACATGATGAGTGGGTGAATTTCTTTTATGGGTAGGATTCTGTTGTTTAAAAATGTATTATTTTGCAAAATGAGCGCTTTGATTAGTTTTTTGTTTAATTAGTTGTGTTTTTGTGGGAAAGATAGTAAATATTTATTTATTCGTTACCCGTTGTCGTATTGTGCTTGGATTATCGTGCTAGCCTGCTTAGGCGCGAATGTTTTAATAATTTGAGCAACAGTTTTATCATCAATTGTTTTATTTCTGCATATTAGTTCTGGTGTAAATGTTTTATTTTTAATTTGTGCTATAAGTTTATTTGAGTCAATTTATTTTTGATTTAGTTTTACTTATATATGAGTTTCTTAGTTTGAGTTAATTGTAAAGTCTCCAGTAATTAGTAAAATGAATATTAATACTTCTTATTCCGCTTCAGGTTCCAATTTTACATTATAGTTAAATTCTTGTATTACTTCCGCTCCGACAACTGAGAAGAAAACGGATTCGTTTTAAATAAGTTATTTTGATTTGTTCGTGATAACTGCTTTCACCCTGTAACAGGTGTTCGCGAGCGGTTCGGTAACCGTTTTGTTTTGAATTAAATCCGTAAATGTGTAAGTAGTGCGAATCAAACTATTTTATATTTGCTTTTTCAGGCGTTTGGTGATTCGGAAATCTTATTTTATGAATGAGAGGATTATTTACTTCACGGAATTATCAGTTTACTATGTATATGGAAATTAAACGTTGTTATTCAAGAGCTAAACAAAAATAGGGTCTTTTTACACTTTAAAATTGAACACAAGACTCTCCGCTTACATATTTGATTATGTGACAGAGATTTTTTGATCGCAATCGTTGGTCGGAAACTTTGAGTTATTCAAATAGAATTAAATTATTTTTTGCTTTCGTGTTTCGTCTATTTAGTGGTTATTATCTAAAATAAATCTGTTTCTGAAATATTACGGTATCGGAACATCAGAAAACAGAATTAAAAACTATTCCAATGGATTTAACTGGTTAAAGTATCTTATTTACGACTTTATATAGTCATAATCGTCCAACAAATAAGCTATGTAAATATTCATATGGCAATGCACATTTTAAACCCACTATCTAACATCTGCTTCAAAATAGCTAGTATCGCTATTTTTAATATAAAATAATACTTCGAGTGAAAATCGGAGTTATAAATATTCAAGTTTTTCATGATGAGATTTCAATTGCCAATTTACCAGTTACTCTGATAACATGTTAAACAAGTTTAAGTTAATATTATTATTCATGAGCTCGCTGGATTTCTAGATTTCGCATATATAATCATATTTTTCTTAAGCTTAACTTGTAACATTCATTTTTGAAAAAAATTTATCATTGTTAAATTTAAAATTCTTTTAAATAATTAATGTTTAACCTTCATATTCAATTTTAAGAACAAATCCTGACCACGAACATTATTCTATTATTATTTCTTTGCTATTTTTTGATACTATTTCTTTATACGATAATATTTTTCTATCTATAAACTTATTAAACGGTTCATCTGGTAAAAATGTAGCACGATCATATTCTTCGCAACCTCCTGGACCATAATAACAATCTTCTATAGTTGGATCGTATCCACCGTAGATACTACTTCTATATTCAGTAGGTTTAATTTTTAATTCTGTTTTTAATTCTCCACTATTTCTGTCATGAAATACACTATTGTTACACTATCTTTCTTTCAATGTTATACCAGGTTTTTTAGCTGCTATAGCATGAATTTTATTGAAGGCGTCGTGTATTCCATCGTTATATGTTAGTTCTGGCGACTTTTTTAATATGATAGGTTTATATTCATTTTATATTTTCGCAGTACTAGTTATAACCTGTTTAGAATAATATTCATAGTTTCTAGTTTAACCTGTCATATCTTAACCTATAATTTATATGTTTGCATCTTTTGGTACAATAAATCCTTCCTTAGATTGCGTAATAATTAAAGGATTGCATTAATCTATTTCTAACTCAGTTATATTTAAGTTGAGTATTTCCATGTTATCATCATTACAGATAACATATGACCCAACTTCCAAATTTTCAGTGTTAAATTTATTATCTTTTAATAAATATAATATACCTTATATTTTGATTTTATTATAACATGGTATTAGGATAGTACTATTTTTTGAAACTGTTATCTCAGGAATATATGATTTATACTAATTTTTTATGATTTTCTTAAAATTATAATCTAACCCTTAGTATTGAAACTCATATTGAATATTACATAATACTTTTGATGTTTAAATTTTAATAATTCCGTATTTATCTGTTTAAAGATATTTAAATTCTGAATGATCATGATAATATTATGTTAATTCAACATTAAAATTTGCAAGAATGCTATTTTCGGTAAAAAATTAATTAATTATATAATCTTCAAAAACAAAAGTCGAGCATTTTATTATTTACGAATTATCGAATAGAATACTGTGAATATGCGAATACGATTATTCAAATATTCTACATTAAATATTGAAATCAATTTTACATTTTGAAATAATATTTTCTGGGAATATTAATTTATAGTTATTTTTTGATTGTTATTATACAACTAGATTCATATATACAGAATGCTAAATAAAATTAGCAGATATCTAAATTTGTTCTGGAACTATATCTATTTGAGAATCTATAGTATTAAGTTTAAAAAACATATTTGGAGCTATAGACAAAGAGTTTTCTCCAACAGTTATCTAAGGAGAGCACATTAATTCAATTTTAGGACTATTAATATTTTATAATTAACTATTTCCAAATATATTTTTGTAATCATCAAATTGTTTAATTGAAGATTCTGATAAGCTTTGAATCGATTTTCTAACTTTATGTGTACGTATTCCAGATTTCGTTAATTCTTTGAATTTTTATTCTTTCGAAATTTGATATTATAACTAATATTGTTATTCATCGAAATAAATATTTAATATTACATTATTATTTTCAGTTTGAACTTTTATTTATTGTGCATTATGCAATTGTTTTGTATGTGAGCTATATAATAATATATTATTTGGTTGCAATTAATTAAGAATAGACGTGTCACAAAGTTATTAACACGTGTAATATATTTCTATTTTATTTAAAATTTAGTTTCCGTAAATAATTGATATTTATCCTTTTAATATTTATTCAAAATCAAAAATATGATATGTATTTCTTTTAAATGGCAACATATTAATATAGTTCTTTCTTAAAGCTTGTATGTATAACAAAGACAACGCATTTTGTTCTTAAATTTAAATTCTTTTAGATTTTATTGTTTGATTTTTGTCCAGTTCAAGAAAATCATCATATGACAAAAATTCATGAAGAATATCGAAATAAAGGAAATGATATTTATAATCTAGATTAAAATCACCATTTGAAATCCTTTTAATAGTATTTTAATACAATTTATATCTCTTGATACCAAAGAATTAATGGTGTTAATATAATTATTATAAATTACAGGAATTTATTAGAATCTTTGCATTCATTTTGTTTATATTGTAATTAATTAAATTATCTTATGATAGTAATGTGTCAAGCAAGTTGAACTACTTTACTTTGAATATTTACTTAATATGTTAAGAAATAATATATAACTTCGGCGAAGGTATAACATTAAGAGCTATATTCATTTGTTATGTAGTAAAAAATAGACTTTAGTCATGCTAAGCAAAATTATAATATGCAGAATATTTGTTTTGCAATACTTTAAGATATTCTTTGTAAGGTAAATATGGCATTTATTCCTATAATTACCTTAAACTGTAGTTATTTTTTACAGTCATTATATGCTTAAAATTAATTTTGCGATTGTTTTTTAAGTCAGTATTTTGATAATGATCAACAAAATTTGATTTTTAATATTATTATAGTAAAGACGTTAAATCAATATCCAACGCACACAACTTAAGCATTTTTATTTCTTTTTATTAGTCAAAATTCAGCTATATTTATTTATCGAATTTATAATTAAGATTATACTAATATATTACTAATATTTAATTGAGTAGAAGCAATTCTTCCTGAGTTAAATTTTATAATTATTATGTAGGAATTTATTAATTAGTAATTACAGCTTCAATGATTTTATTATATTTAGAATTGATAATATCCATTCTACGTGGAGTGAAATTCTTAAAATATACTGCAAAAATTATTACCTTTATTTTTCTATTGTTCACTTCTTTCAGCTATACACAACTGCAATATACTGCTTATCCTTACATTATTCCAATTAATCTTAATCAATCCTAATATTTTAAATGTAATTTATATTTAATATGATGAATTTCAAATTATAATCGAATATTTTTCCTAACGCAAAGGAAGAGTTGAGAATCTCAAGAAACACGTGCCTTATGATAGGATTACTCTATAGCGTACAAATAATAGGCCAAAGTTACAAGCTAGATCAAAATGGTGAAAAAGGATTTGAAGTGAAGTAGGCAACTAAATCATTTTCCTATGCAGTTACTCTATAACGCACATTATAAGGGTTCGAATATTTCTTCTGCTTCCAACAGACACTATCAGATAATATGGAAGAATTACAAAATGAACTAAACATAGACACATAACCTCGTAAATTGTATCCATTCAAATAAAATTAGTATCGAGACGAATCTCACTCCTGCTCGCAGACCCTGACTTCTCCGTTTCCGTGGAACACCTTGAAGAGTCCAAGAACGTCGGTGTAGCCGCACTGCACCACGGCCCCGTTCACTACCACCTCAACGAACTTCCTGGCGGGCCTGTTGCTCTCGGTCACTCTGACCATGCCATTTCCGAGCCTGTACACGTGGACCTTCGGGGCCTCGTTCTTGAGCGCGAAGGCCTCCAGCTCGCATCTGACGACCAGGTGCTGCTTTTTCTGTTCGATGGGCACGGTGAGCTCTCCGCGCACCTCGAGCTCTTCCGGCTTCTGGACCTGGACCAGCTGGAAGTCCTGCCTGTTCTTCAGCTCCACCACCTGGAAGCGCGGGTGCTTGCTCTGGATCGCCAGCTTCTGGTTCTTCACCTGGATCGAGGTCTTCTCCGCGTTGCAGCCCGCCGCCTTCCCGTACTTCAGGGCCGACTCGACGGAGTAGGTGTTGAACTGCGGGTCGTACGCGTAGGCGCCTCCGGAAACGCAGGCGTTGTAGTAGTGCACGGCCTGCTGGTGTCTCCTGGCAAACCTGCACTTCGGGAACAGGGCCTTCGCCATCTGGAAGTCCTCGGACACCACGGCCAGGTAGAACAGGTTTTCGTAGTCCTTGAACAGGAGGCAGTGGCCGAGGTGCTTCGCGTACAGCTGCCTGAGCTGGTCCGGCACGTTGGCCTTCGCCAAGACGCGGGCGAAAATGAGCGGGTGGACCTCGTTCGCCGGCTGGATCCGGTTCAGCATGAACTCGTTCTTCTCGAGGAGCACGGCCCTCACGAGTTTCTTCACCAACGCGGTCTCGTTGGCGATGCTGAGCAGGAAGCGGTTCAGCTGGCCGACGCTGGTCTGGTGCGCGACGATCTGGTCCACGAAGCCGGCTGCGTATGTCTTGATGATCTGGGCGAGCTGGTAGTCGTCGATGGTCTTGATCCTGCAGACGGACTCGGGCGCGAACTGCTTGCCCGCGATCTTGGCGATGAGCGCCTCGGCGTCGCTTTGCTTTTTGGTCTGCTGGAGGTTGAGGACCTGCTCGGACTTGAACACGACCGCGTCTTCCTGGGCGATCTCCAGGACCACGGACACTGGCTTGTCTCCGGTGATGATGATGAGCGGCTGAACGCGGGTTTCACTTCCGGGTCCGATGTTGTACGCCTTCGGGTACACGAGCTCTTGCACAACCTCGGCTCCAGATACGACAAGCTTCACCCTGGACCTGGAGATGTCTCTGTTGTGCTGGCTGCTGATCACGACGCTCAGGACCTGGCACTTGTTGCGGACGGGCTCGGTGTGCTGCTGGCCGTCCATGGTCGTGAACTGGTACGCGACGTTTATCTGCGGCTTCTCGCCGGACTTGTCTTCCTGGACCACTGGCACTCTCACCACGGACAGACTGAGCGTCTGGAGGAAGGCCAGGAGCACGCGCTTCGCCTCCGGGCTTTCCTGCTGGACGAAGGGGAAGTCCACCTTGCCGTCCAGGAGCTGCACGAAGAGGCAGTCGGGGCTCACCTGCAGGTCCAGGTCGGTTCTGCCCAGGAATGTCTGCTCCATGCCGGCCGCGGAGGCGTGTCCGATCTGGTCGCCGGAGACACCAGCCTGCGGCCTGATGTTGTTCGTGACGCTGTTTTGGTACTGCTCCACGATCCTCTGCTTTCGGAGATAATCCACTTTCCTGTCTCTGTTCATCGATACGAACCTGTCGCGCAGGAACTTCGGCATCTGGGCCTTGCTCTTGAGCAGCAGGAACTGCTCCATGGCGCCGAGTCTGGTGAAGTCCGGCACCTGTTTCTGGAGGAACGCGGTGTCGTCCAAGAGCCAGGCCGTGAATACGTTTGGCTGAACGTGGAGCTCGGTTATAAGCTTCCTGGCGTGTTCCTCGAAGAAAGCGGTATCGTTAAGTTTAACGAAGAAGTAGAGCTCTAAACAGCCGCTGTTAAGCAGCAGCTCCAGTTTCTCTTGAGCGCTTTTACTCGCCCACTTGTCCGTCTCGAGGCTGTCTCCGATGTTGTTGAATACATAGTAGTCGATGTCCTTAACGTTCAGGTCTCTTATTTCGAACTTGAACTGGTTTTGCTCTACTTATTTTTAAATCATTTCAACACTCTTGAATTCCTTCAAATTCAGGTTCTGCTCTATAACGCACTTTTAGCCTTAAAATTATATAATTAATACGTACCCAGAACTGTTTCCCTCGACTTTCACCGTTTTCACGTTCTCAACAATTTTTTCAACCGTTTAAATTTATTTAAAGTCTCTGAAAACGTTAAACGGCTCAACAGTTGGAGATTGGACGCGTTTTCTCTCCATTATTTTTTCAGAACAAACTGAACGGCATTTTGGAGCGGACATGAAGAATCCGGCTCCCTTCTTTTTCGAACTTTTTTGTGGAGCGAATTCGTACTAACCGCATTCGTCATCGCACTCGTAGGCGTAATCGCACTTTTCGGATCTTTTGCGCTCTCTTTTGCATTTCTTATCACACAACTCTTCATCAGATGAGTCGTCACATTCTTTTTCGCCACATTCAGCGTTACTTTCAATGAGCTCGATTTTGCGCTGGCTTTTTGGCGATCGTGTGCACCTAAAGGCCACCCAAAGATGTTGTGTATTCCACTTGGGTTTAAATATACAGCTTTGGAGTGAAATATAATGAAATATATTAGAATTTATACAATAGACTATTATTAGTTGCCTAAAAAAGCAATTCGAGCTAAAAAACCACAAACTATTGTACATTGACGTATAAATATATCCCACTCACTTAACTTTCGTTTATACTAGTTCGGTCTTCTGTACAGGAACTGTAAGTTCACGCGAATGATCATTAGTTTTAGATACACCTATGTACGTTAGGCGCACCTCCGCAGCCAAGGCAACCAACGACTCGAGTACAAGCATCCAGGGGCGTAACGCGGCTGCTTCGTGCAAGCCGATCTATACGGGAATCCTCCTGCGTTGTATCATCTGCGTTTCTAAGGAAGCAATGGAGCGGTTGCCGCTTTCCAATCCTGAAGGCTCGTTGATGGCATGCCCTTAGCCATACCGATCCTTGATGATGCCAGCTCAGCACTTTGAACCGGGGGATTTTACCTTCCGCAACCGATTTGGCCGAGCCGCATCTCAGGAAGTGGGATGCGGCGAGGAACGAGAAGCGCGATCAAATGAACCCATCATCGATCACACTAAACAAAGCTGGTATTTCAGCAATGCCTCTTCAGCTCTAACGTCGGACGCCGAGCCTAATCGTTTTCATTGACGTATAAATATGTCTTAACAAATTTTTATCACTTCATTGCTCCAATAATTATATATATATCAGCTCACTAATGGGAAAAATTGTACGATCCACAAAATCCACAAAATCACGGGAATTTCTTGAGGAACTAGATTTAAACATTGAAAACGTATATGAAGAAAATTGGCAACCTTCTAGCGGTATATTATGCTTCATGTGCCGAAGAAATATACAAAAGAAAGCAAGTAATGAGAGATGAAGTTAAACAATCTCCCTGAAGTTAGAAATGTGAATCTCACGAACAAACGCTTTGCAGAGCTAGTTAGTGATGATGTACAAATCAAAGAAAAATCGGAACACCAAGCCATTTTAGAGTATCTGAAGGAATAATAGAAACTCTAAAAACCCATGCAAAAAGCTGACAAAGCGAAGAAAAAACGCAAACCCGACGATCCCGTGAAAAGTCCAATATAATCCGAAACGGTCTTAGACCAGCGTTTAACTACCCAACAAAACAACAGTAACAAAAATCATATGTAAATTTGACCTTTTTCAATGGAAAAGATAGAAACAAAAATTATTGTCCGAGTAATACTATATATCTGCGATATAAAAATGATTTTTTTATTTTTGTACAGCTTAATATTATTTCCATTTCAATCGCTATTTTGAATGTTCTATCTTTCTCTATCGTAATTATTATTATATTATAATAAATTTCGCTTGTTAAGCTATGCAATAGAGCACACATATTATTTTTAGAATTGCCACTTAACTATTAAGATTAAGATTTATATTTTGTTAAAATATGCTTAATTAGTAGTAGTTTTATAATGTTCCATAACGTTCCAAAACATGGAGCGACAAGAGCTTTTTAGCACAAGTTGACTCTTATAGAATCTATAATATTTGAATTTATTTATTATTAATTTTTTGATTCATGGTTCAAAATATTCTTTTAACATTTATTATAATTTATATTATAATAAATTTTTAAGATATTAAATTTGAATTAGCATCTACTAATCAGTACCAGTAAACATTTACCATTACATATTTTTTAAAAAATACTATTTTGTCAAGGAATACTAATTTTTGAATCTTTCAATTTTAGACATCATGAAATTTATTTGTGGCAATAATTCAACAGATTTGGGTTACTGTTTAAGCAATACCAATATTATATTTGTATTGCCATTCGGATCACCACTTCAAGATCTTCTTCAAGAATTTATGAATTTTCGTATTTTTCGAGAATTTACCAATAAACAAAATTTAGAACAACATGGGAATTCCAGTTAACCCAGAGTTAAACAACAACAGCAATATATTTCATATCAACTACTGATTGAAAATATTAAATAATTAACTTGGGCAAATAATTAATCGTTGTAACTAAACAAACAAGAGTATATAATTTATTTTATCATATTTTAGTAATCATCTAGACTTATAAATCAATAAGGTAATTATTAGATTTATAATCATAAAACTTCCCTTCAACATCAAAAATAATTGATGTCATTGCTTGTAACTTTCGTAATTGATATATTTGAGAGTTAAAGATATATTTATGTTAGTAAACTGGATTAATTAAGCCATTCCGCATGTTAAATAAATTTATTAATTCATCCACATCAAATCGAATTTTTGACTCAAGTTGTTATAGTTTAAATTCAAATTAGTACCTATAATAAATCCATAAGTGGAGGATTCAAGCTAATATGTTCAATGATTGCGATAATATCATAGTTATTTTAATTATTACAAAATATAAATTTAATAATTAACTATGATTTCTGTTTAAAATATAAATTAAACTTTTTGGTCGACAAACTGATATATTTGTGCAACAGTTCTTAAAAGCTTATTTATTAGTTGTGTAGATAACCAATTTAATCTCTTATATGAAAAGTATCGATAGATTGAAATTGTTAAATTATAATGTATCATTGTAATATTAGGAAATATAATAAACGAGTTTTATTTAATCGATTAAATGATTTACATTTAGCACCAACTTCAACTATTAAAAATATAAATTTACTTGAACTAAATATACAAGTATTTATAAAATATTGCCAAAGCAGAAAGAGAAATAGCCCCCAGTCTAAAAGTCACAAGATCAAAAGACCACTAAAATGCCCCAATCGAACGCAAAGTCTCCTCAAAAGGAAACTTAGAAAAAGAAAGAGGATAAATAACCTGTCTTAGAAAAGCCTGTCAAATCATAGCCAAAAGTTGGTCAAAATGAATAAAAACGATAACTGACGCAAAATAGGAAACCAAGCCTATCTTAACAAAAGACTAGAAGAAGAAGCTCAAAATAGAATATCAGAAATAGTTCATCTAACAATAGAGAGCTAAGGAAGATATCAAAGCAGCTAAACCATAGGAAAAAGTTAATCTACCACCGGCAATATACCCCGAAATTAGGAATTTGCAAAATCAAATAAACTAAGAAGGACCCCAGGTACCTAATCAAGTTAATGAAACAATGCATCAAAGGCAACCACCACCAAGCAATGCCAATACAACGGAACAACCTCCCGTGCAAGCCGAAGGAAATAACGAGCAAAGAGAAACTGAGAAGCGAGAACCAGTTTCTGGAAATTAAGTTAGCGAATTAGGTAAAATTGGTCCACTGACGACTCAGTGAGGACCCTGTTGGGTCTTTACTGAGTGGGCATAAATGACGGGTTGAGCCCATTTTGGAAGTGGAAACACTGGCGTGCGAGAGCCTATGTTTTACTTTCGAAAGTCTCAATGAAGTCTGTTTGTGCCGTCTCGAGGAAGTGAGATATATATATTTATAAAATATTGCCAAATAAAACTATTAATTATTAGTAAAAGTTATTTTCGTTTTAACTTGTCAGCTTACCCAATTAATGAAGCCGCTTGTCGCTCCAACTCCTAGTACACGTTAAATATCGAAAATAATTGAGGCCACTTTAGTACCGGTTTTTACTTTGTGAATTTAATCACTCATAATATGAAATAAGAATAATTTAACGATTTATTCATATCAAATAATATGTTAATAGCAGAAATTGCCAAGATTCATATTTTTGATCACAATTGAGATTCTGGAAACTGGAATAACAATATAGATTTGAGGATTAATAATATTTTTTTTAACTTTTATGAATTTAATGGTGTCCGATCTATACACGGTGAGCAATTAGGCTCAACTTAATTTTCAATATTATTTATCAATTCATAACATGATATTATCTAGTATTTGTATTAGAGGTGAAAACTAAAAGATTTTTACATCGCACATAGATGTTCATGTATATCATATTTTAAAAGAAGAGCTTCTCACTGATATTTTACCAAAATTTACATGTCAAAAATCCAATTACAAAACGTACAAATTGCCTTCTAAAGAAAAGCGATCCCAGAAAATCGCAAACAGATAGTTAATTTATAACACTGTTCCCAGGTTTAAACCTTAAACAAATAAGAAACAACGCAAACACAATAACACGCAACTCCCCTACTCAACCAAAGGCTGTTATCAACAAAAAGATCTCCAAAACAAACTCAATTAGCCCGAAAAAGCTAACGGAGATTCTGTGAGGAGGTTTGACGTGTGATAACGCCACGCAAGATATTTGGTTAGATAGGAATGCTTGTGATTATACTTGTGATTCACAATATTTTCATTATCATGCAAACATTATAATTATTATAGATAGTATAAATTATATTTGCACTTCTCATATGTGAGGTTTCACAAATAACGCCTACACTACATATTTATTGACATATATTTTACAAATACGCTTAACAATTATAATATTTTTGCGCTTTTCCCACTTCACATAAATGGATAAGAATAACGCTAATATCCAAGAGTTTGGTAAATTAATCGAAAAACTTCATAAAACAGGAAATGGATACTATAGTAAAATATAAGCAGTTATTAAGCTGGAAAAAGTACAGATAAATAAATTTTAAATAATAGACTAACCAACAAAGATATTGGATACTTTGTTGGATATTTCTATGAATATGGAAGGATATAATGTATGGTAAGTAACAAAAGTAATATCTGTGGTGTATTAAATGATATTCAGGGTGTATATCCTTTGTGACAACCCAGAAAATAATATAGCGTTGTACCAAGATTCACAATCAAAAAGAAAGAAAATAATTGAATAAATTGGTGGATTGATCAAAAAGAAACACCCCGAAAACAAACTGGCTTATTATTTGGATATTATAAGTTCAGGAGTAAATTCTTTAGATGATAGTAATGATTTCAAAAAGTATTTTGCCGACATATTCAACATTATTTTCTCATGTATCTAAAGAAATTACGATTAAATTGTTAAAAGTTCTCTTGAGATAATTCAAAGCTTGAAGGAGTAATTTGACAAAAAAGTAAATTAAACTAAATTCTAAAAAATATTATCACTATAAATATTAACTGGTATAATTGATTCCAACTTACAACAGTAAGTTTTGGACTATATTCGTGATTTTATAGAAATTAATTAAGATGGTGACTGGCAGTTGATTTACGCCGCTCTTGACATAATTTAAGTCATATTTAGAAATGTAAGAACAATGGCCGATCATCCCTACTTAAATTTTTAAGATATTCTCAAGTAAATTAGAGAGTTATCGCAATTATAAAACAAATATTATGATGATACTTGGCGTATTCGCGAGAAGATAGCCGAGATTTGCGTTATTAATTGTTGTCATGTTCATAATCATATTCAATACGAACTCGCACAAACTTATAAAAATTTGAAAAATACCGAAATAGATACAGGTACAGGTAAATTTGTAAGATAAACGCTTAACAACGAACGACTATCTGAAGAAATGAAAAATGAACTGTAAAACGAGTGGGACTAATACCCAGATACAGAATAAACGCTCAAAGAACTACAAGATAAAATGCAACTATTAATAGATTAAAATGCAAATAACCAGAAGATCAAAGATGATTACGCTCAAAAAGAATTTTTATTAAAATTAGATCAAATTCAAAAAGAAGTTCAAAGTGTTTCATATATTGAAAAATATATCAGTCAGAATTTCTCCTTTATTAAATTAGACTTACATGAAGTTTTATACCAACAATTTGATCAATTATAAAATTAAATATCACAACTTATATAATAGCTCATAAACCAACTTAACAAGAATGGAGCGAAGATCGACCAGGTAGATCAGAAGATCGATAAGAATGGAGCGAAGATCGACCAGGTAGATCAGAAGATCGATAAGAATGGAGCGAAGATCGACCAGGTAGATCAGAAGATCGACAAGAATGGAGCGAAGATCGACCAGGTAGATCAGAAGATCGACAAAAATGGAGCGAAGATCGACCAGGTAGATCAGAAGATCGACAAGAATGGAGCGAAGATCGACCAGGTAGATCAGAAGATCGACAAGAATGGAGCGAAGATCGACCAGGTAGATCAGAAGATCGATTAGAATGGAGCGAAGATCGACCAGGTAGATCAGAAGATCGATTAGAATGGAGCGAAGATCAACCAGGTAGATCAGAAGATCGACAAGAATGGAGCGAAGATCGACCAGGTAGATCAGAAGATCGATTAAAATGGAGCGAAGATCGACCAGGTAGATCAGAAGATCGACAAGAATGGAGCGAAGATCGACCAGACCAGGTAGATCTGAAGATCGACAAGAATGGAGCGAAGATCGACCAGGTAGATAAGATGATCAAAAATGGAGCGAAGATCCAGAGATCAGAAGATCGACAAAATGGAGAAGACCGACCAGGTAGATCAGAAGATCGACAATGGAGCGAAGATCGACCAGGTAGATCAGAAGATCGACAAGAATGGAGCGAAGATCGACCAGGTAGATCAGAAGATCGATTAGAATGGAGCGAAGATCGACCAGGTAGATCAGAAGATCGATTAGAATGGAGCGAAGATCAACCAGGTAGATCAGAAGATCGACAAGAATGGAGCGAAGATCGACCAGGTAGATCAGAAGATCGACAAAAATGGAGCGAAGATCGACCAGGCAGACTGTGAAGATCGACAAGAATGGAGCGAAGATCGACCAGGTAGATCAGAAGATCGACCAAAGGAGCGAAGATCGACGGTAGATCAGAAGATCGATAAGAATGGAGCGAAGATCGACCAGGTAGATCAGAAGATCGACAAGAATGGAGCGAAGATCGACCAGGTAGATCAGAAGATCGACAAGAATGGAGCGAAGATCGACCAGGTAGATCAGAAGATCGATAAGAATGGAGCGAAGATCGACCAGGTAGATCAGAAGATCGACAAGAATGGAGCGAAGATCGACCAGGTAGATCAGAAGATCGACAAAAATGGAGCGAAGATCGACCAGGTAGATCAGAAGATCGACAAAAATGGAGCGAAGATCGACCAGGTAGATCAGAAGATCGATAAGAATGGAGCGAAGATCGACCAGGTAGATCAGAAGATCGATTAGATAAAATTTAATGTCAGAGAATTCGAGTAGGAAGTAATGAACTAATAATTAATATAAAAGTAACGCTTTTCTACATTAAAATATTTTCCTTTGGATGGAGCAAATCCAGATATGCTTAATCTACCATATCCTGTTGAAAATAAATTGATAGAGTTTTTGAATGGAGAGAAGAGAGTTCTTTCAATAATAGGAAATATAGGGAAAACAATGTTCAGCGAATATATTACTAAATAATTTCTTAACCAAAAATTATAAGATAACAGATAATTTTTGCCAATATATGTTAATCTCACGTCATTAAGCGACCCTTACTAAATATTTAAATAGGTATTTGAAGATAAGTATATTTTATAACGTGATGATATCGTCAAGTATAGAAAATCATAAAATAGTTTTTTGCTTATTTTAGATAATATTTAACCAGATATTTAAATTGAAGATATATATACTTAAAATTAATTTTATAACTTCAAAAACTGCAAAATTATATTTACATGTACTAATAGAAACATGCAAAAAAATAGTGCTTCCTTTTAATAAATAAACTAAATAATTTAGTTATTACCAAATGATTAATGTATTTACAACAAAAATATGATAGATAAGTTCAAAAGTAAAATACAAAATAATATTTTGGAAATATCTCATGATTCAGAACTGAAAACGTTCCAGTTTACAGATGTCTTCGTTTTGGACGAACTAAAAATTAATTAATGTTAAAACGTCTCTTTTGAGCTTACACCACGAAATGTTAAAAAACTTTCAGTTTGTGGATTATATAATTCTACATTGAATATAAGCAGCATAGTAGAAATGAGTTAGTTGATTCATTTGTAGTTATAGAATTACTAAATATCAGACATTACTGATCTTCAAAGTCTTACCAACCTCAAAGAATTAAATTTGTACAGTAATAAAATATCTACCATTACTACTCTTAAATATCTGACCAACCTCTAGACATTGAACCTCTCTTATAACTACATATCCAATATTTCTGATCTTCAAAGTCTTACCAACCTCAAAGAATTAAATTTGAAAAAAATTAAAATATCTACCATTACTACTCTTAAATATCTGACCAACCTCTAGACATTGGATCTCTCTGATAATTAAATATCCGATATTTCTGATCTTCAAAGTCTTACCAACCTCAAAGAATTAAATTTGAAAAAAATTAAAATATCTACCATTACTACTCTTAAATATCTGACCAACCTCTAGACATTGGATCTCTCTTATAATTAAATATCCAATATTACTACTCTTCAAAGTCTTACCAACCTCAAAGAATTAAATTTGAAAAAAATTAAAATATCTACCATTACTACTCTTAAATATCTGACCAACCTCTAGACATTGGATCTCTCTGATAATTAAATATCCGATATTTCTGATCTTCAAAGTCTTACCAACCTCAAAGAATTAAATTTGTACAGTAATAAAATATCTACCATTACTACTCTTAAATATCTGACCAACCTCTAGACATTGGATCTCTCTGATAATTAAATATCCGATATTTCTGATCTTCAAAGTCTTACCAACCTCAAAGAATTAAATTTGTACAGTAATAAAATATCTACCATTACTACTCTTAAATATCTGACCAACCTCTAGACATTGAACCTCTCTTATAACTACATATCCAATATTTCTGATCTTCAAAGTCTTACCAACCTCAAAGAATTAAATTTGAAAAAAATTAAAATATCTACCATTACTACTCTTAAATATCTGACCAACCTCTAGACATTGGATCTCTCTTATAATTAAATATCCAATATTTCTGATCTTCAAAGTCTTACCAACCTCAAAGAATTAAATTTGTACAGTAATTAAATATCTACTTTTACTACTCTTAAATATCTGACCAACCTCTAGACATTGGATCTCTCTTATAACTACATATCCGATATTTCTGATCTTCAAAGTCTTACCAACCTCAAAGAATTAAATTTGTACAGTAATTAAATATCTACCATTACTACTCTTAAATATCTGACCAACCTCTAGACATTGGATCTCTCTTATAATTAAATATCCAATATTACTACTCTTCAAAGTCTTACCAACCTCAAAGAATTAAATTTGAAAAAAATAAAATATCTACCATTACTACTCTTAAATATCTGACCAACCTCTAGACATTGGATCTCTCTTATAATTAAATATCCAATATTACTACTCTTAAATATCTATCGACCAATTTTTAAAAATTAAATTTGATACATAATAATATTTAATATATATGTTATTTAATTGAACAACTGTTTTAGTAAGTATGCGGTCGAAGATTAATTGAGTTGAGAGGTTTATTTTATGTTATTAATTTTGTTGAAACGAAATAATGTTAAGCTTGTCAGTATTTCCACTTCGCAAATAATTAACAAAATTCTCGAAATCGACTTCAACCATTTAATAGGTAAATTACTATTTTCGTGTTCAATATATATTAAAACATATTATTCGTATTTTAAATCACTTTATTCATTTTTATAAATGTGTGTGTACCCTCTTATGTCATTTTATTCACTAATATGCGTTTTATAACACTCTGGACACAAATGATATCCTTTGCACGAACACACATATCTGCTATTACATTATTTGCAGCCGACACATTACGCACTTACTTTTGTATATACATGATAGTGTTTATATGCTTCTATTACTGGTTCTTTAATTGGGCTTACTGGTTGGTTACAACCTTCAATTTTTCGTGGTGTAGCTTTAATTTCATATTTTGTTAGATTTATTTTCATTTTATCAATTATGCTTTCAATATAATCCGTTATTTTAATTTCTTTATATTCTGGATGCAATAATTTCATCAAAGAAAACCCATTAACTAATATTACTTACATAAAATAAATAAACATCCTTGTGGTCCAACGAGTACATCGTCCTGGAAACTTAATATTTTTTGTAAGTTGGTCTATAATCAACTCCTTTATAATTATTATTGTAGTAACGAACTATTTCAGGTTGTTCTCTGGGAATACCACGAGAACTTACAAATTCTTACAATTAACAGGGTTATTTCACAAATTTTGATTTTGTATATATCATGGTTAAAGTTTTCTACTTTTTGCATTACCAGGTTTATTTTAGCTCAAAACTTCTTCTTCATGATCATTAAATATTTTATTTAGTTCTTCTAGATCATCTTCGTCATATTCATAGTCAGAATTTTCAGATTCTTCTTCATCAGATTCTATACCGTCTAAATTTTTCGATTTCTTCTAAATTATCGATTTCTTCTTCAGGTTAATCTAATAACAATTTAATATGACCATAACAGACATTAGAATGTATTTCCTCCCATTCTCTGCAAGACATTCCAACTTCATCAGCTATAAACTAATTGCGTATTTTAGTGTTCTTAGACCAATTATCTTTGACAGATCCTCGCTCTTTACCTGATATCATCATTGTAAATAGTATCATTAAGTATTTATCGAATTCTGATTTAGTTAATCTAGAATGCCCTCCATATTTCTACATTTTTCTTACTTCTGTCAAAGTTTTAATGTTATTATAGAATTATGGAGTAAATAATTATGTATGGGTTTCATAGATGCTTTCATTCATTGTTGGCATTATTTTTGTTAGGTGCGAAGTGGAAATACTGACAAGCTTAACATTATTTCGTTTCAACAAAATTAATAACATAAAATAAACCTCTCAACTCAATTAATCTTCGACCGCATACTTACTAAAACAGTTGTTCAATTAAGGAAAGATAAAAAACTTAAAAAATATTTAAAATTTAGGGAGAAAATGTTGACGTAAATAGAAGAAGATTTTTAGGAAAGACGTGATTTTTAGGAAAGACATGATTTTTTTGAGTGATGCAAAAATTAATATATTCTTTATTCTACAACTGTGTATACACTTTCCACTTCTAAATGAAATGAATCTTTAAATTGTAAACGTGGACATCAACTTAATAATTATAGAACGGGTTGGATATGCTAAAATATGATTATTTAAATTAAAATTAATAAAAGGATATATAATGTCATAATTTGGAATAAAATTAACATATTATCGTTTTTAATAATTTTTAATATTGTTTCATTGAACTGTCTCTAATCATTTTGGTGTGGAATTTATTCATTAGTATCACAAATCTAAAATAAAAAATAAAAGTAATCAATATTAAATATTAAACACGACCCCACCTTATATTTTGCAAGGAGCGGCTTCATATATTGATATATACACTGATTTAAAATGAACTCACTTGCGATATCATTAGTGGAGATCGTGTTTTCCACCTCAATTCCTAAAATAGTTCAAGACCTATTTTTAATCAACAGTTGTAGTATTCTTATAGTGATATTATTCCAATATTATTTTCATTCAAAAATATTCAACCACTTCGTTTCAAGTAAAGCATGCAAATGAATTCAATTGTTGCATATAAAGTAATTCAATGCTGATTTAAGTCTCTATACCGTTATAAAATGCTCTATAACCATCATAAATAATCTCACACAACTTTATTCAACCGACTTCTTAAAATCTAACGTTTTAGTAGAAATAAGATATTTTCAACAACCTGTTCAAGCTCTGACAATCAACAGATATCTTGTTAGCACCAAGTTAAAAGGTTTAAGCAAGCAAATATTTAACACGACAAAGCTCACGAGACTTTTCTACTTTTTAACCAAGAAAGGAAACTCAGCGGCGTTCCGACTCACCACAGCAGAGACTAATGATTGGCCAAAAAATGGCGGCTCTAAAAGTAAACTTACGATAAAATGATGTGGTTATGTATTTATTTTTTAATCATAAATGATTTGAATTGTACGTAATAATATATTAAAAAATGGTTCTTGTATTTTGCCTCTAAGTGAAGTTTGTAATTTCTAACTTATCATTAATTGGTGAATAATTAATTTTCATTTTGAAGTCTTTATTATATAATATAAAGGTTGTTAAATTATAGAAAATGGAAATCCAAAAATTGAAAATTGATCACAACAAATCAATTACAAATTAACATTATTATACTAATTACACCATAATATATTCAATATTTGTAAATTAAAATTACCACTTCTAATATAAAATGGCGCCACATTGATATCTCAATATAAAACTCTAATAATCTCGACTTACTTAGAAATAATGATTTATATACAGTTAATGATACAAATTTTGTGTCTTATAACAAATTAAAATTATTTAAGTAACAAAATATGAAATTAAAAAATAGAAATATATAAGGAAACTACAGAGTGAAATGATCTAATAGCTCAGTAATCACTGTGCCTAGCTTTCATATTAATACAGTACAAAAACTACAAATGTAACTCCGTTAAGTCTCTCAATTAATATATTTAATATAAATATGAAGCCTCTAAGTTAATGGAAATAATTGCATGTGTATTAAGTCAAGTTCAAAACAATAACAACTTTCGAGTTCCTTCACTTTTGTTTTGTCTATTTTCTAGATTAAAATAACAAAAGTTGTTTCTATACGTCATTGATTGCCATTTTAGTATTTACTGTATTAGGATATAACTAATACAAATGAAGTTTTTTGTACATATTGTATTTTTAAAGATAACTAATCATAAATATTTTCTAAGCTTGTATGATATTTTAAATTACATTTATAGTATCATGCTATACTAATAATATAAGTTGAAAACTATTCATTGTTTAAAATTTTCAAAAATATAATGAATATAAATACTAAAAATTTTCACGACTACTTTAATGTGGTATTGTATTAAATGAATACATCCAAGTATATACGTCGTTTAATTGTATTGTTTTGGAATATATTCTTTTGTTTCCTCAATATGGAAATGTATGTAATTGAGAATATGAAATATATTTTAAAGTCCGATATTGTAAAATTATTAATATATTAACATAATTAACATCATATCAATATATTATTGTGAAATGATTTGGTGTTGTTTAACTTTTTGAATATTATAATTTTTTGATTTTTGATAAAATACAAAACTAATTGATCAGTCACTATATTATTATATAAACAAGTATAATATTGAGATTTATATAAATTACAGTGTAATTTTACACAGTAATATTTTTTAACCTTTTTTGGAATCTTGGAGTGAAAATTTATTAATGTAACGCATTACGTACCCTTCGAAATATTAAAGTAAAATAATTTCATTTTTTATCTTCCCCACATCTTTAACATTTTTTGATTTTTTGGTCTTTTTATTCTTTAATTTATAACTGTAAGCAGCCGGAAATAGATTTAATTAATTATAGCTTTCTAATTGCATTCGTCTGATAGCTATAGCTATATTTTTTGAGAGATAATGCTAATATTAATTAAATATTGAATTTTAAAGCATATTTTTACGTTTGAATCGTAGTATATTATCAAAGCTCAGTCTGCGGTACTTCGAACTTTTTGTCAGTACCATATGGAAATATATTATTTTCGTATGATTTAAAATTCTGACGAAATAATCTTTTCAGGTCATATAAATATTGAAAATAACCTAAATATATATTATTAAGCAAATAGCTTTATTTCTCATTATAATCTTCTTCACTCAGTATATATGTCAAATAATAATGATAATAATTGTACGACTCCTCATTACCGAATTATTTATCTTATCCTCAAATTTCGTTGTATTAATAAATGTTCGAGTTAATATGGAAAATACAAATAATCATCACTGTTATTAATATCAAGGAGCACATAAAACAATAAAGATAATAATCTTGAAATCTGTATTTATTTGTAAATTTTGAAAATTACTTTAAACACTACTTCTTGATGTATTCTGATTAAACCTGATATTTGCGTATATAACAACACCAGTACTTTATTTTTTACGTATACTTTAGAATTAGTTTAAATTAAGAAAACTATATAATTAGTTAAATTATATTATTTAACAAAGCACTAACGAATAGCTTTATATTACAAAAGATACTGTATTTATTACAGTAAAATATTTTAGAAATAATTGGAATTTGGGGCTGTGCTGTTGTGATTATTTGTTGTTTGTTACATATCGAAATAATAAAGTAAAATAATATTAAAATGTTTTACACTTCATTCAGTTTCCCACCTCAAAACCGGTCTAAAAACTGAATCAAAACTTTGTCTACCTCGACAGAAACAAAAAATCAAACTAGGGTCAATCCTTGATACAAGCGAAACACTTGCTTTTAACACATTTTTCAGCTACGTTTACTTCCAATTAACCTGTTTTCTTACAATGCGGCCTAATTTACTGATAATGAACTAGTTTTCAAAACGGGTTCAATATTTTGATTGCAGCCACTTACTCTATATGTTGGGAATCTTTTATCAATTTACGCCTCTTATTTCTAATTTCACGCTATCTTGAGTCGAGGTTAAATGATAAAAATATAACGTAATAAATTCAAAATATTTGTGCGGTGGTTTAATCAAATTACTGAATATTGGCTCAAGTAAATTTTGCACAACCCATTTAATCCTTATAATTTTACTTTACATGAACAACTAGTAAAAATTAATATTTTGAAAATTGTAATAAATGCAATAGCAATGCAACACCGCTTATATTGGGGGTACCAACATAAATAAGTAAGCCAATTGTTTTAGTCCATTTAGTTTTCTTAGTTTCGCACATTCAATAAAATAGTTGTACGACTTTTCTTGTCTAATACAATTAGTCAAATATTTACTAACTTGTTGCTCTATAAGTTATTTAATAGATCAATATTAACATTATACGTCAAGAGTAGCATTGGTTATTTTAATTATAAATTAAATCAAAATATTCACAAACTTAAAAATAATTTTTATAATGGCTTTAAGAATAAGAACGGCATTTATTTGTATTAATATAGATAATATAAGTAATTAAAATTATTTATTACAATTACAAGTTTTGATCCACTTCAGCTTTTACAATGTCAACAGAATATTATTCTGTCAACAAGGTAGATTGTATGTTTCATTGCAACAGTATCATTCTCAATTGTTATAATAAATAACAGTTAAAAGATTTATTATGATTCAATGTATTAAATATTTTATTGAATATTTACTTTCTAGATTTATTTAGCAGATTAAAACAGCTCAATACAAATATTAATTAAAGTTTAGTGTAACCAGAACTCAACAAATAGAATTTAATATAATCAGCCTAATAAGTTGTTAACTTAGGAATTTACTAACATATTAATTTTACGTTTAACTCTAACTTTAAGAGATTATAATTAAGATGGCTAATAAGTTATTAATATGATATTGACTAAGATATAATTCTATTCATAGATAAAAATAATAATTGTCAACTAATTCAAGTACTTATTTGATTTATATGGTTCTGAGTTAAATGAGATGCTTGGCCAGATTTTGTGAATGAACTATTTATAATATATAAGTTAAATTTATGTACTAAATTATAATACATTTGATATCGCAACTGATTTTTTGAGGTATGTGTTAAGTAATATATTTATAATTTTAGCTTGAAGAAAGCAGTTAAAGCTATAAAGCTATTAGTATTAGATCACTCAGTGTTAGATGAGAATACATTATGAATATGGTAACGTTAGCTCATTATTGAATTTTTCTAGAAATTCTTAAATTTATAAATAGCTGTAAATCTTGAAATAATATTTAGTTTAAAAATTATGGAATAAATACGTTATTTAATTCCCACAAAAAAATTAAACCACCGCAAAGAAATTGTACCTTTAATTCTGTGATATACCTCATAAAATATTTATAAGAATATTAAATAATAACAAAAAACGTAAGTATTTCAATACCTAAAGCTAAGTTGATTCTTAAAACAGGGGTTTTTAATTATTGTCTATTGATATAAACATAGCTACCACAGACACATTGTGCCGTAAACCGGAACTCTAAAGTTCATAATAATTTGAGTTTCATTAGTAGTGTGAAAATTAAAAATGTAATACTTCATGCTATCGAACCAGACAATATGCACTATTTCACTTAAACACCACCTCCCAATTCCTGAAAACCCCAAAAAATATTACTGTTATTTATTAATGTTCAGTTGTTACTAATTAGTTCATGATATCGTGGCTGATATCTGCTTTGTTATGTTTAATAACCAGTATTCATATTATAGTTGGGGAGTTAAGTAAAACTCATCGTCAATATTTATTTCAGATATCATAGTATAATATGTAATTACCACTGACTTTAGAGTTACAAATTTCAGTGCGAAACATTTCACCATATTCTATTCGATCATATTTCAATGTTTCATTGCTTATAAAGTAACAAGAAGTGGTAGCAGAACTTAAATTAAATAATGAGTTATTATAGATATAATAACAAATAATATTCTGTTAAAGACAACCAAACTTTCGCAGTTATTTGTTTTAACGTTTGACTTAAATAGCTGTGTTTAATAATTTCTAAAATACTTTGAAATGACTAAGTTTACTGATATTTATGAATAATTATAAGCTATTATCTGCATTTATTAGATTTCTACTCATTGAGGCAATCTAGTTAATTCATAAGCTACATAAAATTCTGAATCTTTGAATATCTAATAAATTTGGGAAGCTTGGGAAACAACTAAGCTTAAACAAGGAGATATGTTATTTAAACTTTATCACTGCATTTTAAACTCCTCAGCTTATTCTATTAAAAATTTCATTAAATTCTATTTTGAGTTTTTGTATTCTTTGGAATAAATTTAATAACTCCAGACATGGTATGCTAACTATGAAATATTCAGCTGATCTCCACAATTTAATCTGAAGTACCGCAAACTCTCATCGATTATTTAATATTGAACTCCAACTTCGCTTCTTTAGTTCATTCACCACAGAAATTTAGAAACAGGTGGAACTCTAGGAACGGTCAATGCATCAAATAGCACAGATTATTAACAAGTATAAGGTTAACGATTTTCCCTCGAATATAAGTAATAAGTCAATTAGCAATCGAAATTAGCAATGCTCCTTTTGAAAATTAATATTTTGTCGAAACTGCTTGTGTTAAACTCGATTTAAATAATTTCACGAAGAATTATTTATTGGATAAGGTGTATCTGCCAGAGTTTCGAAGAAATAGAAGTAGCTATGACTCATAAAATTTTGGAGTGTGATACATAATTTAAATAAAATTTTACTAAAGTATTTGCGGTCAATGAAATATAATCACATACAAATAGTTACATCCCTTCTTCTTGTCTCGTTCCAAAAACGATTACTGTAATTTTACAGAGTTTGAAAATTGTACAATATTTTGAGTATTACATTATACCATCATAATATGTTGTTAATCATTAAATAATATAGTAAATCATCATAATATGAATTAATTTTATGTTTAATAAAGTTAAATTATAGATAATATAATAATTTAGGATTTTGATATTGAAGTGGGAGTTAAAACTTCGAAACATGAATTCAAAATTCATAAATACATTAGTCATTAGCAATAGAGTAATACCTAGTTCTGGGTAGGTATCGCGGTTGGTAGTACAGAAACTGAATGATGCTTAAATCGTATTTAAATTTACAAAATATTAAAATCACGATAGCCTGGCTGTTAATTGTCACGATATTAAAAATAAATAATACTTAATTACGGAGTACGCTATATATACAATATATACTTTTCAGATAGAACGTAACACTATGTGTTTGGAGTGTATTAATAAAAATTATTTTAATTTTAGAATTATTATAAATATTAATAATATACAATTAAAATTATAATATTTCATGTATTTCAACCAATATACAAAAATGAATCAAATTTTAAACTTAAAACAAGAAGTAATAATAGTCTATGGATTCCTTCATAAAGATAAAACAAGCATTACTAAATACTACTATTATTACATTATGAACCCGTAGTACTTTAAACTGTAATGAATATAAACATAAGTTAAAATTTACTATTTCTTCAAATTTACAACTATTCCAATCTGTTAGCGGCGTGTGAGATTATTGCTGTATGGAAGATTTATGAGTCATATCGCATTAATATAAACTTTCAATGAAATTCTATGCATCATTTCTATCATCATAACTGATTTAGCTTTCATCATTTTGGGAATGAAAATTGTTTTGGGTCATAACAAAGTATTATGTTGTTGACATATAATAATATATAATACTCTTTTGAATTTACTTTACTTACTCTTCTTCATTAAATAAATATATATTAGTGAATTTTGCTGATTATTATAATTTGATCTACAAGAGATAAATGAAGTATATAAGTATATATTAGTATTAGTTGTATATAGAACTATATATTATAGCAACTTGAGATTTAAATTCAATTACTTAAATTTTTATAAATATTAATATAGAGTCTTGAAATAATATAGAATACTGCTTTCATCAAAAATGATTAATTACTAATTACATAATATACTATAGTAATCATAGACTTGTAAATGTATTGATGATGATCAAATCAAATATATTTTTTATGTACTAAATATTTAAAAAATCACATATATGAATATATGGAATAATAATATATTTCCACATGTTTAATCATGATTGAAATTCATTAAATTAATTTCCGCCAAATATATACAAAATAGAAAATACTTCATTTATGATATTAAATTAGCCTTAGATGCTATATAAACATCATAATTATTTATAATTAGTGCTATATTTCTTTTTCGATCAAAAATCTAAATATTTTGAAAAATCATAACCAAATGTTATAGGTTTGTAATACTTCCCACGTATGAAAAGTAATTTAATTTTTATGTCAATTATACTACTTGCCAATAGTTACTATCTCAGAGTTACGGGAACTTTCAAGATGTTTCTCACTTGTTATCAAATGATCGAGGAAAGAAATACAGTGTAAACTATGTTTTAACTAAAATATAATGTCAATCTTAATTTCATGCATACGCTTATTATTATAGCCTATTAGCAACAGTTTTATGATATTATTCAAAATAAAATCGTGTTCATCATCATGTTATAGTGATATAGTTCATTTGATTTTTCTATTTTAACTTTTATTGCACGAAATAATATGTTATATTATTTACTGTATTTTAATATATTTCCACTTCACCATGGACAATTAAATAGTCTTCAGTAATTAATATTATATCTAAAATTCAGTTAATTGAAGAAATTCCAGAGCTAATACTTTATTATAATTACGATTTAAATGGTATTTGGTACCATCATATTTGAAATTAATAAATTAGTGAGCTTATCCGTTAGGATAATATTCCACGTATGAAATAACGTATATATCTCCAAAAATTACGAAAATATCACAAACATCAATATTCAAATAGTTTTTATTCAATAACTAAAAAATCGTAGTGTTACATATTATCTTTTCAGGTCCAACAGGTGCCTACAAATTTAAATAGCTTCCACTTCACTTAGCTATATTTTACATCAAAAATCGAACAGAAATACACATACTACATAACCTCATTCAGAAGGGGGTAGCATTTTCGCTTGTAAGGGGGTAGGTCAACTCGCTTACAAGGGGGTTGGACATGAAGTTACCCCCTTATAAGCGAGTGACAAAAATCATGCGTTTTAACCCCTTTTTTGACTGTAAACCCTTCAAATTCAACATTATTTTTAGATACATTTTGGATACATTTCACTTATAAGGGGGTTGAAAATGGTAACCCCCTTATAAGTGAAAAGGCTACCCCCTTGAGAACGAGGTTATGTAGTACGACAAAAAGAAAAAATCATTTTTATATAGATATAATAAATAAACTCACATTAATTTATTAGACCAGTATTATTTTTATCATATTTATTTCGAGCCGCCATGCCAAAAATACAAAATGACTTTGTCACCAAGATACTCAATCAAAGATACAGTCAAAAACTGGTGTGAAACCTAATAATATCATCAGAAATTAATATTTCAGCGGAACAAGTTAAAATTTGTATAAATTTGTCAATGTGTTTATTGGTTTGGAGTTCTTAGAAATCTTCAATGGTGACCTCGGCTAGCGGTTGTACACTAATAATCAATCAGAAGCACTGATTTAATGCAATAGATAGCCAACATTATAAGAATAGATGCCAATAGATCACATGAATATTACTCATAAATTGAGTTGTGTTATCAACTTGAAGATATACACAAAGTAGAGACTTCTTGACTTCTTAAGTTCATACTTATTGATAGTAATAACAATTAAGAAATCGCCGCCAAGAAACTCCAAAGTGGTTCACTAATTCAAAATGTGTGAAAAGTATCGAATTTCAGGTAAGTAGGTAGAATAAGATACACAGATATTTCTTTTACTTAAGCCGAATGAAAATTATTTAATATTGGTCCATCTACATCTGAAGGAGAAACGTTCAGATTGTCACTACTAATTAAAATACAAAAACGAATGAATTTAGTTGATTTTTAAGTGGTATTGTTATTTAAAACATTCAGAAAGAATTAGTTTTAGCTTAGTTTAAGAGGGTTTAAGGATATGAATACATAAGTCATTATATATTTATTTCGATTTATACAAAAATTTCGGTTATTCCCCCCAACCTACACATATTCAATATTGCAGCAGTTTAGTCCACGTTTTTGAGTTAATTCCCTTCTCTACTTATTTACATATATATGTGCTATATTTTCAATTTCACACTTCAATTATAATGAAAGCGGAATCGTTATAAATCATATATTTTTAAATATCAATATGTGTAGGTTGGGGGGGAATAACCAAAATTTCACTCCAATACACATGTGTAAGTAGTAAATAAATGTTAACTTTTATAAACAATAATGTTGAATATTGAGTGTATTCCGATCATAATTGCTCACAAACTTTATTCAAGTTGAGCTCAAAAATGAGATTTTTGTGACCAAAATTTACAAAAATGGAAGTTCGAGTGGACCGCTTGGTAAGCGGTCCCAAATTTTATCCAATTTTTAAGTTGATTCCAGAAAGATAAAATTTTTATGGTCTATTAGTAAGTGTGCAACAGTTATAGTAGTTTATGGCCTCGAAGAGTATTACAATAACAGAGGAGACCGACGCCGTTCGGGTGTGGAAATGAAATTTAATAATCAATATATAGGAAGATTTCTGACAGATTTTTAGACTACAATAATATATAAAAATACAAATTTTATGATATTTTATGAATGCAATAAAAATCAATTTATAAAATATAATAATAAATAATTTATAAAATATTTAAATGTATATTTTTACTTGGTTATACTAAAGAAACCATATGCATAAATAATTTTTCTTTCTTTAAATTATTTTAATAATTCATTAATAATTCATTACATAATGTAAAATCACATTGTAGGAAAAGTAGCGGCATATAAAACACTGGCTTTTCATTATTTAATACGTCACTATTCATGAAATTTATAAGTTATTATTCAAATATTTTTTTGCTTCCTTGTTTACAAATATTTAGAAATTTTAACGAAGATAGGTATATTTACAAAATTTTCTTCAACTATTAATGGCATCATATAACATCGTAATTTGATAATAATTCTCGCTCACATCACTTAATTACTGGAATAATCCAGTTCAAAAAATAATTAATATTGTTTCAAATATGAGTTTAACATGGATAATATACTATATTACTAAATATGATTAAAATGAAAAAGCTGATTTTAAAAGTATTTTATTTATCAAATTGCACCCTAATTCTATTTAGAACGCTACTTTTCCTACAATATTTAGGTTTCAATTCCTTGAATTTTGAAAGGTGATTTCAATAATTTGCATAAACATGAAATATTCAGCTTATTATTTGAAGCATTATCGTTTTGCACTTAAACTTCAGAACTGTAGTTAAAACTTGATAATATTTGTTGTGCTATTTACTTAATAGATATCGAGGATTATAGAAAATTGATTACTACTGTACTTTTCGGAGTCGTTATATGTATCCGGTGATGGTCTGTGAGCGACTCCAGTCTATTTTTCATTGATTATCTAACAGCAATTTACAAAATTTGATTTCCATTCGTTGAGGTGTGGAAATCATACAAAGGCATTTCAATTCTTTTATGTCAGCAATTTATTCAATATATAACTCTTAATTCCCGCATTCAAAATTATATAATTTCACTTCAAACCGTCTGTCGAACTCCTCTACAATAACATTGTTTAGTACAGTTCATATAGACGGTTGATAAATAAATTATAAAGTTCGGTTAGTAATTTCAATAACTTGAACCAGAGCCAAGCTAAAAGTCTAGCACTATTAATTGTTTATGCTAGTAACTTGAAGTAACAGAATTTCACTTTAGCCTACGAAGCTGGTTCATTATTTTGAATGATCATCACTGCGGCATACGGAGTTAGAAGCTTTTAAGTTTCGGTCGGCTAGTAATTGCTTAAGGACTTCATATATGATACAAATATGTTACTAAAAGTTTCAAAATATATACTGGCTACTGTTATTAGATATGAAATTTCTCGATTTGAAGTGGAGGAATAGAGTTGAAGTGACATAAAAATTCATAGTGTATGCCTAGGCCTTAACATTAATTATAATTATTTTACAAGGATTATCACTTTCTGTAAATATCGTCAGCTTTTAACTGTGAAACACTGTAGTATAGTAGACATAGGCAAATAGTAGCAAAGAAAATGATTAGTATAAATACTTGTTACTCATACTTGACTTGTATAAATGTCAGAGTAGCTCGTTACAACGGCAATGTGTACAAGAAATCAATGTATTAGCTTTTTAAGTATCTACTGAGAGATTATAGACTCTTTCCTGAGCTAGCACTGCTGCTTTGCAGCAGCACGCTAGCGAAAAAGTCAAGACGAGCCATCTAAATTGGACATTGGGATTGTTGGTAATAATCAAATAGTCTGTTACAATCTGTTACAACTGTATATCACTGCATAACTTTGAGCAGGTGCTTAGCTTTAACGCTGTTAACGTATTTTTTGAGTCTTTTCTGAATTTCTTTGTTTGTGTTGAAGAATACTTCAAATTTTTCCTCAAGTTTCTGTTTTTTCTCCATTGCTATTAGAATCTCCTTTTGCATTTCAGTATTTTTATGCGGTTAATTTTTTATCTCTTCTTGCAGTTGAATGTTCATCGCTTGGTAATTCTGTATTATTAGGTAGTCTTAATTATTCTCGAGTAGTTCCCGCACCTTTTTAACTTGAAATAGAATATTGTCCAGTTCCGCCTGTAATCTGAACCTTTTCTGCCCCTCAAACGTTTTAAACGCTTCTTAGTGCTCGTTTTTGAGCGTTTCGAACTCGTTTTTCAGTTTGAAAACCGTTTTCTGGACCGGGTGCAGCTCCTCCTGGTGCTGAACCACTTGAATTTGAACTGGCTCAGGCCTATTAGCCGTTTTGTCTTTCGTTTAAGGTTTATTATCTTTTGTTTAAGGTTTACCATCTTTAGTCTGAGGTTTGTCCTTGGTGGGTGGTTTGAGTGAGGAGGGCTGTTTTTGGGGTTGTTTGTTTGAAGTGTTTTGGAGCGATTTTACTGGAAGGAGCTGGGAGGGCGGTTTCGGCTGCCTGGTGGTTGGTTTAATCTGTTAAAGTTTTGATTCTGGTTTAGCTTGCGGTTTATTCTGTTTTAGGGAGACGTTAGTCTGTGATGGCTGTTATTTCATATTATTCGCATTCGCCTGTAATATTTTGGTCCTGGTTGCGTTTTTGTACGAGATCCGGCGTAAACAGGACCTAAGTCTTATCAAATATTAAGTATTACTATTAACTGATTTGTTAATGAACGTTTATTAATTCGTGAACGCGCGCATTGATTAAAACAGCCCGTTCAGTTGTTTGTCGCTGCAGTGGGTGAGCCCGGGTAGGGCTATGAAAGATAACGTGGGTACTTCCTTCAGGTAAAGGTATTGGAATGCAAGTTGTTGATCTAGGGTTAATTACTGGGTCCAAAAGGAAGTTTATTTTAGGTAGTCGGTGAGTAAAAGTTGATTTTTAACTGCGTCTAGCATATTTGGGCTGATTATGTGCTCGAAGAGCTTGTCTGGGTTTTCAGAACGGTAGAATTTGCTCACGACCGTTATTTTAGCGGTTTCAACTGTAAAAACACAGTAAATGGTCTCAACGTTTGATTAAGAGAACTCTTTAAATTAATTTAAAAGCTTCTCGGCCTCACCTTTGTCTTTTAACTCGTTTTAGTTGCTTTCAATCACGTTTTTGAACCCGGTATTTATATTCAGCTCAATTTCAGAGTCAGTGTTTGTAACTAGCAGCTGGAATTGAACGGTTAATTTGTTACTGAGGAAATACTACAGGAGCTCGAAGGACAGAAAGGTGGTGTTCTGGACTGAAGTGTCTTGCGTGAGAATGGGCTCGAAAACGACGCACTCGGATTATTTGGCGAACTAATGCAGAAGCTGCGCGAATTTTTATATATTCTGCTACTGAGCTTTCAATTTAGTAGACTAAACGGTCGTAATGTTTTCATACAAAGTGTTGTGCAAGTACAAATTGTTGTTAGAACAGTCAATCTGGTCATTCTCCTCACCAAGCGACTAAACAAATGCAGCTGCGAAACCAACATTTGTCAATTTCAAAGTATCCAGATTTTTTGAGATTTATTTCATTAAAGAAGTGAAAAATCGGTAAAACGCGGTATTTATGTACAAAATGTAAAATAAGAAAATTAGAAAAATACAAATATAATTCTGTAAACATTACAAACAGATGTAACAAGCTGCATCTACAAAAAATAAAATATTGAACTCATCTCGATGCAAGTTTATTCAAGTTTTCGATGAAAAACAAGAAGAATAATATAGCTGCGTTCAGCATATTCATTATATATCAAATATTATCAAATGGTTACTTTCCAAAGCAGGCTTAAAATGATTGAAAAGGAAGAAATAAGTGATAAAATATAGAAATATTCAACTATTTATTTCAGTTGTTTTGTGATATTTATCTTATATTAGTATAACAGAATTTCATTATTTTTGTTTGGATCTTTAGGTTATTCAAATTATCTTAACTGCGTCCACTTCCTTTTCTAGTACGTTTCTCCTTTTCTTTTCAACTTGAAAAATATGTTAAAGATCTAATGGGTTTATATTTCCCCAAAATTAGTCGAACGCCATCTTCTCATATTAACTGGTCAAAGCTGCATTTTCAAGACCCGGATAACCCTCGTCTATTAAAATCTTTTTAATACACGAGTTTTTAATCATACAGCACTCAGTTACGAAAGTATTATGATCAATTGTTTGAATGAAGGCTGGATTTGCTAAAATACTTGTGTAGTCATCTAAAAACCGTTTGCGACGCTTGATAATAGATGAATACTATCCACGTAGCTGCTTTTTCGTAAAGGTTGGAAAATATTATTTCTAAACAGTATCCAAGTTCTCATTGTTATTTTACATAGCTCCCCATAAGCTCATAATTTCGTCCTTACTCCACATGTGATTCTTACGAGATTCTAATTACAACTATTTTTTAATCACGATTTAATAATAATTTCTACATTATGAACAAGTCATATTCATTTATTCAGATATTATTTTCCAATTTACGTCTTTATTACTTTCTCTATATGATTTAGTGACTTAAATTAGTTTATCAATTTTTTCCTGGGTCCATTCAGTTCTTGTTACTTTCATTGGAGTGAATAAGAATTAATACACAACATATAACTAATTATAATTAATCTAAAGAATGTAAAAAATAGATACTCATACCAATTGAATACTCTGTTTTGATTACTTTCACAATATTTTAGCTTTCATAAGCTATTTATATTTATAGGCTTGCTAAATTTGCTTTTAATTATCGCGAATTATAATTATGTTTTGATCTGTAGCTTTTTACATGGTTTGAAGATATTTTACTTGTTTTTCTAGCTTCCGAGTGTTACGAGAACTACTTACGATTTTCATCCGTAATATAATAATTTAATCTACAATATGAAAATCAGAAGAATTATTAAGCAAGGACTAGTTGCATTCTGATATCTAGGGAAGAATCTGTCTAATTTGAATGTTCATTAATGGAGTGATAACTTGACGACTAGTTTCATGATACTTGATATCAAATAAGTTACTAAAATAACAAAATATAAAGCGATTTGATTCATATTTTGTTTCATCCTGTATGTATTAAGACAAATATAAATATTAGGTGATATATTGTGTATTTTTGATTTGTCAAGGTGTGTATTCTATCAAAACAATTCGCTATTATGTTATATTTAAAATTTTTAATATTATAGATAACTGTCTAATGAAGTTAGATATTTATAGTTAAAATGTACTGTGTATTTTACATTTGTATTTATAATGATTATTTGCATTTGAGTTGACAATGCAAGGGAAAAAACTTAAAAAACCTTGAACAATGAGCTGTATACTACTACTGTATACTACTACTACTTTGTGTATTTTATGTAATATTAATCTATATTATAATATTATATTATTTCTAATTGTTAACATTTAAAATAATGCATCACTGCATCGCGTGGTATATCATAACAATCCCGTTTGCAATCGACCAGAAGAACCCAACCACCACAAAGCACAGCAAAAACTGCATGAGCCCAACTCCCATCTGAGCATTAAACGTTCCTCCGTTGTTTTCAATGCACGTCGCGATCATGAGTCCGACCCCTGGTAAGAACAAGTTTAGGATCCCGCACCAGCACAGAGCCATTTTCTTCAACTTCGGAATCGGCAAGAGCCGCATCCTGGGGTTCGCGTTCGTGTTTATGATCAGTGCCATTTTTCTTGGTTGGTAAGTTCGCCGTCAATTTTGTTCGTAGATGAAGAAGATGAATAATGAAGATTAATCTAATTAATTCAAATATATAAATTTTAGGTATAGAAATGAACCAGATATGAATATATGCTTACAAAGATAATGAAGTGGTAGTAGTATCAACTGATGTTTATTTCTTCTATATAAAGGCATCAGTAGACTATGGATACTTCTTGTTTTAAGTTTAAAATTTGATTCATTTTTGTATATTGGTTGAAATACATGAAATATTATAATTTTAATATCATAACATTACAGTATACGGTACATTAAAATGTTAAGGAAATATTCAGGAGAGTTGTGAGAAAATATTAAAATATATTATTGTATACATTGTACTTGTAATATAGATTATTTCATTTCCTTGTTTAATGACCACCTCTACGTACCATTTCATTAAATTAATTTGCTTGGTGATCATATAGTTTTTAGATGAACTCCATGTCCAAACTATCATAAGCTCTTTGGAGTGCTTTTGATAACATTTCCTTACTAGATCGATCTTCGTACGTTATTAGTTGTTTCGACTCATCCTCAACTTCACTTAGGTCATTCTAGAGAATTAATATTTAAAGATAATATTATGCCATCTTATTCTTGACAATGTAAAAAGTTAAAGCTGTAACGATCGACTTTGTAGCTCAAACCAAACTTTAGTTTGAATCAACAAAATGTTCAAAACCTTGGTGTGGAATAAATTACAATTTGTAGTCAATCCAGGTCTTGTTTCAATAGTATTATATAGAGTCATATGATAATTGAATTCTGCAGTGATACCCGATTCCACTGAGGACACCAATCCAAATTAATCAACTGTGTTTCATTTTGCAACTCCTGCCTTGGTTGAGTTCTTAATTTACAGCGGTATGCTTTATTTTCTGCCATTATACTTGTTTTAATCAATACTTCTTAATTTAAGATTTGGACCAGATATTTAGTTCTTCTCCGGTTTCTTTCAAAAGGTCAAGCTCAAAAACGAAGACCTAGATAAATTAAGTTCGGATTTTTTCTTCAGTAGAATTTGCTCTATCTTGGTGTACTTAATGCTAATACTCAATATAGTTGAAGCATCGTACCAGGGTGGATGATTCATATGTTGAGCAAAATTCAACTTCCAGTCATTTTTATTGTTTCTGAAACTTTTGTGGTCAACTTTAACATGAAACATGTTCTTGCTTCTCCTTCTGATTTTCGGATTTCGATCAGACGCCAGTTCACTTTCTATACTACAAAGTTAGAAATGTTAATTCAGAATATTTTATGAATTTGTTCAGGAGAATCAAAAACAGTTTGAGTTATAATACCTATGAATGTTTTTAAATATGAAAATCAATTACTGACCAATATATTGATATTTGTATATCACGACATCTCCGTTTACATTTCAAAAACTAGAAGTGAAAAATAAATAACATTAAAATTATTTTGTCAAGTATAGTATGTCTAGTAATAATATATTGACAATTTCACTCTAGATATTTCCTTAACATTTTAATGTACCATATCTACTGTAATATTAATAATAATTCTGAAATTAAAATAATTCTTATAAATACACTCCAAACACAGTAGTGTTACAGATTATTGAAATATTAACTATCAATTTTGCTAGTTCTTGGTAAGTATGTTTGTACTGAGTTAATTGTTAAGTTCATGTGTAAAAGATGTTTACAAGTTTAGAACCGAAGAGTAAAAGGTCTGTTGTATAAAATATTTAATACGTTCATTAACTGTACAAAAAATGCATCACTTCGTTAATTACGTCTATACTAACTATGTTAAAAATTCAGAGAAAATAGTGTAAAGTTAAACTGATGCAAAAATAGAATTAGTACCAACATATAATACAAATTTGTTCATATCGTCCACTCCATATATGAACATCCTAGACCAGAAGTTCCAAAAGATCCTGGAGTCGTTAGTCAGAGAAGAGCCGCCGCAGGAGGTGGACCTGAAGTCACTTCCCCAAAGCGACCTGCTCTTCGTGTCCCAGCTGATGAAGCTGCTCGGAAAAGGGGACATCTCGAAGATGGTCCAGAAAGACACCAAGCTCTCCACCCACCAGGAGGAAGAGCTCGAGCTGATCATGCTCGCCCTGCAGGAAGCGGACCCGAAAGCGGCCGTCTACAAACAGCTCATCTCCAAGCTGAACATCTCCACGTACCAGCGCGAGGCCCAGGCCGCCCAAGAGACCCAGGCGAAGGCCAGCATCCCCACCTTCAAGACAGAGGGGAAGATAGAAAAGAGAGACCTGAAAGAACAGTACGACTTCGACGCCATCTTCCCGTTCCTCTCCGCCCAAGACCAGCTGGACCTCATGGGCCACAAGTACGCCGCGTCCAGCAGCCACGCCCAGGGCGACCAGAGCCGCTACTTCCGGAGCACGAAACTGAGCAAAGCCCTGGACCACGTCTACTACCCGAAGCCGTACGTCGTCGCGGAGTACGCTGGCGACCTCTACGGCAACAAAGACAGGAGGCACCTGATCTCCGCCCTCATCTCGGAGGAGAACCAGAAGAAGTTCCCGGGCGCGCTGGCCACCTGCAGGAAGTACATCCTGGACACGAAGGACGCCCAGATGTTCTACACGCACCAGGACTTCATCGAGCTGACGGACAAGAAGCTGTACGACTATTCGATAGACTACCTAGTATCTAAAGATATTACCTTCAACATCTCGGCCGAACACATCTTCAAGTACTACCGCCTCCTCCAGGAGTTCCTGAGCCTGGGTGACTTCAAGCGGGTCATGAGCGCCAACCAAGACACCGTGAAGAGCCTCGGCGCGCCAGGAGACTGCATCGTGCTGAGCATCCTCTCGTGCGTGGCCGTCCAAAAGGGCCTCGAGAAGCAGCAGCCCTTCTGCTTCAAGAACCCGGACCTCTTCTTCGTGGACGCCGCGGCTGTGAGGCAGGGCAAGGTCACCATCGTGGCCTCCAACCAGAAGCTGAACAAAGTCGAGGTCTACTACACGAACGCGCTGGTGGCCGACACCCAGCTCCTGAGGCAGGTCCAGCCGAACTTCGTGAAGCTCTTCGACAGGCAGCTCTCGGAGCATCTGGAGGAGATAGAGGTCCCGGTCGAGACTGCCTCCAACAACCTGGTGCTGAACGTCTTCTTCGACAGGGTCTCCTACCAGTGGCAGTACCAGTTCCAAGTGGAGCAGGCCGTGTTCCAGGAACTCACCGAAAAGGGAATCGACCTGATCGGCGTCGTCTCCAGCCAAGAGAAAAACGAGTCCAAGCTGCTGAAGCACGTCAGCTACTCCGACTTCCAGAACACCAGCCAGCTCTACGTCGGCTGCAACGGCAAGCAAGTGCCCGTTGCTTTCCCGCAAGTGACGCTCTCCTGCGCTCCAGTGGTTTCCTTCGAAGACGCCGAGTCGGTCCGCGTGGTGCCCAACGCCGCCTTCCAGCTCAAGAACTGCCACTCGGGCATCCAGCTCCAGCCGGAGCGCGTGTCCCTCAGCGCCGTGTTCGGCCAGGGCCAGGAAGTTCAGATGCAGGCTGTTCCGTCAGATGGCGGCTTCGTGGTGAAGATCCCGGAGAAGGTGATCTCCAACGCGTACCTGCGCTTCAAGTTCACCTGCAGCCTTTTCAACAAGGACTACAGCCACGAGCTCACGACGAGCTTCGACAACAGCCAGATGGTGAAGTGCGCCACCTACGTGTACCAGAACGCCGTCGTGAGCCAGTTCTTCACGGAGTACAAGGTGGTCCCGCACCTGCCCGTGAGCGTCACCGTCAACGGACAAGAGACCTCCAGCTTCAGCCTCCAGACAGACCAGTTTGGAAAGATCTCCATCTCCACCAAGGACCTCGTCGCCAGCAGCATCGGCTACCAGTTCGAGTTCGAGGGAAAGAGCTTCAACGTCCAGAAGCAGCTCGCGGACGAACAGGTCAGGCAGATCCCGCAGGTCTTCGCTGCAAGAGACTCCGAGGTGGCGCTGCCTGGCTTCGACGCCCTATACATCGCTGGCGAGAAACAGACAATCAAAGACGGGAAGCTGAGCACCGCCGGCATGAAGCCAGGCAACTACGTGGTGTGCAGCGGGAAGTCGGAGGTGCTCTTCGAACTCGTCGTGACCGAAAACAAGATCCAACAGGTAGACCCGCTCGTCGTGCGCGAAACCGACGGCGGCTTCGTGGTTCCGGTTGGCGCGACCGTAAAAGCATACGGGGTGGACTTGAAGGGAAAAACGAGAAAGACCCAGTACTTCAACTCCAAGTCGGTGCAGTACGTCACTTCCAAGATCCCGGCTCCGAAACCGGTCCAGCTCAGTTTATCCTTCGAAGAGTAATATCTCACTGGATTACACAACGCCTTCGGGCAGGTGCACACGATAGCCGCCAAAAAGCCTGGCATTGTCTTGAAGGAGCGCAAAATTGAAATCGTTAATTAAGCAGTTCCTTGTGAACCTTCTTGTATGAAACGAAAGTGTTATGATGAAGCACCATGTAAATCTATGTCAATGTGTTGTGCTCCTCCACCCCCTCCAGGAGGAATGTGTTTTGGATCTAATGGTCCAAGAGGTCCACCAGGAGCTCCGTGTGCAAAAGTTGACCGCAGAATGATGAAGGGAGCCTGCTTCGAATAAGCAATGATAGAAAGAAGATCATAAATAGTTCAATGCGCAAATGAACCGCTAAACGCCTTCAAAATAAATAAATAATTGTAAATCTCAGCCGAAGAAAATGGAGACGTGAAAATAATTAGAGTGGAACCAGGTTCATACTCAGGTTTCGTAATTGTTTTCGAGTTGAACGGGCAAAAGTGTATAGTTAGATAAAATAATAATTTGGGAGAGTAATAATTCATTCGAGAGATTAATAAGAAGAAAGAAGATGAATTCAAGTTTGAAATAAGAGACCTGAACGTTAAGGACATTGACTACTATGTATTCAACAACATCGGAGACAGCCTACAGACAGACAAGTGGATTGGTAAAAGCGCTCAAGAGAAACTGGAGCAGCTACTTAACCACGGCTGTTTAGAGCTTTACTTTTTCGTAAAACTTAATGACGCCGCCTTCTTCGAGGAACACGCCAGGAAGCTTATATAAGAGCTCCACGTGCAGCCAAACGTATTCACGGCCTGGCTCTTGGACGACACCGCGTTCCTCCAGAAACAGGTGCCGGACTTCACCAGACTCGGCGCCCTGGAGCAGTTCCTGCTGCTCAAGAGCAAGGCCCAGGTGCCAAAGTTCCTGCGCGACAGGTTCGTGGCGATGAACAAAGACAGGAAAGTGGACTACCTCCGAAAGCAGAGGATCGTGGAGCAGTACCAAAACAGCGTCACGAACAACATCAGGCCGCAGGCTGGTGTCTCCGGCGACCAGATCGGACACGCCTCCGCGGCCGGCATGGAGCAGACCTTCCTGGGCAGAACCGACCTGGACCTGCAGGTGAGCCCCGACTGCCTCTTCGTGCAGCTCCTGGACGGCAAGGTGGACTTCCCCTTCGTCCAGCAGGAAAGCCCGGAGGCGAAGCGCGTGCTCCTGGCCTTCCTCCAGACGCTCAGCCTGTCCGTGGTGAGAGTGCCCGTGGTCCAGGAAGACAAGTCCGGCGAGAAGCTGCAGATAAACGTCGCGTACCAGTTCACGACCATGGACGGACAGCAGCACACGGAGCCCGTCCGCAACAAGTGCCAGGTCCTGAGCGTCGTGATCAGCAGCCAGCACAACAGAGATATCTCTAGGTGTAGGGTGAAGCTTGTCGTATCTGGAGCCGAGGTCGTGCAAGAGCTCGTGTACCCGAAGGCGTACAACATCGGGCCCGGAAGCGAGACCCGCGTTCAGCCGCTCATCATCATCACCGGAGACAAGCCAGTGTCCGTGGTCCTGGAGATCGCCCAGGAAGAGACAGTCGTGTTCAAGTCCGAGCAGGTCCTCAACCTCCAGCAGACCAAAAAGCAAAGCGACGCCGAGGCGCTCATCGCCAAGATCGCGGGTAAGCAGTTCGCGCCCGAGTCCGTCTGCAGGATCAAGACCATCGACGACTACCAGCTCGCCCAGATCATCAAGACATACGCCGCCGGTTTCGTGGACCAGATCGTCGCGCACCAGACCAGCGTCGGCCAGCTGAACCGCTTCCTGCTCAGCATCGCCGGCGAGACCGCGCTGGCGAAGAAACTCGTGAGGGCTGTGCTCCTCGAGAAGAACGAGTTCATGCTGAACCGGATCCAGCCGGCGAACGAGGTCCACCCGCTCATCTTCGCCCGCGTCTTGGCGAAGGCCAACGTGCCGGACCAGCTCAGGCAGCTGTACGCGAAGCACCTCGGCCACTGCCTCCTGTTCAAGGACTACGAAAACCTGTTCTACCTGGCCGTGGTGTCCGAGGACTTCCAGATGGCGAAGGCCCTGTTCCCGAAGTGCAGGTTTGCCAGGAGACACCAGCAGGCCGTGCACTACTACAACGCCTGCGTTTCCGGAGGCGCCTACGCGTACGACCCGCAGTTCAACACCTACTCCGTCGAGTCGGCCCTGAAGTACGGGAAGGCGGCGGGCTGCAACGCGGAGAAGACCTCGATCCAGGTGAAGAACCAGAAGCTGGCGATCCAGAGCAAGCACCCGCGCTTCCAGGTGGTGGAGCTGAAGAACAGGCAGGACTTCCAGCTGGTCCAGGCCCAGAAGCCGGAAGAGCTCGAGGTGCGCGGAGAGCTCACCGTGCCCATCGAACAGAAGAAACAGCACTTGGTCGTCAGATGTGAGCTGGAGGCCTTCGCGCTCAAGAACGAGGCCCCGAAGGTCCACGTGTACAGGCTCGGAAATGGCATGGTCAGAGTGACCGAGAGCAACAGGCCCGCCAGGAAGTTCGTGGAGGTGGTCGTGAACGGGGCCGTGGTGCAGTGCGGCTACACGGACATTCTGGGGCTCTTCAAGATGTTCCAGGGAAACGGAGAAGTCAGGGTCTGCGAACAGGAGTGAGAACCAAAATCGTCTGAAATATTATTCAATGATTTGAGAGTTCAGAATTTATATTATTCAGTATTTACTTGATAAAGTTTAATTGCTTCAAGACACACCTCACTGCTTCTTTTTTTGATTGTGAACCGTCTCAAAACTAATTTAATATTTATTTAAAGAAAGTCATAAACAATTGTTATGATTGAAATTAGATGTAATAAAAATTACTGTGATAAATGTTTGGAGAAGCATTAAATTGTTATTAATTTAATCTTTAGCGTTTAATCTTTATTATAGCAAATTTAGCCTGTGAGCTAGAAGCGTTTAAGTAGAGTGAACCAAGAGCTTGCACTTAAATATACTTTTGTTTTGTTTTAATATAACACATCACTACCTTCAAGCAATGTTTTAACATTTTCTTATTGTAAGAGAAATTGTAGTTTTCAAAGTCTGGTTTTGTTACAGTATATTGCATATCTCATCAACAACTGTATTTATTATTATCTTCACCAACGATTTTCTTATATTAGGTTATTATTATATTCATCAATATTAGATATTTCAGTACTTTAACAGTTATTTTATCCAGGTTGATACCGATTTCCTTTATTTAAATCCAAAAGTAATTCAGATATACTTTTAGTTCCCACAACTTATGTGATTACGTTGTTACAGATCTTGAGTAAGATTTAGGTGCTTGTGATAACTCAACCAACATTACATCTCCACTATCTTTTATCAATGTAATAGATAATAATATATATTTGTACTCTACTAGGCAAAGGATGTAATGATCTTGCGTGTAGTTATTTAAAAAAGCATCATTATTTATAGACACAACTCTTAAAATGATTAACTGGTTGCTTAATTTACCGAGATAAAATTAGAGATAGAATTATAAAAATGACTTATAAAAATACAAATAGTGTGTTGTATTCACAATAATATCACTAACCAGATTGTCTTAACAATATCATACATATCCAAGTATTTAAGAATTACATTTAGAAAATTTAGCGCTGAATTTTTTGTATAATATTTTCTAAATTTCACTCCACATTGAATGGATATAATCAATTTTAAATACAATAAAATCATTGAAGCTGTAATTACTAATTAATAAATTCCTACATAATAATTATAAAATTTAACTCAGGAAGAATTGCTTCTACTCAATTAAATATTAGTAATATATTAGTATAATCTTAATTATAAATTCGATAAATAAATATAGCTGAATTTTGACTAATAAAAAGAAATAAAAATGCTTAAGTTGTGTGCGTTGGATATTGATTTAACGTCTTTACTATAATAATATTAAAAATCAAATTTTGTTGATCATTATCAAAATACTGACTTAAAAAGCAATCACAAAATTAATTTTAAGCATATAATGACTGTAAAAAATAACTACAGTTTAAGGTAATTATAGGAATAAATGCCATATTTCACTAAGAAAGAATACCTTAAAGTATTGCAAAACAAATATTCTGCATATTGTAATTATGCTTAGTAGGACTAAAGTCTATTTTTTACTACATAATAAATGAATACAGCGCTTAATGTTATACCTTCGCCGAAGTTATATATTATTGCTTTACATATTAAGTAAATATATAAATTAAAATAGTTCAAGTACTTGATTGATACTTTTCTATCATAAGATAGTTCCATTAATTACAATTTAAACAAAATAAACGCAAAAATTCTAATAAATTCCTGTAATTTATAATAATTATATTAAAATCATTAATTCTTTGGTATCACGAAATATAAATTGTATTAAAATACTATTAAAATGATTTCAAATGGTGATTTTAATCTAGATTATAAATATCATTTCCTTTATTTCGATATTCTTCATGACCAACGAAAAAGTATATAATAATATTATTTTACATAGCTATAATATAATCTCATTATCAATATTCATAATTAGCTTCAGATAGAGTTTTAAGACATAATATAATTATAAATTTTTCTTAATATTTATGAGTTAACATTTTCTGTGTAATTTAGTCTTTATTCTTGCTTATTTTATTGATATTAATACTTTATCGCCACTATTTTATATATTTATTTCAGTAATGATTTAGAAACACAATTATTTTACTTATTTCAATATATTTTTCGCTCTTTTGTATATTTTATCCCTTGAATTATGTCTGTTATTTACACTTAAATCTGAAATTTAGACAAGCAATATATGGAATTACTTTTTTAAAGCTTAATTTAACACGAATTACAGCTAGTTATCATTATATTCAATCATTAGTGAATTTTAACGAATATATAATATACAAAATTATACAATTTTAACAAGTATTTTAAATTAAAAATTTTAAATTACGGTTTAATCATTGTATTTTCAGCACACCATAACACATTAACTAATATTAAATTAATCTTGTTTTTATAAAGGTTTTGAACCAATTTTATCTGTTCTTAATATATAATTAATAATCTGGGAAAGAAGCAAATAACTAGGGACGATAATTAACTAACATAAAAAGGAAAATATTTATATATGAATCAAAGGCCCTGCTGGGTCTTTACTGAGTGGGCATAAATGACGGGTTGAGCCCGTTTGAAAGTGGAAACACTGGCGTGCGAGAGCCAATGTTTTGCTTTCGAAAGTCTCAATGAAGTCTGTTTGTGCCGTCTTGAGGAAGTGAAATGTATATATGAATCAAATACAGTTATTATATACTTTTTCGTTGGTGGTGTGGAGTTTAGACGACACTTAGTCGACACTTCCACAAAAATTACCAATATATACATTCAGAACAATTATTTCAAACTTATTTACTACTTAATTTATTACTTCTTAATTTTCTTTACTTGAACAAATTATATTTTAGTTCAGTTTCATTATTTCTCAAATAAGTAATAAATATTATCTTGAGTGCATTTTGAGAAGCCTTCGCAGTTTAAAACTAAATTTAAACTCAAGTTGATGTCTTTGAGTTGAATAGAGCTGACATTTTACTTCATTTCAAGAATAATAATATTATATTGAAAATCATATTATCTATTTTACTAGTATCCTAATCATTTAGTATTATGTTAGTGAACTTGTGAATCAACTAATTCGAAAATAATCGAAATATTTATAATTTTTAGCAAATTTTTGATTTTGCATTATAAGTGTCTGATTATCATTAATACTTTATAATTATTACTAGAAACGAACATAATTCCATTAACTGTTACTAAATATTGTATTAAATAATTTATTATCTTTTTGTATCTTATCAATAATTCAATTTGTAATCAATTTGTGGTTGCAAATCAGCAACTAAAGCATTATTAATGCATACTGTCCTGCTTCATAGCTGACTGGATTGAAATTATTATTATACTAAATTGTTCTAGATTTCTTTATTATTATAAACTATTTTGTTATATATTTAAGTTGCATTAGGCTCACGATCTAAGAAATAAATTTTGACGCTTCAATCCATTTTTTATAGAAATAAAGCAAGATATCTGATTTGATGTTTTGGAAGCCGAGGTTCTTTCAATAACAAGTTGGTTTCAGTAGGTTTCTAAACTCCATATTGAGAGGAACATATTAAGAAGCGCAGCTTATTATGTCTATTTAAAAGATGCTATATATAATCTTAAAAGCTTTGGAACCGATATGAATATATGCTGTCAGGAATTTAACTAATATTTGATATGAATAATTCATAATAATTCCTTAAATAATTTACAATTTTAATTTACAGGGCATAAATAGCTAAAGTATTGTATTATAGCAACATATACAACAGATATTATGCTCGAGATCCAGGTTTTAAGTGGTTTCACTATTAAAGAGAATACTAGCCAAATAGAAAATAATATTATGTTCTTTAGTAGCTACGTTGCATTTATAATTAGTAAATATCTTTGATCTAATATAGTTTCAGAGAAAATAGTGAAAAATAGAACCGAACTAAAAATAGAGTACAATTGTGTTAATCAAGTTAAAGCGTAACAGTTTAATCACAAAAGATGAACAAGGATCGTGATTAATTCTACAAATATAAACTTTATTTATAGAATTGAAATGGAATAGAACGATCACTGAGATAAGTTCGTTATAATTCTGAAATATTAACTATCAATTTTGCTAGTTCTTGGTAAGTATGTTTGTACTGAGTTAATTGTTAAGTTCATGTGTAAAAGATGTTTACAAGTTTAGAACCGAAGAGTAAAAGGTCTGTTGTATAAAATATTTAATACGTTCATTAACTGTACAAAAAATGCATCACTTCGTTAATTACGTCTATACTAACTATGTTAAAAATTCAGAGAAAATAGTGTAAAGTTAAACTGATGCAAAAATAGAATTAGTACCAACATATAATACAAATTTGTTCATATCGTCCACTCCATATATGAACATCCTAGACCAGAAGTTCCAAAAGATCCTGGAGTCGTTAGTCAGAGAAGAGCCGCCGCAGGAGGTGGACCTGAAGTCACTTCCCCAAAGCGACCTGCTCTTCGTGTCCCAGCTGATGAAGCTGCTCGGAAAAGGGGACATCTCGAAGATGGTCCAGAAAGACACCAAGCTCTCCACCCACCAGGAGGAAGAGCTCGAGCTGATCATGCTCGCCCTGCAGGAAGCGGACCCGAAAGCGGCCGTCTACAAACAGCTCATCTCCAAGCTGAACATCTCCACGTACCAGCGCGAGGCCCAGGCCGCCCAAGAGACCCAGGCGAAGGCCAGCATCCCCACCTTCAAGACAGAGGGGAAGATAGAAAAGAGAGACCTGAAAGAACAGTACGACTTCGACGCCATCTTCCCGTTCCTCTCCGCCCAAGACCAGCTGGACCTCATGGGCCACAAGTACGCCGCGTCCAGCAGCCACGCCCAGGGCGACCAGAGCCGCTACTTCCGGAGCACGAAGCTGAGCAAGGCCCTGGACCACGTCTACTACCCGAAGCCGTACGTCGTCGCGGAGTACGCTGGCGACCTCTACGGCAACAAAGACAGGAGGCACCTGATCTCCGCCCTCATCTCGGAGGAGAACCAGAAGAAGTTCCCGGGCGCGCTGGCCACCTGCAGGAAGTACATCCTGGACACGAAGGACGCCCAGATGTTCTACACGCACCAGGACTTCATCGAGCTGACGGACAAGAAGCTGTACGACTATTCGATAGACTACCTAGTATCTAAAGATATTACCTTCAACATCTCGGCCGAACACATCTTCAAGTACTACCGCCTCCTCCAGGAGTTCCTGAGCCTGGGTGACTTCAAGCGGGTCATGAGCGCCAACCAAGACACCGTGAAGAGCCTCGGCGCGCCAGGAGACTGCATCGTGCTGAGCATCCTCTCGTGCGTGGCCGTCCAAAAGGGCCTCGAGAAGCAGCAGCCCTTCTGCTTCAAGAACCCGGACCTCTTCTTCGTGGACGCCGCGGCTGTGAGGCAGGGCAAGGTCACCATCGTGGCCTCCAACCAGAAGCTGAACAAAGTCGAGGTCTACTACACGAACGCGCTGGTGGCCGACACCCAGCTCCTGAGGCAGGTCCAGCCGAACTTCGTGAAGCTCTTCGACAGGCAGCTCTCGGAGCATCTGGAGGAGATAGAGGTCCCGGTCGAGACTGCCTCCAACAACCTGGTGCTGAACGTCTTCTTCGACAGGGTCTCCTACCAGTGGCAGTACCAGTTCCAAGTGGAGCAGGCCGTGTTCCAGGAACTCACCGAAAAGGGAATCGACCTGATCGGCGTCGTCTCCAGCCAAGAGAAAAACGAGTCCAAGCTGCTGAAGCACGTCAGCTACTCCGACTTCCAGAACACCAGCCAGCTCTACGTCGGCTGCAACGGCAAGCAAGTGCCCGTTGCTTTCCCGCAAGTGACGCTCTCCTGCGCTCCAGTGGTTTCCTTCGAAGACGCCGAGTCGGTCCGCGTGGTGCCCAACGCCGCCTTCCAGCTCAAGAACTGCCACTCGGGCATCCAGCTCCAGCCGGAGCGCGTGTCCCTCAGCGCCGTGTTCGGCCAGGGCCAGGAAGTTCAGATGCAGGCTGTTCCGTCAGATGGCGGCTTCGTGGTGAAGATCCCGGAGAAGGTGATCTCCAACGCGTACCTGCGCTTCAAGTTCACCTGCAGCCTTTTCAACAAGGACTACAGCCACGAGCTCACGACGAGCTTCGACAACAGCCAGATGGTGAAGTGCGCCACCTACGTGTACCAGAACGCCGTCGTGAGCCAGTTCTTCACGGAGTACAAGGTGGTCCCGCACCTGCCCGTGAGCGTCACCGTCAACGGACAAGAGACCTCCAGCTTCAGCCTCCAGACAGACCAGTTTGGAAAGATCTCCATCTCCACCAAGGACCTCGTCGCCAGCAGCATCGGCTACCAGTTCGAGTTCGAGGGAAAGAGCTTCAACGTCCAGAAGCAGCTCGCGGACGAACAGGTCAGGCAGATCCCGCAGGTCTTCGCTGCAAGAGACTCCGAGGTGGCGCTGCCCGGCTTCGACGCCCTATACATCGCTGGCGAGAAACAGACAATCAAAGACGGGAAGCTGAGCACCGCCGGCATGAAGCCAGGCAACTACGTGGTGTGCAGCGGGAAGTCGGAGGAGCTCTTCGAACTCGTCGTGACCGAAAACAAGATCCAACAGGTAGACCCGCTCGTCGTGCGCGAAACCGACGGCGGCTTCGTGGTTCCGGTTGGCGCGACCGTAAAAGCATACGGGGTGGACTTGAAGGGAAAAACGAGAAAGACCCAGTACTTCAACTCCAAGTCGGTGCAGTACGTCACTTCCAAGATCCCGGCTCCGAAACCGGTCCAGCTCAGTTTATCCTTCGAAGAGTAATATCTCACTGGATTACACAACGCCTTCGGGCAGGTGCACACGATAGCCGCCAAAAAGCCTGGCATTGTCTTGAAGGAGCGCAAAATTGAAATCGTTAATTAAGCAGTTCCTTGTGAACCTTCTTGTATGAAACGAAAGTGTTATGATGAAGCACCATGTAAATCTATGTCAATGTGTTGTGCTCCTCCACCCCCTCCAGGAGGAATGTGTTTTGGATCTAATGGTCCAAGAGGTCCACCAGGAGCTCCGTGTGCAAAAGTTGACCGCAGAATGATGAAGGGAGCCTGCTTCGAATAAGCAATGATAGAAAGAAGATCATAAATAGTTCAATGCGCAAATGAACCGCTAAACGCCTTCAAAATAAATAAATAATTGTAAATCTCAGCCGAAGAAAATGGAGACGTGAAAATAATTAGAGTGGAACCAGGTTCATACTCAGGTTTCGTAATTGTTTTCGAGTTGAACGGGCAAAAGTGTATAGTTAGATAAAATAATAATTTGGGAGAGTAATAATTCATTCGAGAGATTAATAAGAAGAAAGAAGATGAATTCAAGTTTGAAATAAGAGACCTGAACGTTAAGGACATTGACTACTATGTATTCAACAACATCGGAGACAGCCTACAGACAGACAAGTGGATTGGTAAAAGCGCTCAAGAGAAACTGGAGCAGCTACTTAACCACGGCTGTTTAGAGCTTTACTTTTTCGTAAAACTTAATGACGCCGCCTTCTTCGAGGAACACGCCAGGAAGCTTATATAAGAGCTCCACGTGCAGCCAAACGTATTCACGGCCTGGCTCTTGGACGACACCGCGTTCCTCCAGAAACAGGTGCCGGACTTCACCAGACTCGGCGCCCTGGAGCAGTTCCTGCTGCTCAAGAGCAAGGCCCAGGTGCCAAAGTTCCTGCGCGACAGGTTCGTGGCGATGAACAAAGACAGGAAAGTGGACTACCTCCGAAAGCAGAGGATCGTGGAGCAGTACCAAAACAGCGTCACGAACAACATCAGGCCGCAGGCTGGTGTCTCCGGCGACCAGATCGGACACGCCTCCGCGGCCGGCATGGAGCAGACCTTCCTGGGCAGAACCGACCTGGACCTGCAGGTGAGCCCCGACTGCCTCTTCGTGCAGCTCCTGGACGGCAAGGTGGACTTCCCCTTCGTCCAGCAGGAAAGCCCGGAGGCGAAGCGCGTGCTCCTGGCCTTCCTCCAGACGCTCAGCCTGTCCGTGGTGAGAGTGCCCGTGGTCCAGGAAGACAAGTCCGGCGAGAAGCTGCAGATAAACGTCGCGTACCAGTTCACGACCATGGACGGACAGCAGCACACGGAGCCCGTCCGCAACAAGTGCCAGGTCCTGAGCGTCGTGATCAGCAGCCAGCACAACAGAGATATCTCTAGGTGTAGGGTGAAGCTTGTCGTATCTGGAGCCGAGGTCGTGCAAGAGCTCGTGTACCCGAAGGCGTACAACATCGGGCCCGGAAGCGAGACCCGCGTTCAGCCGCTCATCATCATCACCGGAGACAAGCCAGTGTCCGTGGTCCTGGAGATCGCCCAGGAAGAGACAGTCGTGTTCAAGTCCGAGCAGGTCCTCAACCTCCAGCAGACCAAAAAGCAAAGCGACGCCGAGGCGCTCATCGCCAAGATCGCGGGTAAGCAGTTCGCGCCCGAGTCCGTCTGCAGGATCAAGACCATCGACGACTACCAGCTCGCCCAGATCATCAAGACATACGCCGCCGGTTTCGTGGACCAGATCGTCGCGCACCAGACCAGCGTCGGCCAGCTGAACCGCTTCCTGCTCAGCATCGCCGGTGAGACCGCGCTGGTGAAGAAACTCGTGAGGGCTGTGCTCCTCGAGAAGAACGAGTTCATGCTGAACCGGATCCAGCCGGCGAACGAGGTCCACCCGCTCATCTTCGCCCGCGTCTTGGCGAAGGCCAACGTGCCGGACCAGCTCAGGCAGCTGTACGCGAAGCACCTCGGCCACTGCCTCCTGTTCAAGGACTACGAAAACCTGTTCTACCTGGCCGTGGTGTCCGAGGACTTCCAGATGGCGAAGGCCCTGTTCCCGAAGTGCAGGTTTGCCAGGAGACACCAGCAGGCCGTGCACTACTACAACGCCTGCGTGTCCGGAGGCGCCTACGCGTACGACCCGCAGTTCAACACCTACTCCGTCGAGTCGGCCCTGAAGTACGGGAAGGCGGCGGGCTGCAACGCGGAGAAGACCTCGATCCAGGTGAAGAACCAGAAGCTGGCGATCCAGAGCAAGCACCCGCGCTTCCAGGTGGTGGAGCTGAAGAACAGGCAGGACTTCCAGCTGGTCCAGGCCCAGAAGCCGGAAGAGCTCGAGGTGCGCGGAGAGCTCACCGTGCCCATCGAACAGAAGAAACAGCACTTGGTCGTCAGATGTGAGCTGGAGGCCTTCGCGCTCAAGAACGAGGCCCCGAAGGTCCACGTGTACAGGCTCGGAAATGGCATGGTCAGAGTGACCGAGAGCAACAGGCCCGCCAGGAAGTTCGTGGAGGTGGTCGTGAACGGGGCCGTGGTGCAGTGCGGCTACACGGACATTCTGGGGCTCTTCAAGATGTTCCAGGGAAACGGAGAAGTCAGGGTCTGCGAACAGGAGTGAGAACCAAAATCGTCTGAAATATTATTCAATGATTTGAGAGTTCAGAATTTATATTATTCAGTATTTACTTGATAAAGTTTAATTGCTTCAAGACACACCTCACTGCTTCTTTTTTTGATTGTGAACCGTCTCAAAACTAATTTAATATTTATTTAAAGAAAGTCATAAACAATTGTTATGATTGAAATTAGATGTAATAAAAATTACTGTGATAAATGTTTGGAGAAGCATTAAATTGTTATTAATTTAATCTTTAGCGTTTAATCTTTATTATAGCAAATTTAGCCTGTGAGCTAGAAGCGTTTAAGTAGAGTGAACCAAGAGCTTGCACTTAAATATACTTTTGTTTTGTTTTAATATAACACATCACTACCTTCAAGCAATGTTTTAACATTTTCTTATTGTAAGAGAAATTGTAGTTTTCAAAGTCTGGTTTTGTTACAGTATATTGCATATCTCATCAACAACTGTATTTATTATTATCTTCACCAACGATTTTCTTATATTAGGTTATTATTATATTCATCAATATTAGATATTTCAGTACTTTAACAGTTATTTTATCCAGGTTGATACCGATTTCCTTTATTTAAATCCAAAAGTAATTCAGATATACTTTTAGTTCCCACAACTTATGTGATTACGTTGTTACAGATCTTGAGTAAGATTTAGGTGCTTGTGATAACTCAACCAACATTACATCTCCACTATCTTTTATCAATGTAATAGATAATAATATATATTTGTACTCTACTAGGCAAAGGATGTAATGATCTTGCGTGTAGTTATTTAAAAAAGCATCATTATTTATAGACACAACTCTTAAAATGATTAACTGGTTGCTTAATTTACCGAGATAAAATTAGAGATAGAATTATAAAAATGACTTATAAAAATACAAATAGTGTGTTGTATTCACAATAATATCACTAACCAGATTGTCTTAACAATATCATACATATCCAAGTATTTAAGAATTACATTTAGAAAATTTAGCGCTGAATTTTTTGTATAATATTTTCTAAATTTCACTCCACATTGAATGGATATAATCAATTTTAAATACAATAAAATCATTGAAGCTGTAATTACTAATTAATAAATTCCTACATAATAATTATAAAATTTAACTCAGGAAGAATTGCTTCTACTCAATTAAATATTAGTAATATATTAGTATAATCTTAATTATAAATTCGATAAATAAATATAGCTGAATTTTGACTAATAAAAAGAAATAAAAATGCTTAAGTTGTGTGCGTTGGATATTGATTTAACGTCTTTACTATAATAATATTAAAAATCAAATTTTGTTGATCATTATCAAAATACTGACTTAAAAAGCAATCACAAAATTAATTTTAAGCATATAATGACTGTAAAAAATAACTACAGTTTAAGGTAATTATAGGAATAAATGCCATATTTCACTAAGAAAGAATACCTTAAAGTATTGCAAAACAAATATTCTGCATATTGTAATTATGCTTAGTAGGACTAAAGTCTATTTTTTACTACATAATAAATGAATACAGCGCTTAATGTTATACCTTCGCCGAAGTTATATATTATTGCTTTACATATTAAGTAAATATATAAATTAAAATAGTTCAAGTACTTGATTGATACTTTTCTATCATAAGATAGTTCCATTAATTACAATTTAAACAAAATAAACGCAAAAATTCTAATAAATTCCTGTAATTTATAATAATTATATTAAAATCATTAATTCTTTGGTATCACGAAATATAAATTGTATTAAAATACTATTAAAATGATTTCAAATGGTGATTTTAATCTAGATTATAAATATCATTTCCTTTATTTCGATATTCTTCATGTATATTTATATTTATATTTATATTTATTTCACAGCGTGGTATAGCGATACCAGTTTCGAGAAATACAGCAAATGTGACTCTTAAAGTAAAGAATCTGAAACACCATAAGAGAATTGACCGTATATGCTTAGAGGGTGATGATATTCGTGTTATTGCCACAAATCTTCAAAGTACAGAAACAGAACCCGAGTAAGATAACTATATGAGCTGAAGTAGCTTTAATTTTTTATCTTTAATTTTTAAGCGTTAATTGTTAATAGAAAACCTTTTGTCGCATTCCGCTATTTTAATGACAAGTAAAAAATAACTCACATAATATAACAAACTCACATAATAATTATTATACTTTACTCCTTTATATTATTTTAAACTGGTGGTTAAATGACTTTATTTTGTGTTGTAATTTATATTTTTATGTTTATGTTTTACTATTATTATCTGATTTTGTTCATATTTAATGAAAAGCTTAAATACAAGAAAATGAGAACGCTTTAATTGTTGACTATTTATTATTTCGTAAGTAATTATAATGAATAAATTTAACTTCATTTTTCACAGTTCTTTCACCATTTAACATTCTTCAGTTTATTAACAGTTCTCAACAAAAAGTTCACTCCTTTTTCCGTTGGATTTGCATTAGAACGTCCGTGAGGATCCGTTCTTGAGTTTCCGCGTTCCCGCTGCCCTGGATTCGCCCGAGCGCCATTTGAACGACTTTCTCTTCGAAGTCCGCTCCGTTTTTCCGTTCGAATTCACACTACAGCTGCTGTTTCCGATTCAGTTCGTAGAACTTAACGCGGATTTGCTCCGGGTTCAGGTCGCTGAAGTAATTCTGCTGCAAAAATGTCCACTTCTTCCCGAAGAACTTAACGAGAACGAATAACTCGAACTCGATTTACTCGGACCAAACGAAATTCACCCGAGGACAGGTTTGGAGCACATTCCTGAACTAAAGCTTGCACTGAGTTGGAGTCCGGTTGTCAAAGGCGGATGCGACGTTCTTCCAGTTCACACGCGCGTTCTGAGTGTTCTCGGCCACCAATGTGCACAGAAGCTGCTTTTCAGATGATTGCCATTGTTGTCTCATATGAAGTGGAAAAAGTAAACAATTAAGTTATTAAAGTGGTGTATGAGAAATAATTAGAAATGAATTTGTATATACGTAATTGAAAACACTTTGTTGATCCGCCAAGAATAGGGTCAAGTAATATAAGATGTTTAAAGCTAATATTATTCGAATGCTTATTTAGTTAATAAACGTGTTAGAAAGAAGGAAATATGCCGCGCATAGTATATAACAGAGTATATCATAAATAAAACCTGTTATAATATAATAAAATGACTCACTTGTCTGTACCTTATCATCAGTACTAAGGCTCATTTCATATTCATCTCATAAATCATGACAATCCACAAATCCAAATAAGTTACACATAACGTTACCTCAAAGTAATCTCAATATCTTGGATTGTCTCTCTTAATAAAACCTGTTATAATATTATAATTAGAATTTATCAATCACATTCAAGTGTGAAAAAAGTTTTCATCAACAAATGATTCTTTGAAGGCTTAACATAATCTTAATTTAATTAATAACAGTAAAATGGATTTTTACCTGACATTGATGACCTAATTCCTCATTGTTCTTGTACTTTTAAATTTGTTTTCTCACACAAGTTTCTGTAAATCCTAAGTATTCGAAAACTTTTAAATTCTTCAAATCCAAGTCGACATAGACCTAAATTTTACATCTAGTCGCTTCCATTGTTTATCCAAATTATTTCCTATTTAGTTTTCATTTTTTTGGGAGTTGAGGAGTGGAAGTCAAAATTTGTTTATCATAATCTATTATAATACATAGAATAAGCAGCGGAGTTCGACAGAACGTTTGGGTGTGGAAATGAATTTTAATAATCTTAATGTTATATATGTTATATAAGAAGATTTCTGACACATTTTTAGACCACAATAGTATATTATTATACAAAATTTATAGAATTTATTGTTATCAAAACCAATATTTTAAAGCTGCTGTAAAAAATTAAATGAATATTTTTATTTAGTTATATTAAAGAAATCAATTAATGTATTATTTTTTCTTTATTTAAATTATTTAATATTTTTATATAGTGTGGTATATTTTGCTAAATTACATCCAATGAAAGCAACCGCTTTACTTAGTACTAGTTTTTCATTAGTTAATTAATCACTTTATGTGAAAATTAATACTTTTTATTCAATCATTTTTTAGCTGCCTAGTATGTAAATATATAGAAATTATAAGTTTGATAGCGATATTTACAAAACTTTATTCAATTATTAACGGCATCATATAACATTGTAATTTGATAATGATTCTCGCTCACACCACTTAATTACTGAAATAATCCAGTTCTAAAAATTATTATTATGGTTTCAAATATGAGTTTAACATGGATAATATACTATATTACTAAATATGATTAAAATATATTTGTTTCAATTTACACTTTTATATACTATAAGAGCTTGAATTTTCATATTGTTTATAACTATTCGAGGTGGATATTATTAGAAATGAAATTATATAATTAATGATATTTGTGATATATAAACTGTGATATATAAACTAGATATTACTTGATATTCTCATGTATTTTCGATAGATAAATTTGAAATTATTATTTGTAATTTTATCCATAAATAGAAGTTTAAAATAAAATTGAAAATGAAACCTTTAAAGGTGCTTTATTATACGCATTCTATACCTATTTAAGATAGAGCGTACGCTTTCATTGAATATTTTGCTTACCTACACTTGAATGTTGAAAATAATTTGTAATTTATTTAATTTGAATGAAATTATTTCAATTATTATTTGAAAATTAACTATAACATGCACCCACCAATATTTTAGTTAAAACTAGAAATTATTTGATGTTCTATTTACTTAAAAGTTATCGAGGAATATAGAAAATTGATTACTACTGTATTTTTGGAGTCTTTATATGTATCCAATGATGTTCGATGATCGAATCCTCTCTATTTTTCATTGATTATCTACCATCAATTTACAAAAATTGATTTCCATTCGTTGAGGTGTGGAAATCATACAATGATATTTTATTTCTATTACGTAAATAATCTATTCAATATGTAACTCTTAATTCCCGCATTCTAAATTATATAATTTCACTTCAAACCGTCTGTCGAACTCCGCTGAATAAGCTGTCCCTTTTTGAAAAAAACCGCGTACACACGCACCAAAACCAAATTATAACGCGGCAATCAAATCAAAACGTTAATTTTCGCGGTTTATTTAAAATTCATTATATGTAAATGGATGATTTATAATTGATTAACAAGTGTTTTACTGACATTAATCATTAATCCTTACATTATTACTATTTCACTTAACATTATTACTTAATTCAGTTATATTCATTAATTATCATATTTATATGATAGTACAGTATGCATTACCTATAATATTATATTATTAAACATATAATATACTTTAACTCCTAAAATTATTATTAATTATGATTATATTGATTATTCTAAAAGAAGTGAAATTATTTACAAATTTTTTTGAATAACTATACAATTAATAGTATATTTTTTGATATTTTAATTTCATTCATTCAGTATATTTTTGAATTCATTACTATTTATAATATTTTTGAATTTGAGTTAAAAGTCATTTTACTAATGTGATAGTTTAGTCTAGTTGGTAGTATTTAGGTGTTACATACGTTTGGTCTCGGGTTCAACTCAGCTATGTGCAACTTTTCAGCCAAAACTAGGAAAACCCAAGAAAAAACGGCTAAAAACCGCGGTTCGGCCGAGCTGCCGCGTGTGGTGCCGCGGAAAACCGCATACCTAAAACCGCGGAAACCGCGTGTTTTGGGACAGCTTAACATAGAATAACTTTCTACAATAAGATATTTATAATACACGACTATTTCATGTTTTAATGTCAAACGGCTAAAATTTATAAGTCGACTAATAGACATTTTCAAGTGCAATTGATCAAGGAATGATCATATAAGAATAAAATATTGGCGTTTTACCTGTTATTCAGGTTTAACCCACAACAACGAATGACCTATAACCGCCAGACATATTTGACATGTTTGACGGGTAGGAAACTTATCGCAGCTCTTGTGACCCAAGCTACAAGTAAAATCTAAATGAATTTCTGATTCAGGTAGTCACAACATCGGAACTAAAATAAGATTACGCAAATTGCGCGCAAAATTTGCTTAATGCCCAAGTGTCTCTTTTAGCCTTGGGAAACCTAATGCCACATGGCATTGAAAGAAGTAAAATCAAACTTGACACATCGCAGCCAGATATTTCCAGTGATTTCTACTTCAGACTATTAGGCAGAACGCCTCTAAAATTGAAAATACACAATGCTCCTGAAGAGTATTACGCTTACATCAGCGTTGGATTACGCATACCAATTGAATAAATGATAGACAGTCAACAGAGAACGCACGATCCGTCAACTAGTCAATCTTGAAAATATTGAAACAGCTATTTCATTCAATGATCGAACTGAATTTGTTTCAGCGAGTTACACACACTTCAGCTCTGATGGTGTCCAGATACGAGCTTCTAGGTACGAAATCAAGGAATGCATGAAATACCTGGAACTCCTGAATGCACTTGTGGTCACACTTGAGAATATCTAGCTAAATATCCTAACTCCTAGGTCATTTAGGTATGAACTCATGTCTAACCTCACAAGGGAAACATTTAAAGAAAAATTTAAATGTGAAGTGGAAACAATTTAAATAAGCAGAACATGTTATTTAACACTAAAAATTATGGAAATGTGCTTCTTGCCTGGAGATCACTGACCAAAATGCTGTGAGTGCTCACTAAATGTTCCAACATATTGCCAAACACTCTAAGAAGGACAAAATACACATACCAATTCCTGTAAACAATGATCTAACATATGAGAAATCAATCACTTTCTTCTCATGTTAAAATTGTGCTGATTTCCATTGGTTATAAACGACAAAGGAGCTGGAATCACACTTAAACGTCAGAGCTAGATAAGGAACCAGAACGAGACATAACCATTAAGATCCTAGTTTCAAGGTGTAGTATCTCTCATACGAAGATGCGTAAATGTTCTGGAATGTGGAATACAATACCAACCCAGCTAACATTGTTCCTACTTAACCTTAAAATCAAGAGGTGGTGCAATAGGATGAATAAATGGAGGTCTAATAAAATTCTAACATTTGATATAGGACTACAAGCTGGCTTTGTAGACTGTAAAATGACCTTTAATCAAATCAAATGAATCAATAAAAGAAAATATATAATACTGAAATATGAATTAAAATGAATTTGCTATTAAAAAGAGCAATATAATCTTATCCGAAAACAAAAGTTCAAAATATTTTAAAGTAATATTAAAATATTAAAAATACAATAAGATAAAGCAAAATATGACTTAAAATGTTCAATTAATGTAAAAACAAACTATCTACAAAAAGATCTAAAATGTCTTTTAAAATCATAGTAAAAAACTAATTAAACCACTACACACATACGTAATATTAATATTAATATTACGTATATATGTTTACATTGCATACCACAAGATAAAGTAAAAAAGTTACTTAGAGAAGTAAAAAAGTTACTTATTATAATACATACATGCTGTTAGGACGTTGGATAAACAAATCTAACTCCACCAAACAATTTGAATTTCATTTCATATAATATTTTTAATAATATGTTAATTACATATAAATTAAGCTATTATAACATTACCACACCAATAACATGTTTTGTACTGCCATATAATCCGGAAGAGTCAGAAAACAAGTAAAAGCATCATAATGATCGAGTAAACTCAAATGTCACACGAGATTTAATTTTCGAAAGAACTGTAATCTTCAAGAGCTTTTGAATGATAATTTTTTGATTTATAACATTATTAAAAAATCAAAATTAGAAATTTACTCATTTTTCGTTATTTTTTGGCCTCGCATTTCAGATCCGCACGTGGGATATAAAAGCCGTTTTGCGTCGAGTTCTAAGTATCTGGAATTAGCATAATTTACAAAAATTAGAGTAATCCAACGACGCTTTCAATTTTTGATACCCCCGTCTGGGTCGAAAAGAGTTAATGAATTAAAAGTCTATAAGCTTAAGATTTTGTATACAGAGATACAGTGGTGGGCCCTCGAAATGCTTTTTTGAATTAGGAAGAAGAATGAAGTTTATTATTTGAATCTTACTTATATCACTGCCCGGCTCAATAATGAGTGTGTTCTCCCTCCTCATCAATACACTCATTAACTCTATTTACTATTGATTTGTAAAGTGCTTCATCACATCAAGGCCTGGTTGAGCCTTGGATAGCTGTGCTACAATAATTAACGTATATAACTCTGTATATACTTCAATAATAAGTTTCAACTTTACCTAACGTTGTATAATTTAACAATCAAGAAAATTGATTTCTCATTATGAAATGGAAGTGGAAGATCATAAGTAAAATAACTGTTGTTTTAGAGTAGCATCAATATATTATTTAATGCTGGGCCCGACTAACCCACTTGATTCCATTCTTCAAGAAACAAAAATGCATTCATTATTTGAATATGAGAATGAAAGCGACTTAACTACCTGAATTATAATTCTAATTAAGCGAAGTACCAATACTTCATCTTGAGCTCCCGGTTGAGATTGAAAGAAAAAGTCCTCCATTGTTTTTCGTGATTAAGAAATACCTAAAATCGTTCAGATTGACCAGTTGAAATGAACACCGAGGTCCTCTGCAGGTCCAGTGCTTGCGCTACTAGTTATAAATTACATATTGCGTCCGTATACCAATCATTGGACCTCTTATTCTTTTCTCCAATCAGGCTTAACTACCATATATTTTCGAGATAAAATCTTTCATAAATTAGTTTTGTTGACTAAAACGTAGAAATTACACAGGGACATCTTAAACAAGTGATATAACTAGTTCAGATTGGTACAATATTTTATGAATTCATCCGTTGGACCCAGAAATGAAGAGAATACAAACGCTCAGAACTGCCTAAGTTTGTTAAGTGAATTAGTTGACCTTCCCTAAACATCTTCTACCGCGTTTATTTTTGTCATTGCCGTCCTTTTATTGCATGTGGTAATTTCTATTTTTCCTTTTTGGAATATTAAATACCGACTTTGAATAGTCGATTATGGTCTAATACGATCGAAATCATATTTTTGGCCCTCTTGTGTTAATGAGTAGTTCATGAATAATCTCCAACTTGAGATTATTTATTGGAATTTGTCATCCGCATTAGAAGTGGCAAAATATTTTAATATATAATTACTCACATAGTAAACAAGAAAAAGCAATTCCACCTCCCATAACTGTATGCTACTCTATCTTGTTTATATGCATATTATTTTTGTGTAATACTAAAGATGCTTACATACAAAATAGATTGTTTATAAAAGTAGTCATGAATATTTATGAATATTTATAGTAAATAGATAAAGTAAAAAAGTTACTTGATATTAAAAAAAGATGTTAAATCACACATAGTAAATACATTAAAGCTGTTACATAAATGAGGAAGCAGAATCACTTAGATTGGAAACAAAGATGAAAGCCATTTTAATAAAATGGAATATTATCAACCACAAGAATTATTAAAATATATATTATTTTTACTTGGCTATAGTAAAATAACTAGTTTATATTTATTTATTGCGTTTGGCTGTATTGTTGGATTGTTGCTGTTGAGTGAGTCATGTTATTATATTATTTTTACCACCCTAAACCTTCGTTTTTGCCATACATTATTACTATTACATATTTAACCACATCGAGCTAAATTTTAATTGTAAACCTCACACTTCAAAATGGACTTGTTGTAAAATAATAGAAAATGTTTATTGTGTACTTTATCACAAAATTTACTCGTGGTTAAAAGTGACGGTGTTTGAAGAAGTTACGATGGTAGTTATGAACATTTTCAGTTTGGTAAAAAATCAAACTCGAATTCGTAACATTCTTTCGATAGGATTTTGAGCATGGAACTACTGAAGCTCAAAAATTAATATTTAACATTTAAAACGATTGGTTACAACGGGCTCAAATACGATGTTAACTCAGAGTCCTACTTTTGTAGCTCTTGTCTTGATTAATATTATGATCTGCAAAATAGAAAAACGGTTCGTCAAGCTAAAACGGTTAGAATACTCAAGGAAACCAGCAATTTGTCATATATCCAAATAAATTAACAAATTTATCCCATTAAGTTGAATTAGTTGATTCTGACGAATAAAAGTTTGAGGTTTTCAAAATATTGAACAATAATGTTTTGCATAATGTTCAAACAAGGCCAAATAATAATCCTATTTCTTTCAGACCAACAAATCACCATACTCTATGTTCACCTTTCACTAAGTTCGTAACTTATCATGTAAATTTATCGACGGGAAAGTTTTCGAAATAGTTTTGGTAGGCAATGTTCAGAGTTATAGATGTGGAACACATTAATATTTCACATTAATATTTCTATTTACAGAATATAAAATACAATGTCATACTAATTCCACTCCAAAGTTGAACAACTCAGCATCTACAAGACATCTCTACTGTAAATATTTATAGAGTCTAGTTATGTTGCTTCTTATGTAAATGAATTCAGTTTAATTTAAATTTAACATCTGAATATAGACAGAATTGTGTAAAGAAGGTTCATAAGAGTTAACTCTTATGAACCCTGATATGCCGAATTTTGCCTATATTTGATATATTATAAATGTTTATAATACTATTATTATAGTTTAAATTTAAATACCTCACTCGGTCTCCTTTAATTCGTTCCGGCTGTATTTAATTCCTCATGCTTGATTAGAGCTCCTGTGCTTATTTATGCAATTGCGTGACATAGTTAAAGTCAATCATCTCTGTGACAGTACACTACTATTATTATAATACATACATGCTGTTAGGACGTTGGATAAACAAATCTAACTCCACCAAACAATTTGAATTTCATTTCATATAATATTTTTAATAATATGTTAATTACATATAAATTAAGCTATTATAACATTACCACACCAATAACATGTTTTGTACTGCCATATAATCCGGAAGAGTCAGAAAACAAGTAAAAGCATCATAATGATCGAGTAAACTCAAATGTCACACGAGATTTAATTTTCGAAAGAACTGTAATCTTCAAGAGCTTTTGAATGATAATTTTTTGATTTATAACATTATTAAAAAATCAAAATTAGAAATTTACTCATTTTTCGTTATTTTTTGGCCTCGCATTTCAGATCCGCACGTGGGATATAAAAGCCGTTTTGCGTCGAGTTCTAAGTATCTGGAATTAGCATAATTTACAAAAATTAGAGTAATCCAACGACGCTTTCAATTTTTGATACCCCCGTCTGGGTCGAAAAGAGTTAATGAATTAAAAGTCTATAAGCTTAAGATTTTGTATCCAGAGATATGCTACTCTATCTTGTTTATATGCATATTATTTTTGTGTAATACTAAAGATGCTTACATACAAAATAGATTGTTTATAAAAGTAGTCATGAATATTTATGAATATTTATAGTAAATAGATAAAGTAAAAAAGTTACTTGATATTAAAAAGATGTTAAATCACACATAGTAAATACATTAAAGCTGTTACATAAATGAGGAAGCAGAATCACTTAGATTGGAAACAAAGATGAAAGCCATTTTAATAAAATGGAATATTATCAACCACAAGAATTATTAAAATATATATTATTTTTACTTGGCTATAGTAAAATAACTAGTTTATATTTATTTATTGCGTTTGGCTGTATTGTTGGATTGTTGCTGTTGAGTGAGTCATGTTATTATTATATTTATAGTTATGAATATTTAGTGATGTTTACAAATTTAAAATTATAAAGATAATCGCTAATATACTCTATAAAAACGGTATTCAATATTTTATACTGAATTTAACTTGTGAAGCATCTCTTTCAAAGAAAATGCTTGAGTCCCTCTTCAATTTTAAGAAAAGTGTATTTTCTTGCCCTTAATCTCTATAGACCGTAAAAGTCTCTGGGTCTTAAAAAGTCTTCACAACACAATAATTCAAAAATTAAAAATGGTAATATTTTGTGTACACAATTTGTATCTTTTTATTGAGATTTTTATTTAATACTCTGTATGGAATTAGTTTATAACACGTTATTTATTCATATTTCATAATACAAATTATTTTAAATTGCGAGAGTCAATATGAAACAAATGGTTTTTAATAGTCACATGCTATAAAATATTAATTTTCTTTATATAAAAGGTATACAAATTGAATACGTGTAAATAATTAAACATCGTACATTTACAAACACCAATGTATGGTCACGTGGGTATTATCATGAGATATATTTAGAGTATTTTAAACATGATGATCATAAAATTTCCAATATTTTGAAACCGTTTATATATTATTATTGTTATTCTGAAACTTATCATAATTTTTATTCATTTTCACTTCAGATGAACAATACAAATAGTTTACTGTAGCAGTTCGGATTACTTCTAAATATAAGTCCGCAACGAGTCGTCTACTAGGTGATGATGTTGCCTGATAATTAGTATCATGTGCGATTTGCTCAGCTTTCTCTGGAGCTGAACGTAGACATGAATATTTTAAAAGATATGTTCGTAGAAGTGGCCACGGAACAGCTGATGAACAAGTAAGTTAGCCACCTCCAAGAAGCCAACAGCAAGGAGAGCTCCGGTAGGAAGAAGGTCCGCCAGACCTACCATCGCGACATCAAGCCGGAGTACCAGCAGTTCCAGAAGATGTTTTCGGAGAAGCTCTTCCAGGTCCTCCAGAGCAGGAATTAATAAGCTGTATTTTCCGACGACAGAGACATTTGCATGCAGGTGAACAACCACATCGGCAACTTCGGGCAAAAGAATTTTTGGCACAACCTTCAGACCCTGATCCCCCACAAAACAGTGAAGCAGCTCCGCGAGTACTACCAGAAGTCTTTCACGCGCGTGCTCTACGATAGCCAGATAGACGTCGAGGACAAGGAGTTCCTACGTTAGATGATTGATAAACAGATGGAAACAAGCCCCACCGTCATCGCCAACCAGTTTCTGGAGGTGTGTTGCAACAAGAACTATTTCAAGCGTAACATTGTGATGTACATCATCAACTCGAAGAGAAAGTGATTTTATAGTTTTGCTGATTGAGATTAGTTAAAGACAATTCTAAATATCTAATATATGGGATACAGTAGATTCAATATATAGAAAATTTAATTTTGAACATATAATATAATACCAAAATAAACATCAAATTCTTAAATGTATCAAATTATGATTTCGATTAAGATATGTCAATGATTAGTTAAAGAGAAAAATTAACTAAATAATTCAATATATATTATAATTAAGAGACGATTTAACAATTAGAACCATATCACTTACATTTTGCCTTGGTCAACGGGAAATGATTAATACACTATTGTTGTGAATAATATATTAAACCATATATTACATTAATATTCTTTCTTTAATTTATAAAAATATAAAATAAATAATTCATTAAGTGAGTTATATAATGTAAAATCACATTGTAGGAAATGCAATATATTTAACACTGTAGATTTTCATTATATAATACGTAACAATTCATGAAATATGTAAGTTTAAAAAACCAAAAAGTCTGTTGTACTCTACAAAAAATATTTAAATTTTTTTTGATATACATTTTATCTGATTTCATTTTACTCATTATGGGTGGTATCACTTCTGAAGAAGATGAGTGGAGTGAATTATATTAATTTATTACAATAACCATTTATAAATCTCATTCTAGTTAAAACGGATTGATTTAAATTTCGTTTTTAAATTTACGAAATACATGTAAAAAAATCATCTTCTAAATTACTTCTGTTACGAATTAAATTTAACCAGTACATTTATACTAGGACTAACATTTTATAAATTAATTGGATTGGGCATATACTGTCTCATTTAAAACATAATTTTCAAATATTAAATTCAATCTGGGACGTCAGTTATACGCAATTAGCAAATAGAGAACTTAAAGTAATAACAGTTTACTACATTACATCGAATGCAGACCACCACCCCTGTTCACTTACAGACCCCTTGGCCTTTTTCAAAAAATAGGCAGAGGGTCTATAACTGAGAGCAAATCTGGTTGATTTTTGGTTGGATCTTGCATCAGATTTGGTTTTCCATTTCAGTTACCCCTTTTCTTAAAATTTTCTTCAAATATCAACAAATTTTTGAATTTTTGCTATTTTTATGTATATAATGACTTAAATAGTATTATATATTATAGATTGTTAAGTTTCCTCGTTTATATTTGGCTTTAAACACGTTAAAATCAATACTATTTAATCAATTCAATTTCAAAGCATTTCAGTTATAGACCCTTTTTGCAGTTTACTTAAAGACCCTTTTATTAATAAAAATCAAAAGGGTCTGTAACTGAGCACTTTTGGGGTCTGTAAGTGAACAGGGGTGGTGGTCTGCATTCGAGGTAATGTAGTAAAGACTTTTCTTAGGTTTAAAAGGCTAGTTTTTACTATTCCGCTATAAATATATAATTTCACTCATTTTTTCAGTAAGTTATCTTTTATTACTTAGTTAGGTGGTCTGCATTCGAGGTAATGTAGTATAGTGTCACTTTCTCGTCAACATTATTTATTAATTTTGTCTAGTGGTGGTGTGGAAATTTAATTATTAATTATTATATATAAAAATATGCATAAATATTATTACAAAATTAAATGACTTCATAGTTTTGAAAATATAAGATTCACAGAAATAAAGATAGAAAACTAAATGGTGAATCACATTCGATACATTAAGTCTAAGAGTATCACATTTTCGAACGAATCTTTTGATCAATTCAGAAGTGACACGGGTAATGTACTCATCTCTATTTGCTTGTTCGAATCCCGATTCGTATTCTTAAAAATATAAATTAGTATCAAGACGAATCTCACTCATCTTCACAGATCTTAACTTCTCCGTTTCCGTGGAACATCTTGAAGAGTCCAAGAATGTCGGTGTAGCCGCACTGCACCACGGCCCCGTTCACGACCACCTCCACGAACTTCCTGGCGGGCCTGTTGCTCTCGGTCACTCTGACCATGCCATTTCCGAGCCTGTACACGTGGACCTTCGGGGCCTCGTTCTTGAGCGCGAAGGCCTCCAGCTCACATCTGACGACCAAGTGCTGCTTCTTCTGTTCGATGGGCACGGTGAGCTCTCCGCGCACCTCGAGCTCTTCCGGCTTCTGGGCCTGGACCAGCTGGAAGTCCTGCCTGTTCTTCAGCTCCACGACCTGGAAGCGCGGGTGCTTGCTCTAGATCGCCAGCTTCTGGTTCTTCACCTGGATCGAGGTCTTCTCCGCGTTGCAGCCCGCCGCCTTCCCGTACTTCAGGGCCGACTCGACGGAGTATGTGTTGAACTGCGGGTCGTACGCGTAGGCGCCTCTGGACACGCAAGCGTTGTAGTAGTTAATAACCTGCTGGTGTCTCCTAGCAAACCTGCACTTCGGGAACAGGGCCTTTGCCATCTGGAAGTCCTCGGACACAACGGCCAGGTAGAACAGGTTTTCGTAGTCCTTGAACAGGAGGCAGTGGCCGAGGTGCTTCGCGTACAGCTGCCTGAGCTGGTCCGGCACGTTGGCCTTCGCCAGGACGCGAGCGAAGATGAGCGGGTGGACCTCGTTCGCCGGCTGGATCCGGTTCAGCATGAACTCGTTCTTCTCGAGGAGCACGGCCCGCACAAGTTTCTTCACCAGCTCGGTCTCGCCTGCGATGCTGAGCAGGAAGCGGTTCAGCTGGCCGACGCTGGCCTGGTGCGCGACGATCTGGTCCACGAAGCCGGCTGCGTAGGTCTTGATGATCTGGGCGAGCTGGTAGTCGTCAATGGTCTTGATCCTGCAGACGGACTCGGGCGCGAACTGCTTCTCCGCGATCTTGGCGATGAGCTCCTCGGCGTCGCTTTGCTTTTTGGTCTGCTGGAGGTTGAGGACCTGCTCGGACTTGAACACGACCGCGTCTTCCTGGGCGATCTCCAGGACCACGGACACTGGCTTTTCTCCGGTGATGATGATGAGCGGCTGAACGCGGGTTTCGCTTCCGGGCCCAATGTTGTACGCCTTCGGGTACACGAGCTCTTGCACGACCTCGGCTCCAGATACGACAAGCTTCACCCTGGACCTGGAGATGTCTCTGTTGTGCTGGCTGCTGATCACGACGCTCAGGACCTGACATTTGTTGCGGACGGGCTCGGTGTGCTGCTGGCCGTCCATGGTCGTGAACTGGTACGCGACGTTTATCTGCGGCTTCTCGCCGGACTTGTCTTCCTGGACCACGGACACTCTCACCACGGACAGGCTGAGCGTCTGGAGGAAGGCCAGGAGCACGCGCTTCGCCTCCGGGCTTTCCTGCTGGACGAAGGGGAAGTCCACCTTGCCGTCCAGGAGCTGCACGAAGAGGCAGTCGGGGCTCACCTGCAGGTCCAGGTCGGTTCTGCCCAGGAAGGTCTGCTCCATACCGGCCGCGGAGGCGTGTCCGATCTAGTCGCCGGAGACACCCGCTTGCGGCCTGATGTTGTTCGTGACGCTGTTTTGGTACTACTCCACGATCCTCTGCTTTCGGAGGTAGTCCACTTTCCTGTCTCTGTTCATGGCCACGAACCTGTCGCGCAGGAACTTCGGCACATGGACCTTGCTCTTGAGCAGCAGGAACTGCTCCAGGGCGCCGAGTCTGGTGAAGTCTGACACCTGTTTCTGGAGGAACGCGGTGTCGTCCAAGAGCCAGGCCGTGAATATGTTTGGCTGAACGTGGAGCTCTTATATAAGCTTCCTGGCGTGTTCCTCGAAGAAGGCGGCGTCGTTAAGTTTTACGAAGAAGTAGAGCTCTAAACAGCCATGGTTAAGTAGCTGCTCCAGTTTCTCTTGAGCGCTTTTACCAATCCACTTGTCTGTCTGTAGGCTGTCTCCGATGTTGTTGAACATGTAATAATCTATTTCCTTAACGTTCAGGTCTCTTATTTCAAACTTGAATTCGTCTTCTTTCTTCTTATTAATCTCTTGAATGAATTATTATTCTCCCAAATTATTATTTTATCTAACTACACACTTTTGTCCGTTCAACTCGAAAACAATTACGAAACCTGAGTATGAACCTGGTTACACTCTTATAAATTTCACGTCCCTGTTTATTTCCGTTGAAATTTAAAGTATATTATTTAATTTGAAAGCGTTAAACGGTTCTACTGCACACTTAATAATCTATGGGATTGTATTATTCATTACTTTTTAAAAAACTGATCCCCTCATCATTCGACTGTCCATTGCAGCGCATGGCCTGTATATTTAACACCCGCTTGGCCTTGCAGCACGTATGGTAAATGGATCAACATATTTTTGATCAACTATATTTTAATTAATAATAATTTTGCGCTCCTTCAAGACGATGCCGGGCTTCTTGGCGGCGATCGTGTGTACCTGCCCGAAGGCGTTGTGCAGACCAGTGAGATACTATTCTTCGAAGGATAAACTGAGCTGGACCGGTTTCGGCGCCGGGATCTTGGAAGTGACGTACTGCACCGACTTGGAGTTGAAGTACTGGGTCTTCCGCGTCTTGCCCTTCAAGTCCACTCCGTATGCTTTTACGGTCGCGCCAACCGGAACCACGAAGCCGCCATCGGTTTCGCGCACGATGAGCGGGTCTACCTGCTGGATCTCGTTTTCGGTCACGATGAGTTCGAAGAGCTCCTCCGACTTCCCGCTGCACACCACGTAGTCGCCTGGCTTCATGCCGGCGGTGCTCAGCTTCCCGTCTTTGATTGTCTGTATCTAGCCCGCGATGTAGAGGGCGTCGAAGCCGGGCAGCGCCACCTCGGAGTCTCTTGCAGCGAAGACCTGCGGGATCTGCCTGACCTGTTCGTTCACGAGCTGCTTCTGGACGTTGAAGCTCTTTCCCTCGAACTCGAACTGGTAGCCGATGCTGCTGGCGACGAGGTCCTTGGTGAAAATGGAGATCTTTCCAAACTGGTCTGTCTGGAGGCTGAAGCTGGAGGTCTCCTGTCCGTTGACGGTGACGCTCACGGGCAAGTGCGGGACCACCTTGTACTCCGTGAAGAACTGGCTCACGACGGCGTTCTGGTACACGTAGGTGGCGCACTTCACCATCTGGCTGTTGTCGAAGCTCGTCGTGAGCTCGTGGCTGTAGTCCTTGTTGAAGAGGCTGCAGGTGAACTTGAAGCGCAGGTACGCGTTGGAGATCACCTTCTCCGGGATCTTCACCACGAAGCCGCCGTCTAACGGAACGGCCTGCATCTGGACCTCCTGGCCCTGGCCGAACACGGCGCTGAGGGACACGCGCTCCGGCTGGAGCTGGATGCCAGAGTGGCAGTTCTTGAGCTGGAAGGCGGCGTTGGGCACCACGCGGACCGACTCGGCGTCTTCGAAGGAAACCACTGGAGCGCAGGAGAGCGTCACTTGCGGGAAGGAGACGGGCACTTGCTTGCCGCCGCAGCCGACGTAGAGTTGGCTGGTGTTCTGGAACTCGGAGTAGCTGACGTGCTTCAACAGCTTGGACTCGCTTTTCTCTTGGCTGGAGACGACGCCGATCAGGTCGATTCCCTTTTCGGTGAGTTCCTGGAACACTGTCTGCTCCACTTGGAACTGGTACTGCCACTGGTAGGAGACCCTGTCGAAGAAGACGTTCAGCACCAGGTTGTTGGAGGCGGTCTCGACAGGGACCTCTATCTCTTCCAGGTGCTCCGAGAGCTGCCTGTCGAAGAGCTTCACGAAGTTCGGCTGGGCCTGCTTCAGGAGCTGGGTGTAGGCCACCAGCGCGTTCGTGTAGTAGACCTCGACTTTGTTCAGCTTCTGGTTGGAGGCCACGATGGTGACCTTGCCCTGCTTCACGGCCGCGGCGTCCACGAAGAAGAGGTCCGGATTCTTGAAGCAGAAGGGCTGCTGCTTCTCGAGACCCTTTTGGACGGCCACGCACGAGAGGATGCTCAGCACATTGCAGTCTCCTGGCGCGCCGAGGCTCTTCACGGTGTCTTGGTTGGCGCTCATGACCCGCTTGAAGTCACCCAGGCTCAGGAACTCCTGGAGGAGGCGGTAGTACTTGAAGATGTGTTCGGCCGAGATGTTGAAGGTAATATCTTTAGATACTAGGTAGTCTATCGAATAGTCGTACAGCTTCTTGTCCGTCAGCTCGATGAAGTCCTGGTGCGTGTAGAACATCTGGGCGTCCTTCGTGTCCAGGATGTACTTCCTGCAGGTGGCCAGCGCGCCCGGGAACTTCTTCTGGTTCTCCTCCGAGATGAGGGCGGAGATCAGGTGCCTCCTGTCTTTGTTGCCGTAGAGGTCGCCAGCGTACTCCGCGACGACGTACGGCTTCGGGTAGTAGACGTGGTCCAGGGCTTTGCTCAGTTTCGTGCTCCGGAAGTAGCGGCTCTGGTCGCCCTGGGCGTGGCTGCTGGACGCGGCGTACTTGTGGCCCATGAGGTCCAGCTGGTCTTGGGCGGAGAGGAACGGGAAGATGGCGTCGAAGTCGTACTGTTCTTTCAGGTCTCTCTTTTCTATCTTCCCCTCTGTCTTGAAGGTGGGGATGCTGGCCTTCGCTTGGGTCTCTTGGGCGGCCTGGGCCTCGCGCTGGTACGTGGAGATGTTCAGCTTGGAGACGAGCTGTTTGTAGACGGCCGCTTTCGGGTCTGCTTCCTGCAGGGCGAGCTTAATCAGCTCGAGCTCTTCCTCCTGGTGGGTGGAGAGCTTAGTGTCTTTCTGGACCATCTTCGAGATGTCTCCTTTTCCGATCAGCTTCATCAGCTGGGACACGAAGAGTAGGTCGCTTTGGGGAAGTGACTTCAGGTCCACCTCCTGTGGCGGCTCTTCTCTGACTAAGGATTCTAGGATCTTTTGGAACTTTTGGTCAAGGATGTTCATATATGGAGTGGATGATATGAAATAATTTCTATAATTTAAGCATAATTCGGTAATTTTGTTGTATTTCTGGAATACACTACCTATGTGTGTACATATTTAATAATATTTAACATTATAGTGAAAATGAGTCATTATGTATGTGAAATTTAGTAGTTACAATCAAGCGGAGGATGCGCTTGTAGGTGTAGCCTGTTAGCTTTAACTTAGCCCTCAACGCTGTTAGGGATTCAGGTTTAGAGATAATCGTGAAAATAAATGCCTTATCATTTAAAGAAAGGGAGTAAAAATTCATATTTTCCAAAAATTGTTAATAATTGTTAAGATAAAGTAAAAAAGTTACTTGATATTAAAAAGATGTTAAATCACACATAGTAAATACATTAAAGCTGTTACATAAATGAGGAAGCAGAATCACTTAGATTGGAAACAAGGATGAAAGTCATTTTAATAAAATGGAATATTATCAACCACAAGAATTATTAAAATATATATTATTTTTACTTGGCTATAGTAAAATAACTAGTTTATATTTATTTATTGCGTTTGGCTGTATTGTTGGATTGTTGCGGTTGAGTGAGTCATGTTATTAATAATTGTTACTTGTATTACCGCAATCGACCATTATGTTGATTTCGATTATTATTCAAAGAATAGTAATAGGCTCATTTTCTTAAATTAAGCAACACTAGGACTAACTAATGCTGTTGGGTAACCTCGTCCAGATTGTAAATTTTGAATACAAGTTCACAATAATTTTAAGTCTCAAAAGTGATGTAAACTTTGAACCAATAACTTCCAACAAACTTTATTAATACTATATATAGTTTAACTACGATCTGCTATGTTTTTGATGTTTGTGGCAGCTCATAGATGTCTCTCATTACTTTGTATTAGTTAAAATATGAAGAAAATTTGTGGAATTCTATTATAACTGCAACAGCCCGGCATTATATTTTTGTTATCACTGTAACGTAAGGTCACTAATATATAGATTATATATTGATTTCATCACCTAGAGCATCAAGTGGGAGAGAGAAACCTTCAACAGCTATCTGAGTCGTGTTCTGGTAGCCGAAGTTGCTGATGGTGTAGGAATACGGGAGGTAGACCGGAAGCGGAACCGTGGTGGCGAAGTCGGTGTTGCCGATGGTCACGTTGATGTTCACTCCGGCCGGGAAGATGTCGCAGGCGCTGTTGTTGCTGGGCACCAGGAGGATCAGAAGCTGTTTTATGTTCGGGCGGTACTCGACGGACGTGTCGTACGTGTAGCATGTGTGGATCTCGCGGCCGTCCGCGTCCAAAGAAATTGCGGCTTATATTAAATAAATGTTTAACATTCGATTTAGAAGTGGATATATTATATCTTATTACATATAATAAGATGTGATATAGGACAGCTTTAATTATTTATTAAAATCAATCATTGCATGTTAAATAAAACATGATAACATATCATTATCATAAAACAATTTGTAGAACACTTAATTAATGAATTATATATAACATTATTAATAAGCTTAATATACTATTTATTCATTTACCATAATACTAATATTACTATTGATAATAGCTTACTTTTGACAATAATTGACAATATGACAATAATTTTTATTAACTTTTCACAATAGAAAATGTGTAATTAGATCAGGGATTTTGAGTCATTTTTATAGCTATTATTTGCTATTATTCTTCAATGGAGTGTTGTAAAATTGAAGCGCGTATATTTAATTTTTTATGTATATATGTGTAAAATATTCCACTTTAACAATATTCACTATTGTCCTATATTTTTATTGTCTACCATTGTCTGGGACAATAGAAAACCCTTGTTATGCAATAAGAAAATGGGAATGGATGGCTATATTCTATACTAGGTATTAAAGCAACTATTTAGCTAATTACTTTCTTTGCATATTTTCAAATTCTATTTTCAATATTCATTGGGTAAGATGATATCTCCATTGAAGATGACAACTCCAATAATTTTACAATTTTAACTGTGGCCAACTGTAAAATATATAAATCAATCTACATATAAACATCAATTTCTATATAAACAATTTGTAGAACACAAATTATAATTGTAATTAATTATTAATGATAATATACTATTTACGTATTCCTAAAAATCAATTACAAATTTATAATTAATTTAGAGAACTGCACTTCTATTATTCAAAGTTAGTTTAACACATTCATAAATATGTATGTTCATAATATAATTAGCAAATATTATTATAAGCAATGAATCAACATCACTGTTTCTTCTTCTTGAGCAGTTTCAGCTACTTTTGGAACCTGAGCAACTGGAGAACAGAAAATACGAAGACAACGGCCGAAAGAACTGAAATCAAAACTGAGCGCGCCAAATTCTACTTCTGAACTCCCGTTTGCTTCACCTCGCTGAAAACGTGGACAACAGTTAGTTACTGTTGAACGGTGAGGGTGCAGATGAACTCTTTCTTAACTGCCTCAATTAACGACTCGTTGTCAAAGCAAACCTGAACGTTATCATAACCGGCGGTGAAAGTGAACTCGCCCTTTGAGGAGTAGTTGTCAGAGCGGATCACGCTCAGGCTGAACTTGGTTTATACATCATTTAAAGGGCGAGTTGACTCAAGATGCAAGCAAGCCTAAGAAGCAGATTTCAGCTCAAAGTACACGCGCTCGAAGTACTGCGGCGTGAACGGTATCATGTCGTGCTGCACGGCCAACATCTGCTCGTTCAGGTAAAACAAAGCCGAAACCGTTATCCTGCCAGACGAAGAAGCTGCCGAGAGCCTGTAAAACGCATTGCATTACTCCACCTGGTTAGAAGGCATATCGCTGCAGGAAAACGAGTAGTGGATCTTGAACGGGTTGTACTTCGGAGTCAGGTACTCGAAGGTGTACGAAGAGGAGCCCACGTACATTACTATCCGCAAAATCATCTTGTTATACACCAGCCCCGTAGCAGATAACTTCGCCCTCAGCGCGATGATGGAAGGCATTTTTGGAATCAACGTGAACGTGTACGACTTGTCATTCAGCGTCAACATGGACTGCTGGTAGAAGTTCTGAATTGAGTCATACTTTGAAGACGACAGCTGCAAGTCAATTCTAGTATCAACTCCGCCTTGATTTGTTAGTAAATACGCAGTGGCTGAAATGTCAGGTTTCTCCGCCGTGAACGCGAACGAATCAGAAACTCCAGGAAGCAACTGAATATTAAACTTAACGTTGTGGTTGTAGTTCGTCTTCAAATCCACCAGAGATGCCTGCGTGAGATCGAAGCTGAACTGCTTTCCCTCGATCGTGACCTGGAGGCTCTTCAAGGCGCTGATTTGAATTCTACAAAGACCTGTGGAGTTCATGGTGATGTAGAGCGAGTCCTTGGTAACCAACATCGGCATGTCGGCGTAGAAACACTCCGAAAGGGAAGAGATAATCGTCTGCATCTCTAAGATTTCTATACGGGTAATTTCGGCGTAAGAGTAAATTTCTATCAACAGGAAGTCGATAGAGATTTCATCACCTAGGCCATCGAGTGGGAGAGAGAAACCTTCAACAGCTATCTGAGTCGTGTTCTGGTAGCCGAAGTTGCTGATGGTGTAGGAATACGGGAGGTAGACCGGAAGCGGAACCGTGGTGGCGAAGTCGGTGTTGCCGATGGTCACGTTGATGTTCACTCCGGCCGGGAAGATGTCGCAGGCGCTGTTGTTGCTGGGCACCAGGAGGATCAGAAGCTGTTTTATGTTCGGGCGGTACTCGACGGACGTGTCGTACGTGTAGCATGTGTGGATCTCGCGGCCGTCCGCGTCCAAAGAAATTGCGGCTTATATTAAATAAATGTTTAACATTCGATTTAGAAGTGGATATATTATATCTTATTACATATAATAAGATGTGATATAGGACAGCTTTAATTATTTATTAAAATCAATCATTGCATGTTAAATAAAACATGATAACATATCATTATCATAAAACAATTTGTAGAACACTTAATTAATGAATTATATATTACATTATTAATAAGCTTAATATACTATTTATTCATTTACCATAATACTAATATTACTATTGATAATAGCTTACTTTTGACAATAATTGACAATATGACAATAATTTTTATTAACTTTTCACAATAGAAAATGTGTAATTAGATCAGGGATTTTGAGTCATTTTTATAGCTATTATTTGCTATTATTCTTCAATGGAGTGTTGTAAAATTGAAGCGCGTATATTTAATTTTTTATGTATATATGTGTAAAATATTCCACTTTAACAATATTCACTATTGTCCTATATTTTTATTGTCTACCATTGTCTGGGACAATAGAAAACCCTTGTTATGCAATAAGAAAATGGGAATGGATGGCTATATTCTATACTAGGTATTAAAGCAACTATTTAGCTAATTACTTTCTTTGCATATTTTCAAATTCTATTTTCAATATTCATTGGGTAAGATGATATCTCCATTGAAGATGACAACTCCAATAATTTTACAATTTTAACTGTGGCCAACTGTAAAATATATAAATCAATCTACATATAAACATCAATTTCTATATAAACAATTTGTAGAACACAAATTATAATTGTAATTAATTATTAATGATAATATACTATTTACGTATTCCTAAAAATCAATTACAAATTTATAATTAATTTAGAGAACTGCACTTCTATTATTCAAAGTTAGTTTAACACATTCATAAATATGTATGTTCATAATATAATTAGCAAATATTATTATAAGCAATGAATCAACATCACTGTTTCTTCTTCTTGAGCAGTTTCAGCTACTTTTGGAACCTGAGCAACTGGAGAACAGAAAATACGAAGACAACGGCCGAAAGAACTGAAATCAAAACTGAGCGCGCCAAATTCTACTTCTGAACTCCCGTTTGCTTCACCTCGCTGAAAACGTGGACAACAGTTAGTTACTGTTGAACGGTGAGGGTGCAGATGAACTCTTTCTTAACTGCCTCAATTAACGACTCGTTGTCAAAGCAAACCTGAACGTTATCATAACCGGCGGTGAAAGTGAACTCGCCCTTTGAGGAGTAGTTGTCAGAGCGGATCACGCTCAGGCTGAACTTGGTTTATACATCATTTAAAGGGCGAGTTGACTCAAGATGCAAGCAAGCCTAAGAAGCAGATTTCAGCTCAAAGTACACGCGCTCGAAGTACTGCGGCGTGAACGGTATCATGTCGTGCTGCACGGCCAACATCTGCTCGTTCAGGTAAAACAAAGCCGAAACCGTTATCCTGCCAGACGAAGAAGCTGCCGAGAGCCTGTAAAACGCATTGCATTACTCCACCTGGTTAGAAGGCATATCGCTGCAGGAAAACGAGTAGTGGATCTTGAACGGGTTGTACTTCGGAGTCAGGTACTCGAAGGTGTACGAAGAGGAGCCCACGTACATTACTATCCGCAAAATCATCTTGTTATACACCAGCCCCGTAGCAGATAACTTCGCCCTCAGCGCGATGATGGAAGGCATTTTTGGAATCAACGTGAACGTGTACGACTTGTCATTCAGCGTCAACATGGACTGCTGGTAGAAGTTCTGAATTGAGTCATACTTTGAAGACGACAGCTGCAAGTCAATTCTAGTATCAACTCCGCCTTGATTTGTTAGTAAATACGCAGTGGCTGAAATGTCAGGTTTCTCCGCCGTGAACGCGAACGAATCAGAAACTCCAGGAAGCAACTGAATATTAAACTTAACGTTGTGGTTGTAGTTCGTCTTCAAATCCACCAGAGACGCCTGCGTGAGATCGAAGCTGAACTGCTTTCCCTCGATCGTGACCTGGAGGCTCTTCAAGGCGCCGATTTGAATTCTACAAAGACCAGTGGAGTTCATGGTGATGTAAAGCGAGTCCTTGGTAACCAACATCGGCATGTCGGAGTAGAAACACTCTGAAAGGGAAGAGATAATCGTCTGCATCTCTAAGATTTCTATACGGGTAATTTCGGCGTAAGAGTAAATTTCTATCAACAGGAAGTCGATAGAGATTTCATCACCTAGGCCATCGAGTGGGAGAGAGAAACCTTCAACAGCTATCTGAGTCGTGTTCTGGTAGCCGAAGTTGCTGATGGTGTAGGAATACGGGAGGTAGACCGGAAGCGGAACCGTGGTGGCGAAGTCGGTGTTGCCGATGGTCACGTTGATGTTCACTCCGGCCGGGAAGATGTCGCAGGCGCTGTTGTTGCTGGGCACCAGGAGGATCAGAAGCTGTTTTATGTTCGGGCGGTACTCGACGGACGTGTCGTACGTGTAGCATGTGTGGATCTCGCGGCCGTCCGCGTCCAAAGGAATTGTGGCGAGTACTAAATAATTTAGTATCATTTTAAAGTGGATAAAAGTTATAGAATCTTTAGATATTTTTATAACATAAGAAAAACAACCAATTTTTAACAAATTACATTATAATTAGTGTATTACATAATACTGAATATTTATACATTATTAATTAGTTCTAATATCTTAAATGATATTAATATATAATGATTATTGGTGTTGTTAAAGATTGTGGTCAACATATTTAAATTTACATGAAGTAAGTGAAACGTGACCCAATATCGTTAAATGTTTAAATAGTCTAATAAGATACATTAAAAGTATCCTAATATTGTTGTACTATATTGCATCGTATTTTTGATAACATAAACGAATGTAATTATAAACATAATATTAATATTCTAATATTAGTATCATCTCCTGTAATACCGGAAGAAATCCGTATGGAACTTACTATGTAAAACAACAAAACGCAAACACAATTATTATGCAGTTAAAATATTGCAGAGGTTTCGCTTTCAAGAGTAAATGAGCCTGAACAGAAACTGATTAAAGAGTTATGACATTGTTCTCCGCTCTAAACTTAGAAGCACTATGCGTTGCCGCTGATACACTAGTTCCAAGATTCATACCAGCTATCCCTAACTATCCCAAAGATAGTTAGATAACTTCCGAGGTCAATAATGTTAACAATGATAGTTCAAGTGCCGAACTAACTTAGGTTGTCTGAGGAGGCTATTTGGTGTGACAATTCTAGAAGATGAGGTATGATATTGAGATTAATTTGAAATAACGTTATGTGTAACTAATTTGGATTTGTGGATTGTCATGATTTACGAGATGGAATGATTAAATTGAGCCTTAGTACTCATGATAAGGTTACAGCTAAGTGAGTCATTTTATTATATTATAACAAGTTTTATTTATGATATACTCTGTTATATACTATGCACGGCATATTTCCAATATAACAAATAAAAAGAAAACAAATCAAATGAACAAATCAAATGAATGACTAAAAGATGATATATAATACTGAAATATGAATTAAAATGAATTTGTTATTAAAAAAGAGCAATATAAATCTATCCAAAAACAAAAGTTCAAAATATTTTAAAGGAATATTAAAATATTATATTATAAATACAATAAGATAAAGCAAAATATGACTTAAAATGTTCAATTAATGTAAAAACAAACTATCTACAAAAAGATCTAAAATGTCTTTTAAAATCATAGTTAAAAACTAATTAAACCACTACACACATACGTAATATTAATATTAATATTACGTATATATGTTTACATTGCATACCACAAGATAAAGTAAAAAAGTTACTTAGAGAAGTAAAAAAGTTACTTATTATAATACATACATGCTGTTAGGACGTTGGATAAACAAATCTAACTCCACCAAACAATTTGAATTTCATTTCATATAATACTACACACTTACGTAATATTATTATTAATATTATGTATATATGTTTACATTGCATATCATAAGATAAAGTAGAATAGTTACTTGATATTTAAAAAGATGTTAAATCATATATAGAACTATGCATTAAAGCTGTTACATAAATGAGGAAGCAGAATCACTTAGATTGGAAACAAGGATGAAAGTCATTTTAATAAAATGGAATATTATCAACCACAAGAATTATTAAAATATATATTATTTTTACTTGGCTATAGTAAAATAACTAGTTTATATTTATTTATTTATTGCGTTTAGATGTATTGTTGGATTGTTGTTGTTGAGTGAGTCATGTTATTAAGGTTACAGTTAAGTGAGTCATTTTATTTTATTATTACAGGTTTTGAATTCATAAATTAAATTGAATATATAACCAGTTTTTGCAATTTATCCACTCCATGTTAAAATAAATTAACTTCATTCCATAATTCGTCAAAGACAATGTAGTTTGGTAGTGCAGCGCCGTCCATCATTGCACAATTCAAGTTATTAAATTCCAGTTTTTACGCAGGTTGATTTCAGTAATTTGCAGTGGGAGGATTAAATACAGAATTTGGAGGCTGCGTGCAATTTCTTCAAGCGGACTTTAATTGCGAGCCCTTAGATAATATTTTATACATAGTATCTAGTGACTATTTATTAGTCTAGTCCTCTAGCGATTTAGGTGCGTATTCTTCCCGTTTTGATCAACGTATCCGATTCTCTGTTTGATTTCTGTAATTTTCTGTCTCCTGAGTTTTTATATTTATTTTCAAAGCAGCTTTGTGCATCAGTGAGTGCAAAAACGCATTTAAGCCAGTAATTCCTTCATTTAGGCTTGCAACTAATTAATAAGTGCACCTCCCTTGGCTCTGATTTCAGCACATTACTTGAAACTCTACTATAATCCTTTATATCATAAATATAACTAAAGATAACAAAAGATATTAAACTGTGTGTTCCACTCCTCCTTAAAACGCTCGGAATGCACAAAAACGTTTTCTTCAGCAATTAAATTGTTCACTTAGCTGTTAGTAATTAAACTGGAATTGAAATTGGCCGAGTTTGTAACAGCAGATTCGTTGACGTGCAAAACGAAGCGGATTTTGACAACCAATTTCACTTAGTGGTCGTTTTGGAACAAATAAAAGAGGGAATAAATATAAATGAACAGAAAATAAATTACTTGAAGGAGAAAATGGAACTGAGCGTCACACACCAGGACACGAAAGCGATTGTCGGGCAAATACTCGGAATAAGTTTAGAATGATTATTTTATGTTTAATGGTTCAATAAATTATTTGGTGATCATATTGTGTACTTTATTCATTGTATTTGAAGTTAACTTAAAACATAATTTTATTTATTTATTTCATTGAAACATACTGTTAATTTGTGTAATATTAACTGTCAATATATCAATATATCATAAATATATAACGTACGTCAATATTTTATATCTTTGCGATGACTGGTATGTATTGTGAGTTAGCAGCAATGCAAAGTGCCTCTAAGTTTTGAGCTGTCGAATTTTTTATCTTTGGATATTTGATTGGTCGAATATTTTTGGTTGATATAAATATGATAATACAATTATTAGTTGAATACTTCTTACAAGTTTGAGTCAATGTATTATAGATTAATGTATTCATAAATGTATGTACAAAACAAAAAGAATAGTAAATTTTATCTTAATGTAAAGTTCTAGTTCCACTCCTCAAAAATGACTATGAAATCCCTCAAAGTATTACCGAAAATTAATAAATCAGTATTAGAAAGTTCATATTAATTTTATGATAACAATTCAGAAGATTTTGTCCGTGTTAATGATCTCGAAATACTAAAGCAAAAAATAGTTAATAATCTAAATAAATCTAGGTAGTTGGCGACTTCTATTAAACTTCTGAATAACCGATAGAAAAATGTTTTTGCAAATATTGACAAATTATGGCTGAATTAGAATAACATACTGTACTAACATATTATTTTGAAGTAGTAGGATAAGAAAAATGAATATCTAATGAATATTATCAATAATATGACTTGATGTTAAAAGAAGTGACATTCTTTACATTATTTTATTATATAAATATTATTATATAAATTTAATATTAAATCACGTCAGCGAATAAAATATCATTACTACACCATTTGCAAAAGACCAAAAGAACCCTATAACAACAAGTGTCAGTAGTAACTGCATAATTCCGATGTGCATGTGAGATCTAAACGTTAACGGGTTGTTTTCAATGCAAGTAGCTAGCATAAGGCCAAATCCTGGCAACCCAAGATTTACAAGACCACAAAAGAATAAAACAACTCTGTTTACGTTTGGAACTGGTAACATTTGCATTCTCGAGCTCATTTTGTAATAATTTTAATAATTGTGTTCGTAAGTTAGTAATTCAAGAAATGTTCATTCCTGTTAGGGAACTTTTTAGTTCATATTTTGATTGTTGCAGATGAATAGAATTTAGAATATTATCCAAACACTAAAAATATAACTTCTTTGTTGTAATGTTTGCAATTCATTTTTATAATTTTCATTTTTTACAAATTAAGTTTGTATATCATTTATTTCTGAGAAATAATAAATTAATATTATTTTATCAAAATATAAGTATAACTCAAGTCACTTGAGTCAAGTGCATGGGTAGCAAACATCTTGGAGACACGTGTTACGAACATTTGAAATAGATTTGAAAATAGTTCCGGCCATTTTTGTGTTTAGAGTGTTTATGTTATTTTGAATCGCATTAATTTAAACTTGAATTGTGTTATTTAAATTATTTTAACTGTTTTAAGATGAAGTCGCTTAGGAAGAGATCTAAGCATTCAAATTGGCGGTATTGCTGTTCAAATTGGATTATAGGGTGCTAATAGAATTAGTTACACTATTTTTATTTGCTGTAACTTGAGCAGTTAGTGCAGCAATTTATGATTAAAGTGATGCTATTTGTGAACTTAAATCAGTTTAGAGGTTGTCTCTAAGCTAATTCTGAGTGTTATTAACACTTGTTATAATAGATTAAATTAATGAAATGTTATTTATAATATGTTAGTCCTGAATTTAACTATTTTATGTAAAATTTGAGTAAGAACTAGCAAATTAACTCTATATATTGGAGTTTAAGTTTGTAATATTGCTTAAGAGCCTTTATTCAATAGTATACTGTTAATTTTATAGCTATGTAATCAAAGTAGTATTTACTAATGACATATTACTATTTAAATCTGATAATTTTTACAATATTGTATTATTCATTTGTTATAGTGAGCTTATTAACATAGTGTGATTAAAGTATATTCTCCAATCCAATGTTGTAGTATTTTATAGAAGGTTGATATCTATATCTTAAGTAAAAGCTTATATTTATAATTATAAATTGGTTATATTGCTTTATAAATGAGCCTCAATTTCTGAAATGTTGTTGGTAATATGAATTTCTAACTCAGTAAACTAATTAATTATTTAAACACAATATGAGTAGTTTAAAATATATCCCTCTGCGCATTTACACTCAATTCCGTTATATTCAAAGGGATAAACGCACTAAAATGTGTTCTCAAACATTTGTCCGTAAATAAGTTGTTCTAAGCAGATTCCGTAAATTAGATAATTTAAATTATTACAAATGTTCGGATTTTTCACTGGTTGTTACGTCATCGTTACAAATGATTAATCATTAAAAATAGGTGCATTTGAGTAATATTTTATTTTATTGATCTCGAAAGTAGTCTGAACTTGACAAACAACCGCAACAACTGCGTTGTACTCCTACAAATTAAAATAGTACGCAGATATTTTTGAATTTGACATATAAAACGTTAGAACAGTTTTTATTTGAGCTACTATCCCAGCTGAGAAAACTGAATTAGTTCTCATTTGAACAAAACACTAATCAATGTTTATATTTCTTATGGGTTCTATTATCAATCCAGAAATATTTTAACCGTTAGCGACAAATATAAATGTTGACTCTTATAAGATCAAATCGCATTTCGTACAAACTAAAGCCCCTTGAAGAATATTGTCAGTCAGCGACACATTGAAAGAAGAAGATTGAACGATAAGAGAATTCTGACTAAATAGTGCAAAATTAGTATTGCGTGGATTGCACACACTCAATGTAATTAACGAGTTCTTCACTTCACTTACTCCCATAAATATGTTTAACATCATTTCAGCTTGAAGACTGACTGATTCGTTAAGCAGTAATGAATTTAAAGTTACGCTATTTTAACAGTAATAAATTTGTTATATTCCATGTAAAATTTACTTATTACACATTCTATCCATTTAACGATGCAATTCCATTTGTATAAGATTTGTGAATATCATTTCTGAGATGTGGTAATTACACTGTTATATAACCCTTAATTTTATTTAAACACTGTTATAAAAACGATTTAATGGATTCAGAAATTTGAAAAATATTCAAAAATTTACATAAAAATATCAATAATTATTTAAATTATTATTAATAGTTGTTAAATTGGTAAAATTAGAATATAACTAAAGTATACATATTTTAAATATGTAGTAAGTGTAAATGTACTTCAATTCTTCTTTTTCTTCAAACTCTTAATATGTTTGCCGAATATGAACAGTCTTACTGCGATAAATACTGCTGTAGCTGCGCTAAACACTGATACCAGAATGTAGTTCACCAAAATGCTATTTTGCTAGCTGTTATTCTTTGATTCCTGGAATACGTGTACATATTACATATTTCCTTGACTTATTATCATGAGTGCCATGAAGTTTTCCCTCACCGCCTCCTACAACATCGCGTCATTAAAGCATACCTCTATTTTGCTCCGGTCATAAACAACGTTGTACTCGAAATTCCCCTTCACTGAGTAGTTATCCGCCCTCATAACGTTAAACTTGAAGTTAGTTACTTCCAATCCAAATGTGTTTTAAACGGTATTCTACAAATGCAAACACGATTACGAACCACTCCCAACATTGAAGTAAACGCGTTCAAATATTTGTGGAATATGGTCGATCACATTGTGCTGAACGGCAAGAATGTTATCGTTGTAGAAGAAGAGGGCCGAAATCGTTATTTTCACGTTCGAAGAGGTTCTAACATGCTCGTAAAATGTTAAGCATAATTATTGCTGATTTGAAGGCTAATCGGAGCATCTAAATGGAAAATGTAACTACAATGCGTTATACTTGGACGTTATGTAGTCGAAGGTATAAGATTGCTCATAAGTGGTTACGATCAAGCAGAGGACGCGCTTGTTATAAGTGTAGCCTGTTAGCTTTAACTTAGCCCTCAACGCTGTTAGGGATTCACGTTTAGAGATAATCGTGAAAATAAATGCCTTATCGTTTAAAGACATCGAAGAAAGGGAGTAAAAATTCAATATCATGTCGTACTTCACCTCTGAAAATACTAAGTCAATCCGAGTGTCGATTGCACCGTCATTAGTCAATAAATAGGCGGTTGCGGCTATATCAGGTTTCTGAGCCGTAAAGGAAAAAGAATCCGCAGCGCCAGGATTCAAATTCACGTTAAACTTAACGTTGTGGTTGTAGTTCGTCTTCAAATCCACCAGAGATGCCTGCGTGAGATCGAAGCTGAACTGCTTTCCCTCGATCGTAACCTGGAGGCTCTTCAAGGCGCCGATTTGAATTCTACAAAGACCTGTGGAGTTCATGGTGATGTAGAGCGAGTCCTTGGTAACCAGCATTGGCATGTCGGTGTAGAAGCACTCCGAAAGGGAAGAGATAATCGTCTGCATCTCTAAGATTTCTATACGGGTTATTTCAGAGTAAGAGTAAATTTCAATCAACAGGAAGTCGATAGAGATTTCATCGCCTAGGCCATCGAGTGGGAGAGAGAAACCTTCAACCGCGATTTGAGTCGTGTTCTGGTAGCCGAAGTTGCTGATGGTGTAGGAATACGGGAGGTAGACCGGAAGCGGAACCGTGGTGGCGAAGTCGGTGTTGCCGATGGTCACGTTGATGTTCACTCCGGCCGGGAAGATGTCGCAGGCGCTGTTGTTGCTGGGCACCAGGAGGATCAGAAGCTGTTTTATGTTCGGGCGGTACTCGACAGACGTGTCGTACGTGTAGCACGTGTGGATCTCGCGGCCGTCAGTATCCAGAGGTACTGCGGCAAATAACGCTGTTAGTTGTAGCATTTAGAAGTGGATTATTGTATGTTAAAAGAAAGCTTAATAATTATTATCATAATAATAATTGTAATATCAATAATAATTCTATTTTTATGAATTTTGAAAACTTGTACTAAATAAAACATGAATTGAAATTGATTATTTTCATTTATTTTTAATTAATGGTGTATATTAAGTTTCGATATTAATTAATTTATGTTTTATATACTTTTTTATAAATTAAATTTAAAATTTATCCGTGATAATGATGATTGAAAGGAAGTAATACTCATTTTAAACAAATCGTATTTAGTATAATTAATATATCGGCTCACTCTTTTGGTACATCTCAAAAACATCCACTCAATAATCAATTACTTCAATCACAAAAAACATTAAAAAATGATGTATTCATTTTAACGCGTTCTTTACTCCTGTACATAAAGGACTCTATATTTTCAGTGTTAATTATTTGAGATGTCATCAAATTATATCAATTCAGAAATGATAGTATTGTTTTATACTTTATCGTGTTATTACTGTGTTATTAATATTTATATAACATTAATGTTAGGTTATTAAATTTTCAGAGATGATGGGTGTGGATAAGATAGTTATAAGATATTACATCTACTGTGTATTTATACTTATTAAGGATATATTCATTGAGGAATAGTATTTAATGTATTCTCTGAAACGGTATGTTATATTTACAACTAAATATTAAGTTGTCATTAAAAGTTAAACGTTTTAATTAGAAATTATTTCTGGTGAAGCTATAGTGTTTATATATGTTTATATTTCACTATTTATTTATTTATTTATTTCTATTTATTTCAAATTATAAAACAATTTTTTTAATTGATATTTTCTATTATCTATTTCTGAAATTATCTTAATGTATGAGACTAAACTATTTAAAACGTGTTGTTCTCATGTATTTTATTGAGTTGTTCACTTTTTGTGTTCTCTCTTATGCATGATAGTTTTGATTTTCAGGTTACTGTTATTGTATAGATGTTTAAGATGTACCTGAGTGAGCCGACATACGTTCAGAATGTCACGAGTCCCTTGGATTGACTCGTTCCAGGGACGGTTTCATTCTGAGAGATTCTGTTGAGGGTGTCCTCAAGTTCAATCTCTATAACGATTTCATCGTTGTTGGTTTGCGCTTTCTTCGCAGATGACTGATTAATAACACTAAATATGAACGTATGTATTTAATTGCTTTTTATAATAATAAATATACACACAATTATTATCGCGTTTTTGTATCTATTTACTTTTATTATAAACTCTGAAAATACACGCGTTTTTAAATTTAAACACTGATTAAACAAACTGTAACCTTATCATCAAAGTAACTAAGGCTATCACTATTAAGCTAAATAATCATTCAATCGTTATCTCATCAATCATAACAATTATATAAAAGTTAATATAGATGTTAATAATTATTATGTTATTATATCCTAATTTATTGGAAAGTTCAATATTTTATATTATTGTTATTTTATGTTGAAGCTTTAGCATTATATGTGTATAGTCAGCTATCATCCGTGGAAGATCTTGATGTATGCTTAAACCAACCTGGTTTAATATATGATATATTTAACATATTACTTACAAAAAATCGATAGATTAATGGATTAGTGACGACCAATACACAAATCATTCGAGCCGTTTCAATCGCTTTTATAATCCATTTCATTTGTATATTTAATCTTATGTTTTGATTATATCAGATATTCTCAGATTCTCGCAAATACAATTGGATTTTGTACTCATCCTTAATTTGGCTGAATATCTAATCAAACTAACATTTTTCACTCCAATCAAATGAGCTCCTCCGACCTCGGCCCCACAATCGAGGCCGCCGTCATTCTACCCCTCCCACCCCAATTTACAAAATAGAAACGCACTCCCACACTAAAGTAAAAAATTTGCAAAATCACTTTATTATTGGTATCCGTTTTAACCCTTTCTGCCCTCGTTTTCCTCGCCTCCGTTTCATTCTCGAACTACAATCAGTGCGACCGAACCTGTAAACTCAAGTTTTGCTCCTCCGCCGATTGTTTTCTGAGCAAAATGGCCTCTAAAAGATCCGTTAAAAAATGCACGTGCTAAAATGGAGCTGTTTTAAATAGAAAATTAGAACGTGTTAATACAACGGCGATTGACGCTGCGCTGGTTGAATATTGCGTTTGTAATTCTGTAGAATGCGCGACTGTTTAAGCAAATTCCGCTCCAAGCGTGTTTTTACACAAAGGACCGTGCGGACACTGCTCAAACCCGGCCGATTTCCAAATATACAAAGAAACGGCACTTACCCTGACCAAATCGTCCACCAAAGCAGCCGTTGCAAGCATCTTCTCAAAATAAAAAGCTATAAATTAAATGACCAAAATTGGCCTCAGCGATAAATGCAGCGAATGCTGGGTCGGAAACATGCAAAACACACTCGTTCACTGCTTCTGGACCTGCGCATTCGGAAGCAGAGCCAGCTGCGAAAACGGACATCTCAGCAAATGCCTACAATGCGACGAAGACTACTCCGGAAAATATTTCAGAGACTGCGCTGGAATGACCAGAAGACGAGCCGGAATTACCAGTGATATCTGCAGATAAAACGGGGAAATCGTCGATAAGTGATGTTCTTTACTTTGTTATCACTTATTTTGTTAACAGTAGATTTTTTATTTATAGAGTTATAATTTGAGGTTAATTAGTAATACATAAATATAAAAATGTATGTGTGTCTACCATAAGCGAACGTAGTATACCATTATCAAAAATATGTATAAATTTAAATGCACGTATTTACATATTTACACAATTATATAATACACAGTAATTTAATAATCTTAGATTCTCACTGTGAAGTATATAAATGATAATATTAATTAATTCAGGAATTAACCACTTCTATATCAATGTTACTGATTTCAATTTTTGCCGCAGTACCTCTGGATACTGACGGCCGCGAGATCCACACGTGCTACACGTACGACACGTCCGTCGAGTACCGCCCGAACATAAAACAGCTTCTGATCCTCCTGGTGCCCAGCAACAACAGCGCCTGCGACATCTTTCCGGCCGGAGTGAACATCAACGTGACCATCGGCAACACCGACTTCGCCACCACGGTTCCGCTTCCGGTCTACCTCCCGTATTCCTACACCATCAGCAACTTCGGCTACCAGAACACGACTCAAATCGCGGTTGAAGGTTTCTCTCTCCCACTTGATGGCCTAGGTGATGAGATCTCTATCGACTTCCTGTTGATAGAAATTTACTCTTACGCCGAAATTACTCGTATTGAGATTCTTGAGATGCAGACGATTATCTCTTCTCTCTCGGAGTGCTTCTACTCCGACATGCCGATGTTGGTTACTAAGGGCTAATTACAAATTACAATGAACGCAACCGGTTTGTGCAGAATTCAAATTGGTAATCTTAAATCCTTAGAGGTTACCATTGAAGGAAAGTAATTCAGCTTCGCCGAAGCCGATCAGGCTTCACTCACATCCCTCAAGAACACATATAACCACAACGTCCTCTTCAATATCGTTGTTGTCCCAGTTGGTATTACAGATCCATTCGCCTTCACAGCCGAGAAACCCGACATAGCAGCAACTGCTTACTTAGTAACAGAACAGAGCGGAATTTAAACCAGAATCGATTTGAAGCTGAGTTCCCAAAAATTCGACTCCATTCCCAACTTCTATGAAGCAAGTTACGTTACGATGAACGATAAATAGTTCATTTTCACTCTCATTCCAAAGGCCAGTAGCTAAATTGCGCTCGGAACTGCCCTAGCTGCCACTGGAAAAACATATAATAAGATAATCGCAAGAGTTATTATGCAAGTAGGAAGTCTTAGCTACACTTTCGAACAACTTGGAACCGTTTTCGACCCAAAGCAAATACACTTGCAATTCTCGTGTGAAGATATGCCATCAAACCAACTTTAATAATGTTTGGACTTCTACACTGCATCAGCCAAAGCCACAACCGGAAAAATAACCATTTCGGCTTTATTCTACTTCAATGACTTACTGCTCATCAGCTAACACGACGTAATTCCATTCAAACCACAGTAATTCGAAAGAGTTCTTTTTAATGTTAAAAAAGACCAAGAAATATGTATAGACCTACAAAACTCACGCGATCCTACATTCGATTCATCTGCAGTGTCAACATTCAAGTTCTACGTAATAAAAGCTAGCAACTATGACCTAAAAGGAGACTATTCACTTTAAAGCAACTACAACAATGTTCAAACCCAAGTGTGCTTCAATAACTCTCAACTCCGCACAGATGCACTTGATGATTTCATAGCGATGTTGACCATTAGCCAGGGAACCAAAACGGTTACACAAGTTTTCACATCATCATAAACCACTGACTCAAACAAAATAAATATGACAAGTTTCACTTTGATTGGCATATTTGCAGGTGTCGCATTCATTCAAGCCGTTTATCAACTAATTAGGTTCCAAAAACAACTAAAAGCTCTAAAGAAGAAGAAAACGGGATGATTCTCATCTTTTTTATAACATAATTTGTAACCATATTATATAAAGGTATAATAATATAATTGACATAATAATTTAATTTGTCATTAACTATATTAAAGAATTCAGCAGCTTAGCAAAGTACTATATAACCCCCGTGTTGAGAATAAGCTGTTTTTAATGATAGCTCAAGCAGGTAGTTACCCTAGCCTCGTATCTATTGGCTGCCTTTTTACTTTCATTGTGTGAAGTGGTGTCAAAATATCATTAAGTAATATGATATTGAGTAATATTATGTTCCACTTCATAATTTGCTTCTAAATTATAATTCATCTATTATGTAGATTAACTGTGAGTTAACAATTAAATCATCATATTATTAATCAATAGTAATAAGTATAAGTTTTATTAAGTAATTTTTTGTTCACAACTTGATGACGATTCTTTCTCTGAGATGTCTTGAGAAAACGTCTTCAACTTCTTCTTCGGCGTCCCCTTCTCCTTTTCCTCTCAGCTCGAACGTCTTTTCAATTTCGTTAGCGAAGAAGTTTCCTGGTCCAGACTCGATTGTAATCTTCATTTTATCCTTCTTGGGCCTGAGTTTTATGAACATTAATAAAACAATGACCAGTAATGCGCATATAATTCCGATTATTATTAACCCGCTGGTACTCAAACTGCTCTTCACAGCGCCCTGTTCGGCCGTTAATATTTCTGAGCAGACACCGTTCGCGTCCAGAACGCAATCAGAACAAATATTTCCGTACTACATGAACCCGGTTGAGCATTTATCAACGCAGAAGTTTAATTGGTACAGGGTGCACGAGGGAACGCACACACCATTGTGAATGAATTCCTGGCAATCGGAGGTGCATGTTTGGCCCACTTGGACCTTGTTAACGGTGAAATCTGAGCAGGTGATCTCGCACCTGGTTCCAACGAGCCCGTCGTTGGCAGAAACGTTCGTTGGACCGCAAGATGGAAGGCATACCGTATACTTAGTTTGATCTTGCCAGTAGAATCCAGAGGAGCATGAAGATTTGCACTCAGATCCGTCCTAAAATTGATTCGGTAACTAACATTTAGCTACACAAACATCATTATCTTTGTATAAGGTTATACTAAATAATGTACAAGATGCTTCGCACCTCTTCACTGAGCTACTATAAGTGGTATCAAAAGCGTTTACTTTAGAATTACAGTCAGTCACGCAGGTCAGAACGCCGGAAACTGAATCTCTTTCGTAAAACGCGCAGCCGTTAACGCATTCCTTGGTAACTGCGTTAACGAACTTGAAAGTGGGCTGGTCGTGACATTGGGTCACGCACTGCTTCGAGTTGCTGTCGCTCGCGTTGATGACGAAGTTACCGGTACAATCAGCTGTCTGGCACGTCTTGATGGAAGAAACGACGGAATAGATTCCAGAGGAGCAGTGAGCAACACATTATCCGTTCGTTTCCACGAACATCGTGCACGTGGCAGAGCAGTTCTTCGAGGCGTCGTAGAACGGCTTCGAAGCTGGACAAGAAGACTTGCAGAGCTGGCCGTCGATGAAGTTCAGAGTCTGGAAGAGCGCGCAAGAGTTTTCGCATCTGGTATAGGTCGCGTGGTAGGACTCGACGCCCGTGAAGTTGGAGGCGGCGCAGGCAGCTGGCGTGCAGAACAAGAACTGGTCAGCGTTGACTCTGTAGTAAGAGCCCGATGCGCAGGTGGAGACGCAGGCGTTCGAGCCCTCGTTCAAGAACTTGAGAGAGGCCTGGTCGTAGCACTGGGCCACGCAGATATTTCCGGTGATGAAGTAGGGCTTCGCGCCGTCGCATTGGTCCTGGCAGAGATTGTCTTTCGTGAACTTGGTCGTGCTGAACATCGAGCAGGCGGCTTCGCATCTTAAAACTGTGGTGCTGTAGGTATTATCGAGTCCATTGAACTTTGCGGTGCAATCAGTCACGCAGGTCAGAACGCCGGAAACTGAATCTCTTTCGTAAAACGCGCAGCCGTTAACGCATTCCTTGGTAACTGCGTTAACGAACTTGAAAGTGGGCTGGTCGTGACATTGGGTCACGCACTGCTTCGAGTTGCTGTCGCTCGCGTTGATGACGAAGTTACCGGTACAATCAGCTGTCTGGCACGTCTTGATGGAAGAAACGACGGAATAGATTCCAGAGGAGCAGTGAGCAACACATTATCCGTTCGTTTCCACGAACATCGTGCACGTGGCAGAGCAGTTCTTCGAGGCGTCGTAGAACGGCTTCGAAGCTGGACAAGAAGACTTGCAGAGCTGGCCGTCGATGAAGTTCAGAGTCTGGAAGAGCGCGCAAGAGTTTTCGCATCTGGTATAGGTCGCGTGGTAGGACTCGACGCCCGTGAAGTTGGAGGCGGCGCAGGCAGCTGGCGTGCAGAACAAGAACTGGTCGGCGTTGACTCTGTAGTAAGAGCCCGATGCGCAGGTGGAGACGCAGGCGTTCGAGCCCTCGTTCAAGAACTTGAGAGAGGCCTGGTCGTAGCACTGGGCCACGCAGATATTTCCGGTGATGAAGTAGGGCTTCGCGCCGTCGCATTGGTCCTGGCAGAGATTGTCTTTCGTGAACTTGGTCGTGCTGAACATCGAGCAGGCGGCTTCGCATCTTAAAACTGTGGTGCTGTAGGTATTATCGAGTCCATTGAACTTTGCGGTGCAATCAGTCACGCAGGTCAGAACGCCGGAAACTGAATCTCTTTCGTAAAACGCGCAGCCGTTAACGCATTCCTTGGTAACTGCGTTAACGAACTTGAAAGTGGGCTGGTCGTGACATTGGGTCACGCACTGCTTCGAGTTGCTGTCGCTCGCGTTGATGACGAAGTTACCGGTACAATCAGCTGTCTGGCACGTCTTGATGGAAGAAACGACGGAATAGATTCCAGAGGAGCAGTGAGCAACACATTATCCGTTCGTTTCCACGAACATCGTGCACGTGGCAGAGCAGTTCTTCGAGGCGTCGTAGAACGGCTTCGAAGCTGGACAAGAAGACTTGCAGAGCTGGCCGTCGATGAAGTTCAGAGTCTGGAAGAGCGCGCAAGAGTTTTCGCATCTGGTATAGGTCGCGTGGTAGGACTCGACGCCCGTGAAGTTGGAGGCGGCGCAGGCAGCTGGCGTGCAGAACAAGAACTGGTCGGCGTTGACTCTGTAGTAAGAGCCCGAGGCGCAGGTGGAGACGCAGGCGTTCGAGCCCTCGTTCAAGAACTTGAGAGAGGCCTGGTCGTAGCACTGGGCCACGCAGATATTTCCGGTGATGAAGTAGGGCTTCGCGCCGTCGCATTGGTCCTGGCAGAGATTGTCTTTCGTGAACTTGGTCGTGCTGAACATCGAGCAGGCGGCTTCGCATCTTAAAACTGTGGTGCTGTAGGTATTATCGAGTCCATTGAACTTTGCGGTGCAATCAGTCACGCAGGTCAGAACGCCGGAAACTGAATCTCTTTCGTAAAACGCGCAGCTGGTGACGCATTTCATATTCGGCGTATCAACTAAATAGGTATTTGGACATGTTGTGTAGCATCGTTTCTCAGTTTCTTGTAAATATGGATATCCAACTGGGCAAGTATGAACGCACTTCTTCTGACTTCCATCCAAATAATAGTACTCGCAATAAGTTGATGCTAAGTCTTCACAATAAGTTCCGTTCAGGTAATCGCAGGAAGAAGCGCAAACGGCTCCATTTCGCTTCCAAAACGGTCCACCGTTGTATTCTGAAGAGCAAGCCACGCAAGTTCTGAGGGAGCTCTTAGCAATTAAACCGTCACTGCAAGCAACTTTGCAGGTAGAGTCCATAAGATATCCTGGATCGCAGACGGAAGCGCAGCTATCTTCGGTGAATGTGTTTTAAATCATAGTTCTCGGGAAGCATCCGCTGCCGTTTACAACTGGGCTTGTTGAAGGGCAGGAAGCCACGCAGCCACCAAGGTCCACAGCGAAATTCGAGCATTTCGTGCAAACTGTTCCACTCAAGGAGTACCCAAGAGTGGTAGGGCACATGACGTAGCACGTTTAAGAGTCAGATGCGGAATAAGACCCGTTCGGACAGGAACCTTGGCAGAACTTCTCGAAAAGCTTTCCAGAACAAGTTGGAACGCATGATTTTGAAACGGGGTCGTATAGTTATGAGCACTCCAGGATGGATCCGTCAGCCATGAAAACAGCAATTTTAGTTGTTCCTGGCGAGTAATAGGCTCTCTGAGCCGACAACCTCACATCTGGGGTAAAAGCTCCTGCCACGTCAAAGTCGAGGTAGAAATACTTCGAACGCATTTATTTCCACTCCAAAAGCTGGAACTTGGCCTCGTAGTACTCTTTGATGATGCCGGGATGGGCGCTAGCGGCTTGGTTAACCTTGTATGTGTATGTACCAGAACAGCTTGTTACGGACTTGGTATCAAGTGTGCACGTAGGACCGGAAGAGAGCAAAGCGATCGAGTTCGCGTCGAAGCTGGTTTCAAAGAGGGTCACGGAGCCAGAAGAAGTTGATTAAGCTGTTCCATTCACGGTAAAGGTGACGTTCGAGAAACAGTTTGTTGCCACGAAATTGTTGAAGATGTGACCCACGAACTTGGAGATGTTCAGGTTAACAGCAGTTGTTGAGGTAATTCTGATCGAACCCGTTAGAGACACGTTCGTGAAAGTTCCGGTGACGGAGTTCGCGAAAGAGATTTCGGCGTTTTTACACTTTGGATTTACTTACAAATCGATGTCAAGGAAGATCAACACGTTTTTGAAGAAATTCGTACCCACCTGTAGTAGAGAGGTGTAAATGCAGTTACCGTCCTGGATGGAATAAAGCTGAAGAGATTTAACCGTCACCACATCGGCTTGAACGTTCGGAGTTGTTATTTAATTTGCATAGTCGTACTACTCCGATATTAATACAACGTTGTTCCATATACGAGAGTCCATTGACCAATCTAAATTCAATGTAGATAAAATATTTACAAATTGAATCATTTAATTCTATGGAGTGAACATTTTAATTAATTATATTATGCAATGATATGATAGTTTTTATTCAATAAATGATACTCTTGTAAAATGAATTACAGAATCTTTGAATTTTAAATTATATTAAACACTAAATTCATGATGTGTGCTGATGTAATAATTTTTGGACGTTTAATGATGCGTAACCGTTCTCGAATTTTTATACAACAATTGGATACCAAAAATAGTTCGTTGAAATGATTGATGTACATTCAAAAATAAGACTTTTCCAATAATTATTTATCGAAACTGTATACTACAGAAATCCGCATATAAGAGGGGTCCCTTTTCATTTATAAGAGGGGTACCCCTTCAAAAAAGCTCCTAACCCTCTTATAAATGACGAACCTCACTTCTGGGTTATCTTTTTGTATCATAATATTGTTGAAAATAACTAAAATAATGATAAATATAAGCTATTTATGAGAGTATTTTGTAAGTATGGGTTCATTTATATAGGGGGTCCGAAAATCATTGGTCAACCCTCTTATAAATGGGGCCGGACCCCCCTTATAAATGAAAAAGGACCCCTCTTATATGCGGATTTCTGTAGTACAACACTAGAGATTAAACTTTATATAGTTGGTATTTTATAGTTGGTTATAGCTAATTGATAACATGAAAAAATTCTTTAAAAATAATTAAGATGGGGACGAAAATAATTATGATTGATTAGAGTGAGCCAATATATTATAATTGATACTATGTGATAAGGCCTTCTGGCAATTTGCCAGGTTTTAAATTACAAATCTTGAAATCTCAGCTCTGCTAGCCAGAAAACCTGGCAAAGTTGAAGCCTTACTCTTACATAAATATTTCATCTCATTCAGCATTACTGGTTATAAAATGTTATAAATACGATCACATCAAAAATTAAAAGTTGTGCATTTAATCTTGTTGTTATACATATACATGTAATATTTTATAAGCGAATACATAATTTTATATGTTTTATCAGATTAATTACTTTATTATCGCTCAGAGTAAATTATATATATTATAATTGAATATAATTAAATCGTAATATTAATACTTAGACGTATATTAAGCTTATTTAATTCATAAAATGAAAATATAATGCAATTATCTACATTAATAATGCTAAATAATTATAATAAGCTCAAATTAACAAAGAAATCTTCAAATCTTTATCATTTATGGAAACGGTACGTTAAGTTAAAATTCAAATCAATTAACGGACTATTATTAGGGACAAACTGAATAACTCAAATAGCTATTAAAGTTAATACTATTATTTAGAAATTCATGATTATGACATCTAAAAATTAATGTTCATAAATTTGAATTAAAATAGTTTGGATTATTTTTCTACTAGATAACTAAATTACAATATTTAACACATTGCCTCGTAGCGGCTGTTTCATTTTTGAGGAAATTATCATTTAGCGATGAAACTGCTATTATTATTATAAATGGTTATATTACATAAGGTTGGTGCTTTATAATATTTTAGAGGGTCATAAATCAAACTTGGCTAAACCTTTTTTCATTAGAGTGTATTATGAAATTAATATTTAATATATAAAATTATATTTTAATGAATAAAAATATAATCATCTTCAATTTATGAGGTGTGGAATCTTTTTCCACCCAGGCGTATATAGTAATATAGATATTTAAATTTCCACTCACAAATGGGTAACATAGTTTGTAAGATGCTTCCAAAAGCAGCATGAATGTGTTAAGATATCCTATCAAACAAATCCAAACTAAATCGGACTTAACGAAAATATTTTAAACTCTTGAAATAATAATAGCACAACGACGCAGTTATGGCTTTCGAATCATTCAAATATAGTAACACGTTGGTAGAACTGGGTGGGTTTTGCACTCCTTTGTTTTTAAACTATAAGATAAAATTGTCATAACTTTACTAATCGAGAACATGAGGTGATTTCTACTGAACTAAATACTTTTATGCGTGTAGGTAGTAGTAACTACCCCCAGTATTGGTTTGCTTAGCGTTTTTGATATTAAAATCTATTTTACAAAAACTTACTTATTTGTTGAACTAGTAAACGATAGATGAATATCAATTTCATAGGAAGAGTATGTTATGATTGTTGGACCTGAGGTATTCTGCGATTCAATTATTTACCGCAGTTAGTAGTTACGGTACCTGCTACCAAAGCCCCTCAATTGATTCAAGATTAGAAATAGAAGAAATATTTTTATATTTTTATTTATCTAATCTCATTCGCTCGAAATATTCGCTCAATGTCAAAGCCTTCTGTTAGTCTAAGATGTTGGGAACGAGCGATCTAGATCCATATGGAAATACCCTAGCCTTGAAAGGAGCTACTATTCAGCGTACCAGGAGCAATTGCTTGTTATTGTTCCCAAAATCGAGATTCATCTATCTTTATCAACTACACCGCGGCTCGATCAAGCCATTCTATCTTCATCTCATTGTCATAAATATCAGCACATTCAAACTTAGTCTCGCAAAATTCAGCCGTGAACCTACCTCATCTTCAAAGACTGCGTTCGAATTGCCTCTTAAGCAAACGAGTTCATAAACAGAGCTTCCGAAGTTAAATACATCATGGATGCTTCACCAACACAATTATGTCGCGACCACTTCTTTCGCGGTTTGAATTCACTTCATCATGAGATTTATTTTCCAGATAACTCTTATGAAAATTTGTATTTCGATTAAACTATAAAATCACTTTCTCTTCATGTTGATGACATACATCACGATGTTGCGCTTGAAGTAGTTCTTGTTGCGGCACACCTCCAAAAACTGGTTGGCGATATCGGTGGGGCAGGCCTCTCGCTGGCTCTCGATCATCTCGCGCAGGAGCTCTTTGTCCTGGACGTCTATCTGGCTGTCGTAGAGCACGCGCGAAAAAGAATTCTGGTAGTACTCGCGGAGCTGCTTCACGGTCTTGGAGGGGATCAGAGCCTAGAGGCTGGGCCAGAAGAACTTTTACCCGTGAGTGGCGAGGTGCTCGTCTATCTAGTTGCAGAGCTTTTTGTCGTTCGTAAAGACGGCGCTTCCGTCGGCGCTGCGGAGGACCTGGAAGAGCCTCTCTGCGTACAGTTGCTTGAACTGCTGGTACTCCTGCTTGATATCGCGGTGATACATCTTTCGAACTTTCTTCCCGGCACTCTCCTAACTATTGGCTTCTGGGAAGCGGCTAAGTTACTTGTTCACGAGTTGCTACATGGCTACTTCCACGAACTACTGCTTGAGGGTGTTCATATCCACGTTCAGCTCCAGGGACAGCTGGGCGAACCGGGTGTGGTACTGGGCGTCCGGCAACATCATAACTTGGTAGGCCACTAGCTCCGGGCGGATGTTCAGAAGGCTCCCTAACTGGCTCAAAAGTAAATTAGTATTGGTGTTCATCTGAAGTGGAAGCAAAATATGTTTTCGGCTACAGTAATAGAGAACATGTTATATGAGATGTGTATCGCACGAGTTTCAGATTAAGTTAAAAAACTTTGAATTGTAGTTAAACAGAATTATAACGTTAGATTGGTCCTAAAGTGACATTTTATCAGATGAAATTCACTGTGAATTATTAAACATATAGTATGTTCAATATATTTGAAATTTGTAACTGGTTGTTTAGTACTACAGTGTATGATACTGTAAAATATATTTTAGTAACTTTTGTTTTTATTTTGATTCTGGAGATGTATTAACTTAATCCTGGATTTAATTTGATTTTGGGTAATTTCAGCTATATTTATGTTGGTTCATGGTAAAACGTAAATATATAATGTGTACGACTAAAACAAGATTCAATTCATGCTAATTTGAAATAACTGAATGTAGTCTGTACTATTTTATTTGGCCGTGCAACTCGTTGTTTAATAGTGTTTGAGTATATTTTGATTCTAGAGATTAATGAATTCTATCAACAAATTACATTTAGACTTTTACAACAATAGTAGAGATAGCTATATATATATAAGATGAAGATAGAAAGTTCATTCAATTTAGTATTGTTGATGAGCTTACAATTTTGTGAGTAAAATTATGAAAAGGTTAATACAATATCTTCCTCTTTACAATTAGTAAAATGTCTCGTGAGGTATAGAGCTAAATAATGTATAAGTTTTTAGAAAGTTAATACGATAGATATCTCATTTCGAGTCGCGCGATCAACTACATTTTACGTGGATAATACAATACGGAAATCAATGTGTCGTGAATATAATAGGTGGAGATATTCAGATTATCACATTGATCTGATGTTAGTGTCATTCATTTATTAGTATTTGTGCCTTTTTGGATGTGTATTACTATTTTGAGTTTTGATTATATATTTAAATCAACGCAATCAGATTAAGTTAATTTTGGTGACGCCTCAAAACAAGTACTATTCAGCGTACCAGGAGCAATTGCTTGTTATTGTTCCCAAAATCGAGATTCATCTATCTTTATCAACTACACCGCGGCTCGATCAAGCCATTCTATCTTCATCTCATTGTCATAAATATCAGCACATTCAAACTTAGTCTCGCAAAATTCAGCCGTGAACCTACCTCATCTTCAAAGACTGCGTTCGAATTGCCTCTTAAGCAAACGAGTTCATAAACAGAGCTTCCGAAGTTAAATACATCATGGATGCTTCACCAACACAATTATGTCGCGACCACTTCTTTCGCGGTTTGAATTCACTTCATCATGAGATTTATTTTCCAGATAACTCTTATGAAAATTTGTATTTCGATTAAACTATAAAATCACTTTCTCTTCATGTTGATGACATACATCACGATGTTGCGCTTGAAGTAGTTCTTGTTGCGGCACACCTCCAAAAACTGGTTGGCGATATCGGTGGGGCAGGCCTCTCGCTGGCTCTCGATCATCTCGCGCAGGAGCTCTTTGTCCTGGACGTCTATCTGGCTGTCGTAGAGCACGCGCGAAAAAGAATTCTGGTAGTACTCGCGGAGCTGCTTCACGGTCTTGGAGGGGATCATAGCCTAGAGGCTGGGCCAGAAGAACTTTTACCCGTGAGTGGCGAGGTGCTCGTCTATCTAGTTGCAGAGCTTTTTGTCGTTCGTAAAGACGGCGCTTCCGTCGGCGCTGCGGAGGACCTGGAAGAGCCTCTCTGCGTACAGTTGCTTGAACTGCTGGTACTCCTGCTTGATATCGCGGTGATACATCTTTCGAACTTTCTTCCCGGCACTCTCCTAACTATTGGCTTCTGGGAAGCGGCTAAGTTACTTGTTCACGAGTTGCTACATGGCTACTTCCACGAACTACTGCTTGAGGGTGTTCATATCCACGTTCAGCTCCAGGGACAGCTGGGCGAACCGGGTGTGGTACTGGGCGTCCGGCAACATCATAACTTGGTAGGCCACTAGCTCCGGGCGGATGTTCAGAAGGCTCCCTAACTGGCTCAAAAGTAAATTAGTATTGGTGTTCATCTGAAGTGGAAGCAAAATATGTTTTCGGCTACAGTAATAGAGAACATGTTATATGAGATGTGTATCGCACGAGTTTCAGATTAAGTTAAAAAACTTTGAATTGTAGTTAAACAGAATTATAACGTTAGATTGGTCCTAAAGTGACATTTTATCAGATGAAATTCACTGTGAATTATTAAACATATAGTATGTTCAATATATTTGAAATTTGTAACTGGTTGTTTAGTACTACAGTGTATGATACTGTAAAATATATTTTAGTAACTTTTGTTTTTATTTTGATTCTGGAGATGTATTAACTTAATCCTGGATTTAATTTGATTTTGGGTAATTTCAGCTATATTTATGTTGGTTCATGGTAAAACGTAAATATATAATGTGTACGACTAAAACAAGATTCAATTCATGCTAATTTGAAATAACTGAATGTAGTCTGTACTATTTTATTTGGCCGTGCAACTCGTTGTTTAATAGTGTTTGAGTATATTTTGATTCTAGAGATTAATGAATTCTATCAACAAATTACATTTAGACTTTTACAACAATAGTAGAGATAGCTATATATATATATATATATATATATAAGATGAAGATAGAAAGTTCATTCAATTTAGTATTGTTGATGAGCTTACAATTTTGTGAGTAAAATTATGAAAAGGTTAATACAATATCTTCCTCTTTACAATTAGTAAAATGTCTCGTGAGGTATAGAGCTAAATAATGTATAAGTTTTTAGAAAGTTAATACGATAGATATCTCATTTCGAGTCGCGCGATCAACTACATTTTACGTGGATAATACAATACGGAAATCAATGTGTCGTGAATATAATAGGTGGAGATATTCAGATTATCACATTGATCTGATGTTAGTGTCATTCATTTATTAGTATTTGTGCCTTTTTGGATGTGTATTACTATTTTGAGTTTTGATTATATATTTAAATCAACGCAATCAGATTAAGTTAATTTTGGTGACGCCTCAAAACAAGTACTATTCAGCGTACCAGGAGCAATTGCTTGTTATTGTTCCCAAAATCGAGATTCATCTATCTTTATCAACTACACCGCGGCTCGATCAAGCCATTCTATCTTCATCTCATTGTCATAAATATCAGCACATTCAAACTTAGTCTCGCAAAATTCAGCCGTGAACCTACCTCATCTTCAAAGACTGTTTCATTGCCTCTTAAGCAAACGAGGTTCATAAACAGAGCTTCCGAAGTTAAATACATCATGGATGCTTCACCTGCAGCACAATTATGTCGCGACCACTTCTTTCGCGGTTGGAATTCTTTATCATGAGATTTATTTTCCAGATAACTCTTATGAAAATTTGTATTTCGATTAAACTATAAAATCACTTTCTCTTCATGTTGATGACGCACATCGATGTTGCGCTTGGAAGTAGTTCTTGTTGCAGCGCACCTCCAAAAACTGGTTAGCGATATCGGTGGGACGGAGCCTCTCGCTGGCTCTCGATCATCTCCTTTGAAAATACTAAATCCTGTGGGCGTCTATCTGGCTGTGGCTAGAGGCACGCGCGAAAAGAATTCTGGTAATTGCTCATGGGCTGCTTCCGCAGTCTTGGAGATCCAGGCCTAGAGGCTGGGCCAGAAGAACTTTTACCCGTGAGTGGCGAGGTGCTCGTCTATCTAGTTGCAGAGCTTTTTGTCGTTCGTAAAGACGGCGCTTCCGTCGGCGCTGCGGAGGACCTGGAAGAGCCTCTCTGCGTACAGTTGCTTGAACTGCTGGTACTCCTGCTTGATATCGCGGTGATACATCTTTCGAACTTTCTTCCCGGCACTCTCCTAACTATTGGCTTCTGGGAAGCGGCTAAGTTACTTGTTCACGAGTTGCTACATGGCTACTTCCACGAACTACTGCTTGAGGGTGTTCATATCCACGTTCAGCTCCAGGGACAGCTGGGCGAACCGGGTGTGGTACTGGGCGTCCGGCAACATCATAACTTGGTAGGCCACTAGCTCCGGGCGGATGTTCAGAAGGCTCCCTAACTGGCTCAAAAGTAAATTAGTATTGGTGTTCATCTGAAGTGGAAGCAAAATATGTTTTCGGCTACAGTAATAGAGAACATGTTATATGAGATGTGTATCGCACGAGTTTCAGATTAAGTTAAAAAACTTTGAATTGTAGTTAAACAGAATTATAACGTTAGATTGGTCCTAAAGTGACATTTTATCAGATGAAATTCACTGTGAATTATTAAACATATAGTATGTTCAATATATTTGAAATTTGTAACTGGTTGTTTAGTACTACAGTGTATGATACTGTAAAATATATTTTAGTAACTTTTGTTTTTATTTTGATTCTGGAGATGTATTAACTTAATCCTGGATTTAATTTGATTTTGGGTAATTTCAGCTATATTTATGTTGGTTCATGGTAAAACGTAAATATATAATGTGTACGACTAAAACAAGATTCAATTCATGCTAATTTGAAATAACTGAATGTAGTCTGTACTATTTTATTTGGCCGTGCAACTCGTTGTTTAATAGTGTTTGAGTATATTTTGATTCTAGAGATTAATGAATTCTATCAACAAATTACATTTAGACTTTTACAACAATAGTAGAGATAGCTATATATATATAAGATGAAGATAGAAAGTTCATTCAATTTAGTATTGTTGATGAGCTTACAATTTTGTGAGTAAAATTATGAAAAGGTTAATACAATATCTTCCTCTTTACAATTAGTAAAATGTCTCGTGAGGTATAGAGCTAAATAATGTATAAGTTTTTAGAAAGTTAATACGATAGATATCTCATTTCGAGTCGCGCGATCAACTACATTTTACGTGGATAATACAATACGGAAATCAATGTGTCGTGAATATAATAGGTGGAGATATTCAGATTATCACATTGATCTGATGTTAGTGTCATTCATTTATTAGTATTTGTGCCTTTTTGGATGTGTATTACTATTTTGAGTTTTGATTATATATTTAAATCAACGCAATCAGATTAAGTTAATTTTGGTGACGCCTCAAAACAAGTACTATTCAGCGTACCAGGAGCAATTGCTTGTTATTGTTCCCAAAATCGAGATTCATCTATCTTTATCAACTACACCGCGGCTCGATCAAGCCATTCTATCTTCATCTCATTGTCATAAATATCAGCACATTCAAACTTAGTCTCGCAAAATTCAGCCGTGAACCTACCTCATCTTCAAAGACTGCGTTCGAATTGCCTCTTAAGCAAACGAGTTCATAAACAGAGCTTCCGAAGTTAAATACATCATGGATGCTTCACCAACACAATTATGTCGCGACCACTTCTTTCGCGGTTTGAATTCACTTCATCATGAGATTTATTTTCCAGATAACTCTTATGAAAATTTGTATTTCGATTAAACTATAAAATCACTTTCTCTTCATGTTGATGACATACATCACGATGTTGCGCTTGAAGTAGTTCTTGTTGCGGCACACCTCCAAAAACTGGTTGGCGATATCGGTGGGGCAGGCCTCTCGCTGGCTCTCGATCATCTCGCGCAGGAGCTCTTTGTCCTGGACGTCTATCTGGCTGTCGTAGAGCACGCGCGAAAAAGAATTCTGGTAGTACTCGCGGAGCTGCTTCACGGTCTTGGAGGGGATCATAGCCTAGAGGCTGGGCCAGAAGAACTTTTACCCGTGAGTGGCGAGGTGCTCGTCTATCTAGTTGCAGAGCTTTTTGTCGTTCGTAAAGACGGCGCTTCCGTCGGCGCTGCGGAGGACCTGGAAGAGCCTCTCTGCGTACAGTTGCTTGAACTGCTGGTACTCCTGCTTGATATCGCGGTGATACATCTTTCGAACTTTCTTCCCGGCACTCTCCTAACTATTGGCTTCTGGGAAGCGGCTAAGTTACTTGTTCACGAGTTGCTACATGGCTACTTCCACGAACTACTGCTTGAGGGTGTTCATATCCACGTTCAGCTCCAGGGACAGCTGGGCGAACCGGGTGTGGTACTGGGCGTCCGGCAACATCTTTACAGAGGTCTCTGCTGTTCGTGAAGACAACAGTATCGCCAGCTCAAGTAGTCAATCTAAGTTAGGAACTGCCATATATTTTATCAGGCGAATATTCTAAATATTTATTTGTGAGATGAAATTATTAGTTTAATGCATAGTTAATATTTAGCTCGCTGCTAAATGAGTTTTTAAAGGGTATGCAAAAAATGTCTTTTGTGCGTATATACGGTTTCATTTTTCAGTGTTATAAATAAATGCATATTTTATCTGAATAGTGTTAATAATCTGTTATATAGATTTTCATGTTATTTTCCTATACGGATAATATAGGATTTTCTGGAATGATTTATAAAATGTCAGAATTTTGTGTTATATGCAGCTTAATTTTGCCTATATTCCCGTATAGGTTTTCCACTTCGTTAATGCTCAGCTTCATAGCTTCCTGTTAAGCGATTGCAACTTCGGCTAACTGGCTCACGGACGTCCGTATTTGGCCAACTTAGCCATTATATCCTCTCACTTCTCAATACGATTTTATGGCGGAATCTCCGCTTGCCTCTGTAATTACGATTACTGGGTTGCGCCTCTTTTCAAATTTCAGGGGCAACTGCAGTTACAGCGCCCTCGACGGCTTCAAGACCTCTTCTCTCAAGAACGCCGTTTTCATCTTTAACGTGCTCCTCGAGGTCCCTCAATCCTGTACCTCGGTTGAAGTTTCCTTCATGAACGCAGCCCAGGGCTCCCTTGACAACATCACCGTTACCGGTTCTGTGAGCTTCACCTCAGCCTATTTGACTTCAATTAGAGCTTCACAATTCGTCGGTCATGCGTTCGAGAACTCCTCGATTAACTCCTTCTTCACGAATCTCTCCTTCTATTTGAACGGGGCTCAACTGGTTAATTCAAGTTCAGTCTCAATTTCCCCCTCAAATTTTGACGGGAAAACGATTGGAACTGAATTAATTTAAAACGAAATCGTTCTCGGTAAGAAAATAGTTTCAACCTGCGAAGGCTCTCTTGAGTTCACTTACCAAAACGGAGACCAGACCATGATCAAGGAGTGGTACCCAGTACGCCTCGAGCTATTCCAGTGGAAAATGAAGCGCGCGAAGTACTACTTTGTAGACTTTGACGCGAGCGGCTCCATCACAACCGATTTCACACTTTCTGTACAGAGGGCTTACTACTTCCCAGGCACCGTCAACATCGCCGTGTACCTCGAAAACGGAACTGAACTGGAATGCAACAAATTCTACGATCCAGTTACCAAAACGTGCACTCAAAACTGCTCAGAAGGAAAATAATTCGAACAATTCTGCCAAGCGGCCTGCCCAACAAACTACCTCCCTGCTGACGACTCGAATATTTGCTACGTTTAATGCCCAGCCACCCTCGGGTACTACAAGAACGGAGCAGTGTGCACAAAATGCTTATCAAACAAGAAGGTAACGAATCTGGCCGTAAGCATCAATGAATGCTACGTCACATGCCCGAGCTCATCAAATACCAATGTAAATCTCGGATGCTTCCCGAAAGTTATGCCCTCAAACTCTTACTCCTTAGGAAATGACTGCCTCTCGGTTTGCGCCCCAGGATTTTACATGGACTCTTCCTGCAAGAGTTCTTGCAGCGAAGGCTAACTTGCATTAATTAATCTCAGATTATGCGAAGAATGTACCGTGTATCACGGCGGCCTTTTATGGTTCAGAAAAACAGCCACATGCCAAGCTTCATGCGAATACCTGAATTCAACCAGTAATTACTGCGAAGAGCTTGGAACTCAGTACTGCGAGAATTTCTACGTTGATACCAATGGATAAAATATATGTGTTCACTAATGCCCAAGTAATTACCCATTCTTGCAACCAGAGTTATAGAGATGCTATGACGCTTGCCCAACAATATTCCTTATCGATATGCCACACATGTAATGCGTCAACAGCTGCCCAAGCACATTCTATTACTTCACCAACTCAACCAGATTTTGTTTAGATGTGTGCGAGCCTACGAACTTCACTGCCATTGAATCTGATAAACATGATTCCAATTTGAGATGCGAAAGTTCATGCTCACTCTTTGACTCGAAGCCGTTTTCAAACGCTCACACCTGCGTTAACGATTGCAGGAGCACCCCGAACAAGTTCATCGCCCTTAATGGTTTTGAGTGCACCGATAATTGTTCGTTTTATCACTATGATAATACAACTCTTGACTTATTCTGTACCTCAGATTGCGATTAAAAATTTTAAGGGGTTGATTTAACATATGACCCTGTTATTTTAAGATGCGAAGCATCTTGTTCAATGTTCAGCACGATCAAATTCATCTAAAGCAATACATGTCTTGATATTTGTGATAACCTAACTCCATATTATCTCGATGATAACAAATGCGTGGCCCAGTGCTACGACCAGGCCTCTCTCAAGTTCTTGAACGAGGGCTCGAACGCCTGCGTCTCCACTTGCGCCTTCGACTCTTACTACAGAGTCAACGCCGACCAGTTCTTGTTCTGCACGCCGGCCGCCTGCGCCGCCTCCAACTTCACGGGCGTCGAGTCCTACCACGCGACCTACTCCAGGTGCGAGAGCTCTTGCGCGCTCTTCCAGACCCTGAACTTCATCGACGGCCAGAGCTGTCTTTTGGTCTGTCCGACCGAAAGGAAGTACTTCGACGACGTCAAGAACTGCTCGGCCTCCTGCCCGTCCGCGATCCCGTACGCCGAAGCCGACAACCACTGCGTCTCTCTGTGCACCTCTCAGAACTACTCCGTCCGCGCCGACGTCCAGCCCAAGATCTGCACTGGCGTCTGTCCGATCTTCTTCGTGGTGAACGCCTCCAACTCGGACTCGAAGCAGTGCGTCTCCGAGTGCTTCTCCCAGACCACCCACAAGTTCATCGACACCATCACGTCCGAATGCGTGGCCGTCTGCCCGGCTCCGTTCTACAACCGCGATTCGTCCACCCAGTTCTTGACCTGCCTCCCGGACTGCAGCTCCAACCAACACGGCCTCGACGTCACCTACGACGCCACGATGGAGAGATGCGAAGCCGCCTGCTCTGATTTCAGCACGACCAAGTTCACGAAAGACGATCTCTGCCAGGACCAATGCGACGGCGCGAAGCCCTACTTCATCACCGGAAATATCTGCGTGGCCCAGTGCTACGACCAGGCCTCTCTCAAGTTCTTGAACGAGGGCTCGAACGCCTGCGTCTCCACTTGCGCCTCGGGCTCTTACTACAGAAACAACGCCGACCAGTTCTTGTTCTGCACGCCGGCCGCCTGCGCCGCCTCCAACTTCACGGGCGTCGAGTCCTACCACGCGACCTACTCCAGGTGCGAGAGCTCTTGCGCGCTCTTCCAGACCCTGAACTTCATCGACGGCCAGAGCTGTCTTTTGGTCTGTCCGACCGAAAGGAAGTACTTCGACGACGTCAAGAACTGCTCGGCCTCCTGCCCGTCCGCGATCCCGTACGCCGAAGCCGACAACCACTGCGTCTCTCTGTGCGCCTCTCAGAACTATTCCGTCCGCGCCGACATCCAGCCCAAGATCTGCACTGGCGTCTGTCCGATCTTCTTCGTGGTGAACGCCTCCAACTCGGACTCGAAGCAGTGCGTCTCCGAGTGCTTCTCCCAGACCACCCACAAGTTCATCGACACCATCACGTCCGAATGCGTGGCCGTCTGCCCGGCTCCGTTCTACAACCGCGATTCGTCCACCCAGTTCTTGACCTGCCTCCCGGACTGCAGCTCCAACCAACACGGCCTCGACGTCACCTACGACGCCACGATGGAGAGATGCGAAGCCGCCTGCTCGATGTTCAGCACGACCAAGTTCACGAAAGACGATCTCTGCCAGGACCAATGCGACGGCGCGAAGCCCTACTTCATCACCGGAAATATCTGCGTGGCCCAGTGCTACGACCAGGCCTCTCTCAAGTTCTTGAACGAGGGCTCGAACGCCTGTGTCTCCACTTGCGCCTTCGACTCTTACTACAGAAACAACGCCGACCAGTTCTTGTTCTGCACGCCGGCCGCCTGCGCCGCCTCCAACTTCACGGGCGTCGACTCCTACCACGCGACCTACTCCAGATGCGAGAGCTCTTGCGCGCTCTTCCAGACCCTGAACTTCATCGACGGCCAGAGCTGTCTTTTGGTCTGTCCGACCGAAAGGAAGTACTTCGACGACGTCAAGAACTGCTCGGCCTCCTGCCCGTCCGCGATCCCGTACGCCGAAGCCGACAACCACTGCGTCTCTCTGTGCGCCTCTCAGAACTACTCTGTCCGCGCCGACGTCCAGCCCAAGATCTGCACTGGCGCTTGTCCGGTCTACTTCGTGGTGAACGCCTCCAACTCGGACTCGAAGCAGTGCGTCTCCGAGTGCTTCTCCCAGACCACCCACAAGTTCATCGACACCATCACGTCCGAATGCGTGGCCGTCTGCCCGGCTCCGTTCTACAACCGCGATTCGTCCACCCAGTTCTTGACCTGCCTCCCGGACTGCAGCTCCAACCAACACGGCCTCGACGTCACCTACGACGCCACGATGGAGAGATGCGAAGTTTCTTGTAAGCTTTTCAGCACCGTCAAGTATGCAATGGATCAAGTTTGTTAGGATAAGTGTGAGAATCCAAAACCTTATTCGGCTGATTATATTTGCGTAGCTCATTGCTTTGAGCGCGCGTCATTAAAGTATTTAAGTGAAGATGGCCTTTCTTGCGTAGCTAACTGTTCGATTTTTAGACCAGTTTCTCTTGAACTTTAATGCCAGTCTTCTTGCTTATCTCCAGATATTAACGCTACTTACAATGATCTATTTTACTGTTTCAAAGATTGTGGAAATTAAAGCTTCTACTCAGCTGAGAACACTTGTGTAGATTCTTGCCCTGATTCTCTGGTTTCATTCGCTAAGCTTTGTGTAATTTCTTGCCCAACTGGTTATGCAGTTGCTTCGATTACAAATAATACATGCAAGGCTAATTCGGCAAATAAATCTGGACAGATGACCTACATTGTAATTGGAGTGGCACTTTTGGCTTTAATTGTTGTAGCAGGTATGACTTTATATTTGATCAAACGTAAAAATAGTAAGAGAACGCCAAAGAAGAATGCTAGTAAGATTGGCAAGGACACCATGTACTACGCCAGACGTCTCGAAGTTAAACAGAAACAAAGATAAAAACTCATCAGAGTCAACGATGACAACTCAGAACTGAAATCAAAGGTAAAAACAGTTCAATACTCTGGCAAAGAGGACGAGTCAATCTCGAGCTATAGCTCAACCTCAGTTTCAAATTACAGCAACGACGGTGAAAGCAAAACGAGAGTTATACAACAAGCGCAGCGTTTATCACCAAAACAAAAAGGTTCGCCAAGACAGGCCCAGTTTGTCACCAAAGAATACCTCAAGGACGCACCGAAACCAACACAAAAAGTCGCGATTAAAAGAACGGTCGCAGCTCAGAAGAAAGGATCTGTTATGAAGGGAATACAAAACAAATACGACAGTACAGTCATCTGAGTGAAAAACGTAAAAATTACATAAAATTATTTAATTCTTCCTTTTAATGTTAGGATCCTTTTGATGTACCATCGTTTGTTAGCAAATTATTTAGTCAATCCATACTAATCACACCATATGTATAAATATAATACAAAATGTATTTATATTAATCGCATCAAAAATAAGAATATTATAAATCTAAATATTTAATGCGAATTTTTAACTATAACGAAAAATAACTTCGAAAAATAACTTCGTAGTGTAAATATGACCATTATCAACCATCTTTCAGTTCTATTGTTACAAAATATTAAATAAGTGTCATAAATACAATATAACATGATTTAACTTTACTTATTGTAATGTTGTTCACGTAGATCTCTGCCAAACAATTAAATAGATAAGTTGTTGAAATGTTGAAAAATATTCCAGACATGACTTGGACTCCAGCTATGAACGACCGTCATGTGAATATGACTTATGACCAAATTCTTCTTTTAACGTGAAGAAGTCATATAAAACTTTGGAACTGTTTGCTAAGAAAATCGGTACTAAAGTCATTTGACTGGTTAGAAGAGAGACTCTGGCGTTTGATGGTGAGCGATCATGGCGATTGGGGAGCTTCAATAGCGTTCATAGCAGTTGGACAGTTTTCTGACAACCGTTGCATATCTAAATTAGACAAATAAAGAATTACCTATTCTGAACAGTACTAGATCTCTTGTGACAATTGACCTTGGATGCGACGTTGATATTTCGGTTATTTTCTTTATGACACAAATTGGTGTTCCTGCATCCTAGTGTTCCATACAAATCTGGGAAAACGAGAAAATTGCCCTACGACCTGCGAAGACTGTTCCAAAATTAATAAGTCACTTACTGGGTTGCGCGCAATTCACTCGAATAGCTTAGGGATTTAAAATTAATATTTCTGTGTTATTATAATTATTAAACTTACTAATCTACACTTCCTATGTTGTGTTTGAAAGTAACTAATACTTAAACTTCTTATATACTTAATATTATTTATAATACTATTGAAATCTTGAATAACTTAAGATCAGTTTTATTAGATTTAACTGCGAATGTGACATTAATTATTAACTGAACTTTACAAATATTCTTACTACATAATTTAGTTGAAGTGGAACAAAACATTATTCTACATAGTATTGCTTACTGATAATGTCACACCACTTCACTCAATGAAAGGCATATTGCGAAGTGTAGATACGAAATCATAGTAACTGCCTGCTAGATCCTTCATTAAAAACAATATATTCCCAACATGGGGGTCATATAGTGCTGTATTAAGCTACAGTATTGAGTAATTAATATTTTATTTATGAAAACTATAACTGTAATGTCAATCGTATTATAATACATGTATAATGTTTAGAATTATATTTTATTAAAAGATGAGAATCATCCTGTTTTCTTCTTTAGAGCGCTATGATAACTGTGTGGGGCTGGGAGTTGTCGAAGCACACTTGCGTTTGTACGTTTTTGTAGCTGCCTTAAAGGATATAATCTTCATTCAAGTCAAAATTCCTTGCTTCGTAGCATTCGTTTTATATTACTACAATTCAGAACTGAAGTCGAAGGTAAAAACAGTTCAATACTCTGGCAAAGAGGACGAGTCAATCTCGAGCTATAGCTCAACCTCAGTTTCAAATTACAGCAACGACGGTGAAAGCAAAACGAGAGTTATACAACAAGCGCAGCGTTTATCACCAAAACAAAAAGGTTCGCCAAGACAGGCCCAGTTTGTCACCAAAGAATACCTCAAGGACGCACCGAAACCAACACAAAAAGTCGCGATTAAAAGAACGGTCGCAGCTCAGAAGAAAGGATCTGTTATGAAGGGAATACAAAACAAATACGACAGTACAGTCATCTGAGTGAAAAACGTAAAAATTACATAAAATTATTTAATTCTTCCTTTTAATGTTAGGATCCTTTTGATGTACCATCGTTTGTTAGCAAATTATTTAGTCAATCCATACTAATCACACCATATATATAAATATAATACAAAATGTATTTATATTAATCGCATCAAAAATAAGAATATAAAATATTCCAGACATGACTTGGACTCCAGCTATGAACGACCGTCATGTGAATATGACTTATGACCAAATTCTTCTTTTAACGTGAAGAAGTCATATAAAACTTTGGAACCGTTTGCTAAGAAAATCGGTACTAAAGTCATTTGACTGGTTAGAAGAGAGACTCTGGCGTTTGATGGTGAGCGATCATGGCGATTGGGGAGCTTCAATAGCGTTCATAGCAGTTGGACAGTTTTCTGACAACCGTTGCATATCTAAATTAGACAAATAAAGAATTACCAATTCTGAACAGTATTAGATCTCTAGTGACAATTGACCTTAGATGCGACGGTGATATTTCGGTTATTTTCTTTATGACACAAATTGGTGTTCCTGCATCCTAGTGTTCCATACAAATCTGGAAAAACGAGAAAATTGCCCTACGACCTGCGAATACGGTTCCCAAATTAATAAGTCCATTACTGGGTTGCGCACAATTCAGTACGTAGTTCACTGGGACCAGATTAGGGAGAATATTAATATTTCTGTGTTATTATAATTATTATACTCACTCCAATACTTTATACACCATTGCTAAAGTTTAGCAATGCTAAACTAATATATAATCTACACTTCCTATGTTGTGTTTGAAAGTAACTAATACTTAAACTTCTTATATACTTAACATTATTTATAATATTATTGAAATCTTGAATAAATTAAGATCAGTTTTATTAGATTTAACTGCGAATGTGACATTAATTATTAACTGAACTTTACAAATATTCTTACTACATAATTTAGCTGAAGTGGAACAAAACATTATTCTACATAGTATTGCTTACTGATAATGTCACACCACTTCACTCAATGAAAGGCATATGGCGAAGTGTAGATACGAAATCAGAGTAACTGCCTGCTAGATCCTTCATTAAAAACAATATATTCCCAACATGGGGGTCATATAGTGCTGTATTAAGCTACAGTATTGAGTAATTAATATTTTATTTATGAAAACTATAACTGTAATGTCAATCGTATTATAATACATGTATAATGTATAGAATTATATTAAAAGATGAGAATCATCCTGTTTTCTTCTTTAGAGCGCTATGATAACTGTGCGGGGCTGGGAGTTGTCGAAGCACACTTGCGTTTGTACGTTTTTGTAGCTACCATAAAGGATATAATCTTCATTCAAATCAAAATCCCTTGCTTTGTAGCATTCGTTTTATATTACTACAACTCAGAGCTGAAATCAAAGGTAAAAACAGTTCAATACTCTGGCAAAGAGGACGAGTCAATCTCGAGCTATAGCTCAACCTCAGTTTCAAATTACAGCAACGACGGTGAAAGCAAAACGAGAGTTATACAACAAGCGCAGCGTTTATCACCAAAACAAAAAGGTTCGCCAAGACAATCACCAGTGTCCAGTTTGAGCGTGAATAGACTGATGTTAATATTTATGAAATATATCACAAGTTGCATAAAATTTCGATAAAAAGTGTTTTATTAGTTTATGTTATCATTTTGGAGTAAACTTTATAACATTAATGTAATTGCATTTTCAAATTCATTTGAATTGAAATTAAACAAATCTTAAACAAAATTCTTAAATAAGTATCCAACATTGAATAAATTTATGTTTATAAATAAATTAAGAAGTACAAAATAAAAACACTCCTCAGAATGTTATAATTGTAATTTATTTTTACAGTTATAAATCTAAATTGGTAAATGGACTCTCGTATATGGAACAACGTTGTATTAATATCGGAGTAGTACGACTACGCGAATTAAATAACAACTCCGAACGTTCAAGCCGATGTGGTGACGGTTAAATCCCTTCAGCTTTATTCCATCCAGGACGGTAACTGCATCTACACCTCTCTACTACAGGTGGGTACGAATTTCTTCAAAAACGTGTTGATCTTCCTCGACGTCGATTTGTAAGTAAGTCCAAAGTGCAAAAACGCCGAGATCTCTTTCGCGAACTCCGTCACAGGAACTTTCACGAACGTGTCTCTCACGGGTTGGATCAGAATTACCTCAACAACTGCTGTTAACCTGAACATCTCCAAGTTCGTGGGTCACATCTTCAATAATTTCGTGGCAACAAACTGCTTCTCGAACGTCACCTTTACCGTGAATGGAACAGCTTAATCATCTTCTTCTGGCTCCGTGACCCTCTTCGAGACCAGCTTCGACGCGAACTCAATCACTTTGCTCTCTTCCGGTCCTACCTGCACACTTGATACCAAGTCCGTAACAAGCTGTTCTGGTACATACACATACAAGGTTAACCAAGCCGCCAGTGCCCATCCCGGCATCGTCAAAGAGTACTACGAGGCCAGGTTCCAGCTTTTGGAGTGGAAATAAATGCGCTCGAAGTATTTCTATCTCGACTTTGACGTGACTGGAGCTTTTACCCCAGATGTGAGGTTGTCGGCTCAGAGAGCCTATTACTCGCCAGGAACCACTAAAATAGCCGCTTTCATGGCCGACGGATCCATCCTGGAGTGCTCATAACTATACGACCCCGTTTCAAAATCTTGCGTTCCAACTTGTTCTGGAAAGCTTTTCGAGAAGTTCTGCCAAGGTTCTTGTCCGAACGGGTCTTATTCCTCATCTGACTCTTAAATGTGCTACATCATGTGTCCGACCACTCTTGGGTACTCCTTGAGTGGAACAGTTTGCACGAAATGCTCGAATTTCGCTGTTGACCTTAGTGGCTGCGTGGCTTCCTGCCCTTCAACAAGCCCAGTTGTAAACGGCAGCGGATGCTTCCCGAGAACTATGATTTAAAACACATTCACCGAAGATAGCTGCGCTTCTGTCTGCGATCCAGGATATCTTATGGACTCGACCTGCAAAGTTGCTTGTAGCGACGGTTTAATAGCTAAGAGTTCCCTCAGAACTTGCGTGGCTTGTTCTTCAGAATACAATGGCGGATCATTTTGGAAGCGAAATGGAGCCGTTTGCGCTACATCTTGCGATTACCTTAACGGAACTTACTGTGAAGACTTAGCATCAACTCATTGTGAATATTATTATTTGGATGGAGCTCAGAAGAAGTGCGTTCATACTTGCCCAGTTGGATATCCATATTTACAAGAAACTGAGAAAAGATGCTACGCCACATGTCCAATTTCTTTCAAATTTTTAGAAAACAATAAATATTGTGTTTCATAATGCGTTTCTGGAAATTATTCATTGAATTTAAATCCAACTTTATATAAATGCGAAGGTGTATGCACAAATTATTCTTATTTTGAAGCAAGTTTACAAATGCGAGTTTGCGTTTAAACTTGTGCCACTGAAACCGTTAATAAATATTTTAATGAGTTAACCAAAGAATGTTTAAGTTCATGCACAAACTCGTTTTATAAAGTTATAGACAATAATATTTATTGTCTAAATGATTGTAATTATAATTTCCATGGAATAGATTCTAAATTCAATGGTACAATTGAGAGGTGTGAAGTTTCTTGCTAATTATTTAGCTCGCCAAAAGTATCTATGGACCAAATATGTCAAGATAAATGTGATAATCTCAAACCATACTCTGCTGATAGAATTTGTGTTGCCCATTGCTACGATCAAACTTCCTTAAAGTATTTAAGCGAAGATGGTATTACATGTACAACGAATTGTTCAATTTTTAAGCCTTTGTAACTAGATCTTTAATGTTAGTCATCATGCCCGTCACCAGACTTAAATATTTCATACAATAACTTGTTATACTGCTTCAAAGACTGTGAAATGCAGTAATTCTATGCTCCTCAGAGCACTTGTGTTGATACTTGCCCTTCTCCTCTTGTTTCTTATTAAAAGCTCTGTGTGAAATCCTGCCCAACTGGTTACTCAACAATTTAATCTCAGTGCATAATAGTTCCCCTAAAAGCCAAGTACACCTCTTATATTATAATAATCGTTTCAATCCTTGTTGTTATCATAACCGTTCTCCTAATTATCTTCTTCACCAGAAAACACCACAGTGAAAAGAAAAAGAACCAAAGCAACAAAAATGACACCATGTTCTACGCTAACCGCCTCCAAAGCGTCAAAAGGGTGAAGCTCGTTAAAATGGCCGGTGATAATTCTGAATTGAAGGAGAAGATTCTAACTGTAAAAGTGAATTCCGCAACTCCCCGCGTAATTCGACCCAAAAACGGAGCTAAAGCAGTTCAAGTGCAAAAAATAGCTCAAAAAGAACCAGAGAAAACGGAATATGTTACAAAATAACCAGTTAAAGTGGTAATAAACCAGCCTTTTAAAGTTGAGCAGAAAACTTAATAATAAAATTAGTAAGTGAAAGATGTTAGAAAAGAAGCTGTTTAAATGAAGAATGTGATCACTGAAAATGAGAATAAAAAAGTTGTGGTTTAAAATGTGAGATCGTACAATGTGCGGACAAACAGTGATTCAATTAAAGGGAAGCAAGCTCCAAAATAAGGCAGAAGAGTACAGTGAATAAATGAAGAATATTGCATAAATTATAATACAATTTTACAAAGATTAAATCCATATACACCTAAATTATATAAACAAACAATTCATCGTTTAATCACGCATTGTTATGGTAATGTTGATCGTTTGATAGGTTTTTTATATACGGTTTCATTTTTTCAAATTCTCAGATTGTATGAATAATTACAATGTAGCTCAAATGGTACAATAAATAGCTGGTATATTAACAATACAGGAAATTCAAAAGTCATGCGTACCTATACATACATGAAATTTCATTTTTCTAAATAATTCATGATTAGCTAGAAAACATGGTTTTACAACAAAATAAATTATATAGGAGTCCGCTCCATTAATGCTCAACTTCATAGCTTCCTGCTAAGCTATAGCGACTTCAGCAAACTGGCTTACGGACGTCCGTATTTGGCCAGCTCAACCACTTTATCCTCTTACCGCCTAATACGATTTTATGGCGTAGTCTCCTCTTTCAACGGTAGTGACTGTAACAGGTTTGCGTCTCTTTTCAAATTTCAGGGGCAACTGCAGTTACAGCGCCATTGACGGTTTCAAGGCTTCTTCGCTTAAAAACGCTGTTTTCATTCTGAACGTAAATTTATCGGTACCAGCGTAGTGTTCTTCTGTCGAGGTGTCCTTTATAAACTCGGCTGCTGGAATTCTCGATAATATTACAGTCACTGGCTGGGTAAACATGTCCTCAGTTAATTCAATATCCATTAAAGCCTCTCAATTTATCGGTCACGTATTCAACACGAGCTCAGTTGGTTCTTTCTTCACCAATTTATCGTTTTTGCTGAATAACGCTTCCATTTCAAACGCAACCGCGAACGTAGTTATCTCACCCTCGAATTTGGACGGAACTTCAATTGGAACCACTTAATCGATGAACAACGCCGTTTTATCTACCAACGTAATCACAACCTGCACCGGAACGTACAAATACTATTCATAAGCAACCGAAAACGCCCACCCGAATCTAATCAAAGAATGGTACCCAGCCAGGCTGGAACTATTCGAGTGGAAAATGATGCGCTCAGAAACATACTACTTCATCGATTTCGACTCAACTGGTGCCATCACCACAGATTTCACACTTTCGGTTCAACGGGCGTACTACTACCCAGGAACAGCCAATATCGCAGTATTCTTCCAAGACGGCTCACAACTTGAATGCTTATAATTATACAACCCGGTTGCTAAAATATGCGTATCATCCTGCCCAAGTAAAGTATTTGAACTGTTTTGCCAGGCAGCTTGCCCCGCAAATTACTTCAGCTCGACAAATGCTTCATGCTACGTTACTTGCCCGGCCAAGCTCGGACTCTACCCATCCAGCTCTACGTGCGTTAAATGCGCTAACTTAGTCACATTTTCTCTGACTAATGCCCAGTGCGTAGCCACTTGCCCCGCCACGTCTCCAGTTGCTCTTGGCTCTGGATGCTTCCCGAAAACGATGCTCTCGAACACCTTCACCTCATCTACCTGCCCTTTAATCTGCACCACAGGTCAATTGATGGACAGCTCCTGCATCTCAACATGCCCAGAGGGAAAATACAATCAGAGCGCGCTCAGAATATGCGAGAGCTGCCTTACTTCCTACAATGGCGGCTCATTTTGGAAGAGAGATGGAGCCGTTTGCGCTACATCCTGTGATTACCTGAACGGAACTTATTGTGAAGACTTAGCATCAACTTATTGCGAATATTATTATTTGGATGGAAGTTAGAAGAAGTGCGTTCATACTTGCCCAGTTGGATATCCATATTTACAAGAAACTGAGAAAAGATGCTACACTACATGTCCAAACACCTATTTAGTTGATACGCCGAATATGAAATGCGTGACAAGCTGCCCAAGTAATTATTACTATTATTCCAGCTCAACCAGATTTTGCTTGGCTACCTGCGGAGGTACGAACTACACTGCCATTGAATCTGTTAAACACATCTCTAATTTGAGATGCGAAAGTTCGTGCTCACTCTTTGACTCAAAGCCGTTTTCAAACGCTCACACCTGCGTTCCAGATTGTAAGAGCACCTCAAATAAGTTTATAGCTGTGAACGGCCTCGATTGTGTTAACACTTGCTCGTTCTATCACTACGAAACTGGAACTGGAGTCTTCACATGCCTTGCTGATTGTAATTCAAAGTTCAACGGATTCGATAATACCTACAGCACCACCGTAAAGAGATGCGAAAATTCTTGCTCGATGTTCAGCACGACCAAGTTCACAAAAGACAATCTCTGCCAGGACCAATGCGACGGCGCGAAGCCCTACTTCGTCACCGGAAATATCTGCGTGGCCCAGTGCTACGACCAGGCCTCTCTCAAGTTCTTGAACGAGGGCTCGAACGCCTGCGTCTCCACCTGCGCCTCGGGCTCTTACTACAGAAACAACGCCGACCAGTTCTTGTTCTGCACGCCGGCCGCCTGCGCCGCCTCCAACTTCACGGGCGTCGAGTCCTACCACGCGACCTATACCAGATGCGAGAGCTCTTGCGCGCTCTTCCAGACCCTGAACTTCATCGACGGCCAGAGCTGTCTTTTGGCCTGTCCGACCGAAAGGAAGTACTTCGACGACGTCAAGAACTGCTCGGCCTCCTGCCCGTCCGCGATCCCGTACGCCGAAGCCGACAACCACTGCGTCTCTCTGTGCGCCTCTCAGAACTACTCCGTCCGCGCCGACATCCAGCCCAAGATCTGCACTGGCGTCTGTCCGGTCTTCTTTGTGGTGAACGCCTCCAACTCGAACTCGAAGCAGTGCGTCTCCGAGTGCTTCTCCCAGACCACCCACAAGTTCATCGACACCATCACGTCCGAATGCGTGGCCGTCTGCCCGGCTCCGTTCTACAACCGCGATTCGTCCACCCAGTTCTTGACCTGCCTCCCGGACTGCAGCTCCAACCAACACGGCCTCGACGTCACCTACGACGCCACGATGGAGAGATGCGAAGCCGCTTGCTCTGATTTCAGCACGCCCAAGTTCACGAAAGACAATCTCTGCCAGGACCAATGCGACGGCGCGAAGCCCTACTTCATCACCGGAAATATCTGCGTGGCCCAGTGCTACGACCAGGCCTCTCTCAAGTTCTTGAACGAGGGCTCGAACGCCTGCGTCTCCACTTGCGCCTCAGGCTCTTACTACAGAGTCAACGCCAACCAGTTCTTGTTCTGCACGCCGGCCGCCTGCGCCGCCTCCAACTTCACGGGCGTCGAGTCCTACCACGCGACCTACTCCAGGTGCGAGAGCTCTTGCGCGCTCTTCCAGACCCTGAACTTCATCGACGGCCAGAGCTGTCTTTTGGTCTGTCCGACCGAAAGGAAGTACTTCGACGACGTCAAGAACTGCTCGGCCTCCTGCCCGTCCGCGATCCCGTACGCCGAAGCCGACAACCACTGCGTCTCTCTGTGCGCCTCTCAGAACTACTCCGTCCGCGCCGACGTCCAGCCCAAGATCTGCACTGGCGTCTGTCCGATCTTCTTCGTGGTGAACGCCTCCAACTCGAACTCGAAGCAGTGCGTCTCCGAGTGCTTCTCCCAGACCACCCACAAGTTCATCGACACCATCACGTCCGAATGCGTGGCCGTCTGCCCGGCTCCGTTCTACAACCGCGATTCGTCCACCCAGTTCTTGACCTGCCTCCCGGACTGCAGCTCCAACCAACACGGCCTCGACGTCACCTACGACGCCACGATGGAGAGATGCGAAGCCGCCTGCTCGATGTTCAGCACGACCAAGTTCACGAAAGACGATCTCTGCCAGGACCAATGCGACGGCGCGAAGCCCTACTTCATCACCGGAAATATCTGCGTGGCCCAGTGCTACGACCAGGCCTCTCTCAAGTTCTTGAACGAGGGCTCGAACGCCTGCGTCTCCACTTGCGCCTCAGGCTCTTACTACAGAGTCAACGCCAATCAGTTCATGTTCTGCACGCCGGCCGCCTGCGCCGCCTCCAACTTCACGGGCGTCGAGTCCTACCACGCGACCTATACCAGGTGCGAGAGCTCTTGCGCGCTCTTCCAGACCCTGAACTTCATCGACGGCCAGAGCTGTCTTTTGGTCTGTCCGACCGAAAGGAAGTACTTCGACGACGTCAAGAACTGCTCGGCCTCCTGCCCGTCCGCGATCCCGTACGCCGAAGCCGACAACCACTGCGTCTCTCTGTGCGCCTCTCAGAACTACTCTGTCCGCGCCGACGTCCAGCCCAAGATCTGCACTGGCGTCTGTCCGATCTTCTTCGTGGTGAACGCCTCCAACTCGAACTCGAAGCAGTGCGTCTCCGAGTGCTTCTCCCAGACCACCCACAAGTTCATCGACACCATCACGTCCGAATGCGTGGCCGTCTGCCCGGCTCCGTTCTACAACCGCGATTCGTCCACCCAGTTCTTGACCTGCCTCCCGGACTGCAGCTCCAACCAACACGGCCTCGACGTCACCTACGACGCCACGATGGAGAGATGCGAAGCCGCCTGCTCGATGTTCAGCACGACCAAGTTCACGAAAGACGATCTCTGCCAGGACCAATGCGACGGCGCGAAGCCCTACTTCATCACCGGAAATATCTGCGTGGCCCAGTGCTACGACCAGGCCTCTCTCAAGTTCTTGAACGAGGGCTCGAACGCCTGCGTCTCCACCTGCGCCTTCGGCTCTTACTACAGAGTCAACGCCAACCAGTTCCTGTTCTGCACGCCGGCCGCATGTGCCGCCTCCAACTTCACGGGCGTCGAGTCCTACCACGCGACCTACTCCAGATGCGAAAACTCCTGCGCGCTCTTCCAGACCCTGAACTTCATCGACGGCCATAGCTGTCTTTTGGTCTGTCCGGCCGAAAGGAAGTACTTCGACGACGTCAAAAACTGCTCGGCCTCCTGCCCCTCCGCGATCCCGTACGCCGAAGCCGACAACCACTGCGTCTCTCTGTGCGCCTCCCAGAACTACTCCGTCCGCGCCGACGTCCAGCCCAAGATCTGCACTGGCGTCTGTCCGGTCTTCTTCGTGGTGAACGCCTCCAACTCGAACTCGAAGCAGTGCGTCTCCGAGTGCTTCTCCCAGACCACCCACAAGTTCATCAACACCATCACGTCCGAATGCGTGGCCGTCTGCCCGGCTCCGTTCTACAACCGCGATTCGTCCACCCAGTTCTTGACCTGCCTTCCGGACTGCAGCTCCAACCAACACGGCCTCGACGTCACCTACGACGCCACGATGGAGAGATGCGAAGCCGCCTGCTCTGATTTCAGCACGACCAAGTTCACGAAAGACAATCTCTGCCAGGACCAATGCGACGGCGCGAAGCCCTACTTCATCACCGGAAATATCTGCGTGGCCCAGTGCTACGACCAGGCCTCTCTCAAGTTCTTGAACGAGGGCTCGAACGCCTGCGTCTCCACCTGCGCCTCGGGCTCTTACTACAGAGTCAACGCCAACTAGTTCTTGTTCTGCACGCCGGCCGCCTGCGCCGCCTCCAACTTCACGGGCGTCGAGTCCTACCACGCGACCTATACCAGATGCGAGAGCTCTTGCGCGCTCTTCCAGACCCTGAACTTCATCGATGGCCAGAGCTGTCTTTTGGCCTGTCCGACCGAAAGGAAGTACTTCGACGACGTCAAGAACTGCTCGGCCTCCTGCCCGTCCGCGATCCCGTACGCCGAAGCCGACAACCACTGCGTCTCTCTGTGCGCCTCTCAGAACTACTCCGTCCGCGCCGACATCCAGCCCAAGATCTGCACTGGCGTCTGTCCGGTCTTCTTCGTGGTGAACGCCTCCAACTCGGACTCGAAGCAGTGCGTCTCCGAGTGCTTCTCCCAGACCACCCACAAGTTCATCGACACTATCACGTCCGAATGCGTGGCCGTCTGCCCGGCTCCGTTCTACAACCGCGATTCGTCCACCCAGTTCTTGACCTGCCTCCCGGACTGCAGCTCCAACCAACACGGCCTCGACGTCACCTACGACGCCACGATGGAGAGATGCGAGGTTAAATGCTCTATGTTCAGCACTTTGAAATTCAATATTCAGGAAGAATAAAAATGCGTTGATGACTGCCCGAATAATCTATATTGGTAAGATTTAACATTAGAAAAGTTCTGTCTTATTAGTTGTGGAAGCGGGAACTACTCAGCAAATGATGGGTTATCTGCTACAAGATGCGAACCTACGTGCTAAAATTTCGAAGTTTTAAAGATAAGATATCAGGATACTTGCATCCTAAAATGCAACTATTTCCTTAAAGAAGACGAATGCCTACATAGTTGCACTTTACCATTATTATAGTAAGTTAACCTTTGCGTAGATTCTTGCACCGAAGGCTTCAAGTAATATTGGAATATTTGTTCTGATTGCGTTCTTGATTAAGAGGGATTATGCGTTGAAGATGTAACAGCTGATATAATCAAGAGTGTTAAATCTGGTATGAATACTGGCACTTGGGTATCTGTTGCTGTTTTAGCTTTAGCTCTTGTAGCTGTTTGTGTGTATCTTCTTAAATATTTGTAAAAAGCAAAATAATTCAAGATTACTGCCAGTGAAGTTGACCAAACAAATGGATTCGATAGTTTATTCGATTAAACATTAAACAGAACTACCGATCAAGTTAATGACAATTGCGATGATTGTGAAGATATCTTCACCAAACATCGTAGAGAAAGAGTTGTCGTTAAAATATGAGTGAAACAAATTGAAAAATATAATAACTATATAAATATTATTATATAACTAACTATATAAATAATAGTTCGTAAAAGCAGTGACAGTCCACTTCATTGAGTAAAATAGCAAATATGTCTAATTTCACGATTCAAATAAGTTAATACTATTAAATGAATGTTCAATTGATGATGTTATAAGTAGCTTATCGTTAGTTATAAGCAGCTTATCAATAAACTTGAACGTAAAATAGAACGTAATTCATGAGCTTTTTATTGAAATTTCGAAATATCATTTATATAAAGCTCAATAACTACCCAGTGAAACAGGCAATATAGTACAAAGCGTGAGTGACTATTAAAGTGTAAGCATGACAAAGTTAACCTAAATAATACCATTATCGCAGTTCAAACAACAATTTAAGCATGCACTTATGATAGTTATGAAAGAATTAAATACGACAGTAGATCAAATAACAGACAGATAAAGATGTTAATATCTCATCAACTACTTCCAATCTCACAATCAAAACCTATTTTGGGAAAAGGTATAAAATATTATCCCCTACAAGACCAAGTTGCAGCTGAAGCAGTACTTCCAGAAGTCGTTTTCGTAATGTCAGTATGAAGAGATAAGCGATGACCACAAAAACAGGATCAGGGAACTTACACGAGAAATGCCAAATAGCAAGCCGTCAGAGATAGTTGACGCTTTCTTCGCTGAAATTGGAGAAGAAGTATATTTCAGGAGAAAGGTCATCATGTTTATCAGCTACCTGCAGAGGCGAATGTGAATAAATATTTTAGTATTAGCATATTTGAATTCTAAAAGTAATCATATCACCAATTGAGTTAAAATATATAGTTAAATATATACACGACAACTACGGGAAAATCTTTGATTACCTTCACGAAAAAGGAATGATGAAGGTAGCCACACAATCTCCAATCAAAGAAGTGCCTGCAAAGCCTAAATAAACACTGAAAAACTTTGAAAAAGCCCACAAGACAAAAACTAAAAAGAAGTCAACGCAAACAGCAGAAAAAGACAACAATAAACTGGAGGACACGTCCACAAAGAAAAAACCTGACTAACCCACCCAGACCAAAGTAATCCCCAACGCGAAAGGCGATGACAAGAAAATTTAGTCTCTCAAAGAGAAGATCGCCAAATTGTAAAGAGAATTGTAAAGTTAATTTGATACAGCGGCGGCAGTGATGCGTAAATTCAAAGAAACCAAAAAGAATCATGACGACAAGAAGATCACTTAAAAGACAAGCAATGCCGAAGCCCAGCCTGAAAACGAGAAGAAAAAGACTGAAGTAAGTTAGAAAGCTGAATCTACGAAGAATATCGAAGAAAAGGCGCCTGACAAAACGAAGCCTAAGAACGCTCAGAAACAGAAAGAGGAAAAGCCCCCAGTCTAAAAGTCACAAGATCAAAAGACCACTAAAAAGCCCCAATCTAGCGCAAAGTCTCCTCAAAAGGAAACTTAGAAAAAGAAAGAGGATAAATAACCTGTCTTAGAAAAGCCTGTCAAATCATAGCCAAAAGATGGTCCAAATGAATAAAAAACGATAGCTGACGCAAAATAGGAAACCATGCCAATCTTAACGGAAGCCTAGAAGAAAAAGAAGCAAGTTAAAGAATATCAGAAATAGTTTATCTAACAATAGATAGCTAAATAAGATATCAACGCGCCTAAACTCTAGGAAATAGTTAATCCACCACCGGCAATATACTCCGAAATTAGGGATTTGCAAAAACAAATAAACTAAGAAGGACCCCAGGTACCTAATCAAGTTAATGAACCAATGCATCAAAGGCAACCACCACCAAGCAATGCCAATACAACGAATCAACCTCTCGTGCAAGCCGAAGGAAATAACGAGCAAAAAGAAACTGAGAAGCGAGAACCAGTTTCTAAAAAGTAAGTTAGCGAATCAGGCATAAATGATGGGTTGAGCCTGTTTTGAAAGTGGAAACACTGGTGTGCGAGAGCCCATGTTCTGCTTTCGAAAGTCTCAATGAAGTCTGTTTGTGCCGTCTCGAGGAAGTGAAATGAATATATATATATATATATATATATATATATATATATATATATATATATATATATATATATATAGTTAAATATATATTCAAGAGTTTAACTGTCAACGACATTGAAAATTGGTCACGCAAGTCGAGTGAATTCTACTTTATATAATTAATTATTTGAGTCAAGTTTGTTTAAGAACCTTTTTTAGAATTTAGGTTAATAAAAAATATAACAACAACATTTGAGTAGACAAGAATTTTGAAATGTATTATTATATAAAGTGGGTAATATAAGTATATATGTAACATATTGTAAAATTAAATATATATGCGAAGTTAGTTCTTTTAGAGATATTTTCACACATGTCAAGTGAATTATAATTACAAGTTTGTAAATAACCTTTCAGGGATCATCTGTAAAACTACGATTTTTAGTTATTGAGCTTACACTATTGAATTATTATTGTTTATTGCATTATCATTATTTTGAATTTCAAGGCTAACTAAAGGAAAAGTAAAAAATAGAATATTAAAATAAATCATTTTGGCACTAATATAATATACGATAATTATATATGATTTCATTTTGGTAGAATGTGTATTTTATTTATTATACCAGTGCCATCAACGGACATCCTCGCCATATTCCTAGTATATTTGTATCTTACTTTTTTGTATTTTAGAAATCTTATTTCTATAACTATAATATTAAGTGCGTAAACTTAGCTACCTGAACTTCGCGTAATTCAACAGTATTTTACTTTGATCTCTATCTTTACATTTATTATATTTCAGCGAAAATGAATTATTCTATATTATATGCACAAGCGAACGAAGAACAGAAACAAAACCGTTTTATTTCAATTCTAGCGAACTAGAATCTTTTGAGTACAATACAAAACTTCACTCTATCCAATTAAACATGTCTTCGACGCAGAAACTGCCCTCCGCGGTCAGGTTGCTGAATTGTGAGCAGCTGTTGCTCTGCATGTCGTGCTTGGCGGTTGTATCCGGTTGGTTCTGAATTTGTTCTGCTGTGCAGAGAGTCGAGCCCATTCTGGAGTGGACATTAATCTTTACCCGAATATTCACGTGGGTTGCATGGTGAAGAAGATTTAATTCGTGTCAAGAAAACACCAGAAAACACCCAAATCAGAAAACTGTTATTGAGTAATTCTTAAATTTGTGAATACGGTACAATAAGGTGATTTACGCTGCAACTGAGCATCTGTGATTAAATTATAGAAATTGTAACTTAACCAAATTCCAACACATGTTTGTGGAGCTTAAGCTAGGATAACGGTATATCTTGGTTGATTCTAGCAACCACTGCTTTTGATTGGTATTGATCAATCTTTTCTTCTGATTGATATTGATTGAGATAATCTTCTGTAATTTGCATTCGTTACTATTGGTTAAAATACGAAATCCTGTAAATTATTCTAGTTTACGTAAGTTCGATATCTACTCAATATCATATAGCTTTATGAAATGTTCCGGAAATTAAAAAGCTTGCCTTCAACAATAACTCTGACTTTTATAATGATCAAAACTATAAAATCACTTTCTCTTCAGGTTGATGACGTACATGACGATGTTGCGCTTGAAGTAGTTCTTGTTCGCGCACACCTCCAGGAACTGGTTGGCGATGTCGGTGGGGCTGGCCTCTCTCTGGCTCTCGATCATCTCGCGCAGGAGCTCTTTGTCCTGGACGTCTATCTGGCTGTCGTAGAGCACGCGCAGGAAGGACTTCTGGTAGTACTCGCGGAGCTGCTTCACGGTCTTGGAGGGGACCAGGGCCTGGAGGCTGGACCAGAAGGTCTTCTGTCCGTGGCTGGCGAGGTGTTCGTTTACCTGGCTGCAGAGCTCTCTGTCGTCTGTGAAGACGGCGGTGTTATCGGCGCTGCGGAGGACCTGGAAGAGCTTCTCCGCGTACAGCTTCTGGAACTGCTGGTACTCCTGCTTGATCGCGCGCTGGTAGGTCTGGCGGACCTTCTTCTTCCCAGCGCTCTCCTGGCTGTCGGCCTCTGGGAGGTAGCGGGTCTGTTTGTTCACCAGCTGGGTCATGGCCACTTCCACGAACTGCTGCTTGAGGGTGTCCACGTCCACGTTCAGCTCCAGGGACAGCTGGGCGAACCTCATATTGTATTGGGTGTCCGGCAGCATCATCACCTGGTAGGCCACCTGCTCCGGGCGGACGTGCAAAATGTTTCCGAACTGGCTCAAAAGAATGTCGGCGTTGGTGTTCATCTGGAGTGGTGGTGGTATATATTTTAAGACACAATTTGTTGAAAAGAGGCCAATGTGATTTATACACATGTGATTTGGACTAAGTAGAATGATTAAGTTAAAGAAGTTTGAATTTCTAGCTGATCCGAATTAAACTTTTATTTATAATGGAAGGATTAATAATTATAATGGAAGGAATGATTAAGTTAAAAACGTTTGGATTTTAGAACTAAACATAATTGAACATTTATTTTAGACGGTAGATAAAAGATGAAATTCAAAGTGACTAATTAAATGTATGTTTAATTTGGAATTGTATTTGTAATTTAGAACATTTTATTTGTACTATAACGCATGTCACTTAAATATGACAATATTAACATTTGTTTTTATTTTGATTCCAGAGATTCGCTATTCGATCACATTCAATCTAACTTAATCTAGGAAGAGTTATGTTTTTATATATGATGAAAGGGTGTATTATGATATTTTAATGAAACAACTTTATACAATAGATTCACTGTATATGTGTGTTTAATTTGAAATTAAAACATTGGTCTTTGTGTACTATTTCATTTATCACTACAATGTGTTGTTTAATGATGTTTGTTTTATATTGATTCTACTGATTTATTATTTCATATAAATTCATTTAAAATATATTATTATCATTCTATATAGGCCACCGCTTTTTAAAAGTGATAACCCAATTTCTTATTTACATGTAGTGTAATCTATATTTTATTGTAATGATACATTTTTGAACATTAGATAATAATAACATCATTGATTAGAATTTAATACACTACTGTTATATTCATATTTAACTTAATCCAAACATACATGTACACATCTGTTTTACACATTTATAATTATGAGCCCTCTGATCTTATTAATTATGAGATTATAAATTAGATTGTAAAAACATGAATTATTGAATAGCCAGAATCAAAAAATATACTCGCATTTATTAATTAACAAACAAATCCATAAAGGTTACTAGTAGAGAAATGTTACGTGTCGGACAAAGTATACAAAGAACGTAATTCAAATAGTGTATCCATTTAATAAGTTAGTAAGAAGGCATAAGTAGTAATTAATAATATCATACTAACTAGTAATGTCATCACGATTTTTAACCAAAAGTACTAAATAAGAACAAATCGCACATAATCACACATTTATAAAAATATAAACTGATTATAATACTTTTATATAAATATGGATACACTACAAATAATGTTTCCACTCCAGATGAATATCGAAGCTAAACAACTATTACACTTATTTGGAAGCCTTCTGAACATCAGCCCGGAGCAGGTGGCCTACCAGGTGATGATGCTGCCGGACACCCAGTACCACACGCGCTTCGCCCAGCTGTCCCTGGAGCTGAACGTGGACGTGGACACCCTCAAGCAGCAGTTCGTGGAAGTGGCCATGACCCAGCTGGTGAACAAACAAACCCGCTACCTCCCAGAGGCCGACAGCCAGGAGAGCGCCGGGAAGAAGAAGGTGCGCCAGACCTACCAGCGCGCGATCAAGCAGGAGTACCAGCAGTTCCAGAAGCTGTACGCGGAGAAGCTCTTCCAGGTCCTCCGCAGCGCCGATAACACCGCCGTCTTCACGGACGACAGAGAGCTCTGCAGCCAGGTAAACGAACACCTCGCCAGCCACGGACAGAAGACCTTCTGAGTTGCAGACGTGAGCATGCGGTACAGAAGTCCTTTGCGCGTGCTCTACGACAGCCAGATAGACGTCCAGGACAAAGAGCTCCTGCGCGAGATGATCGAGAGCCAGAGAGAGGCCAGCCCCACCGACATCGCCAACCAGTTCCTGGAGGTGTGCGCGAACAAGAACTACTTCAAGCGCAACATCGTCATGTACGTCATCAACCTGAAGAGAAAGTGATTTTAGTTTTGATCATTGTCAGCCTAGAAATATCATAAAAGATTTCATTAGATGTAGTATGGATAAATAAGTCAAGTATAATGATCAGTAAAATATTTAGTTTATCTTGCTGGTAATAATACACAGATATTTTCGGCTTCGTCGCCTACTTAATAGGATTATCACGTAGATGAGTTTTCACTCCAGATTAATATTGAATCTCGCTTGGAGACTGATCGAGCGAATGCAAAATAGCAGCGAATCGCCAGAATCAAAATAAAAACAGACGCCGTCTACCACCACCGTTTTGCGTCATTCGTACGGTTAGTGCAGAACACATTTTCAAATTCCAAATACAATATCAAATCCAGTAACCATTTGCTAAGTAGTGGAATTACTCGTGAAAATGTACAAAATCGGTAACTAACTCGAAGCTACTTATTCTTTTAATTCTGTTTAAATTTATATTCCAGACTTCACTAACTTAATCCGAATCAAATGGTGTACAATCCCATCAGCTGTTAATACACTGCTAAACATTCAAACAGTTTTCACTCCAGATGAACACCAACGCCGACATTCTTTTGAGCCAGTTCGGAAACATTTTGCACGTCCGCCCGGAGCAGGTGGCCTACCAGGTGATGATGCTGCCGGACACCCAATACAATATGAGGTTCGCCCAGCTGTCCCTGGATATGAACGTGGATGTGAACACCCTCAAGCAGCAGTTCGTGGAAGTGGCCATGACCCAGCTGGTGAACAAACAGACCCGCTACCTCCCAGAGGCCGACAGCCAGGAGAACGCAGGGAGGAAGAAGGTGCGCCAGACCTACCACCGCGCGATCAAGCAGGAGTACCAGCAGTTCCAGAAGCTGTACGCGGAGAAGCTCTTCCAGGTCCTCCGCAGCGCCGATAACACCGCCGTCTTCACGGACGACAGAGAGCTCTGCAGCCAGGTAAACGAACACCTCGCCAGCCACGGACAGAAGACCTTCTGGTCCAGCCTCCAGGTCCTGGTCCCCTCCAAGACCGTGAAGCAGCTCCGCGAGTACTACCAGAAGTCCTTCCTGCGCGTGCTCTACGACAGCCAGATAGACGTCCAGGACAAAGAGCTCCTGCGCGAGATGATCGAGAGCCAGAGAGAGGCCAACCCCACCGACATCGCCAACCAGTTCCTGGAGGTGTGCGCGAACAAGAACTACTTCAAGCGCAACATCGTCATGTACGTCATCAACCTGAAGAGAAAGTGATTTTATAGTTTTGATCATTGTCAGCCTAGAAATATCATTAAAGATTAGATGTAATATGGATAAATAAGTCAAGTATAATGATCAGTAAAATATTTAGTTTATCTTGTTGGTAGTAATACACAGATGTTTTCGGCTTCGTCGTCTACTTAATAGGATTATCACGTAGATGAGTTTTCACTCCAGATTAATATTGAATCTCGCTTGGAGACTGATCGAGCGAATGCAAAATAGCAGCGAATCGCCAGAATCAAAATAAAAACAGACGCCGTCTACCACTACCGTTTTGCGTCATTCGTACGGTTAGTGCAGAACACATTTTCAAATTCCAAATACAATATCAAATCCAGCAACCATTTGGTAAGTAGTGGAATTACACGTGAAAATGCACAAAATCGGTAACTAACTCGAAGCTACTTATTCTTTTAATTCTGTTTAAATTTATATTCCAGACTTCACTAACTTAATCCGAATCAAATGGTGTACAATCCCATCAGCTGTTAATACACTGCTAAACATTCAAACAGTTTTCATCCAGATGAACACCAACGCCGACATTCTTTTGAGCCAGTTCGGAAACATTTTGCACGTCCGCCCGGAGCAGGTGGCCTACCAGGTGATGATGCTGCCGGACACCCAATACAATATGAGGTTCGCCCAGCTGTCCCTGGAGCTGAACGTGGACGTGGACACCCTCAAGCAGCAGTTCGTGGAAGTGGCCATGACCCAGCTGGTGAACAAACAGACCCGCTACCTCCCAGAGGCCGACAGCCAGGAGAGTGCTGGGAAGAAGAAGGTCCGCCAGACCTACCAGCGCGCGATCAAGCAGGAGTACCAGCAGTTCCAGAAGCTGTACGCGGAGAAGCTCTTCCAGGTCCTCCGCAGCGCCGATAACACCGCCGTCTTCACAGACGACAGAGAGCTCTGCAGCCAGGTAAACGAACACCTCGCCAGCCACGGACAGAAGACCTTCTGGTCCAGCCTCCAGGCCCTGGTCCCCTCCAAGACCGTGAAGCAGCTCCGCGAGTACTACCAGAAGTCCTTCCTGCGCGTGCTCTACGACAGCCAGATAGACGTCCAGGACAAAGAGCTCCTGCGCGAGATGATCGAGAGCCAGAGAGAGGCCAGCCCCACCGACATCGCCAACCAGTTCCTGGAGGTGTGCGCGAACAAGAACTACTTCAAGCGCAACATCGTCATGTACGTCATCAACCTGAAGAGAAAGTGATTTTATAGTTTTGATCATTATAAAAGTCAGAGTTATTGTTGAAGGCAAGCTTTTTAATTTCCGGAACATTTCATAAAGCTATATGATATTGAGTAGATATCGAACTTACGTAAACTAGAATAATTTACAGGATTTCGTATTTTAACCAATAGTAACGAATGCAAATTACAGAAGATTATCTCAATCAATATCAATCAGAAGAAAAGATTGATCAATACCAATCAAAAGCAGTGGTTGCTAGAATCAACCAAGATATACCGTTATCCTAGCTTAAGCTCCACAAACATGTGTTGGAATTTGGTTAAGTTACAATTTCTATAATTTAATCACAGATGCTCAGTTGCAGCGTAAATCACCTTATTGTACCGTATTCACAAATTTAAGAATTACTCAATAACAGTTTTCTGATTTGGGTGTTTTCTGGTGTTTTCTTGACACGAATTAAATCTTCTTCACCATGCAACCCACGTGAATATTCGGGTAAAGATTAATGTCCACTCCAGAATGGGCTCGACTCTCTGCACAGCAGAACAAATTCAGAACCAACCGGATACAACCGCCAAGCACGACATGCAGAGCAACAGCTGCTCACAATTCAGCAACCTGACCGCGGAGGGCAGTTTCTGCGTCGAAGACATGTTTAATTGGATAGAGTGAAGTTTTGTATTGTACTCAAAAGATTCTAGTTCGCTAGAATTGAAATAAAACGGTTTTGTTTCTGTTCTTCGTTCGCTTGTGCATATAATATAGAATAATTCATTTTCGCTGAAATATAATAAATGTAAAGATAGAGATCAAAGTAAAATACTGTTGAATTACGCGAAGTTCAGGTAGCTAAGTTTACGCACTTAATATTATAGTTATAGAAATAAGATTTCTAAAATACAAAAAAGTAAGATACAAATATACTAGGAATATGGCGAGGATGTCCGTTGATGGCACTGGTATAATAAATAAAATACACATTCTACCAAAATGAAATCATATATAATTATCGTATATTATATTAGTGCCAAAATGATTTATTTTAATATTCTATTTTTTACTTTTCCTTTAGTTAGCCTTGAAATTCAAAATAATGATAATGCAATAAACAATAATAATTCAATAGTGTAAGCTCAATAACTAAAAATCGTAGTTTTACAGATGATCCCTGAAAGGTTATTTACAAACTTGTAATTATAATTCACTTGACATGTGTGAAAATATCTCTAAAAGAACTAACTTCGCATATATATTTAATTTTACAATATGTTACATATATACTTATATTACCCACTTTATATAATAATACATTTCAAAATTCTTGTCTACTCAAATGTTGTTGTTATATTTTTTATTAACCTAAATTCTAAAAAAGGTTCTTAAACAAACTTGACTCAAATAATTAATTATATAAAGTAGAATTCACTCGACTTGCGTGACCAATTTTCAATGTCGTTGACAGTTAAACTCTTGAATATATATTTAACTATATATATATATTCATTTCACTTCCTCGAGACGGCACAAACAGACTTCATTGAGACTTTCGAAAGCAGAACATGGGCTCTCGCACACCAGTGTTTCCACTTTCAAAACAGGCTCAACCCATCATTTATGCCTGATTCGCTAACTTACTTTTTAGAAACTGGTTCTCGCTTCTCAGTTTCTTTTTGCTCGTTATTTCCTTCGGCTTGCACGAGAGGTTGATTCGTTGTATTGGCATTGCTTGGTGGTGGTTGCCTTTGATGCATTGGTTCATTAACTTGATTAGGTACCTGGGGTCCTTCTTAGTTTATTTGTTTTTGCAAATCCCTAATTTCGGAGTATATTGCCGGTGGTGGATTAACTATTTCCTAGAGTTTAGGCGCGTTGATATCTTATTTAGCTATCTATTGTTAGATAAACTATTTCTGATATTCTTTAACTTGCTTCTTTTTCTT